>CM064912.1:86109995-86554995 GCA_032727855.1 Quercus ilex subsp. ballota
GGTTACTAACAATTCCAAGAAGAAGAAGATTAAAATTGGACAGTTAATTATAGGTGAGAAATTAAAAAAAAAAATGGTAATTAAAAAAAAAAAAAACCCCCTAAAAATATGCTAGATCTCACGTGGCAACAGCTGTACCGTCAATGTAAATCCCCACTGGGTCCCACATCTCATTATTACCCGCCAACCGAACCCCAACCAAACCAAAACTAAACAAAAAAAAAAAAAAGAACATAAACATAAAACATTAAACTTTAAAATACAATAGACATTCATGAAAACAACCTGTCTCTCTCTCTCTCTCTGTTGCAAATCACAATAAAAAAGAGACGCACTTTTTCTTAGTTCCTTTAGCGGGAAGGAAGAAAAGAAACCCTAGTTGATAATGGGGGATTTGGAGAAGCAAGAGAGAGTTGTTGTTGTTGGGGTTGAGAAGAAAGAGGAAGCAGAGGAAGAGAGAGAGAGGTTTTTGGAGGGAATGGCGGTGTTGGATTTCGATATGCTTTGCTCAACGGTGGCGTTGCGGACTCAGCAAGGGAAATGGAGGAGCTATGAGAATGTTTCAGAAGAAGAAGAAGAAGAAGGAGGAGGAGGAGGAGGAGAAGGAGGTGGGGTCTTTAGGATGTGGGAAGGTCAAGTTCTTGATTGCTTTGAAGACCGTCGTATCGCTCTTGAATCAGCTTGGTAAGTCAGTCTCTTCATTTTTTTTTCTTTTTTGGTTTTTGTTTTTGGAAAAGGGTTTTAAGGGTCTTTTTGTTTTGATGGAAAATGATTCCCATAAAACGTTTTTGTTTTCTCGTTTTTGGGTGTTTGAAGAGAAGCTAAATTAACAATTTTGTGGTTTGAAAAGTACTGATAATGGAAAAGTTTGACAGAAAATGATGCCCTGAAAGCGATTTTGGGCCTTTTGGGTGTTTGAAAAGAAGCTAAAATAGCAATTTTGTAATTTAAAAGAAGAGCTAATGGAAAAATTTTGATTTTTGATTTTTAGTTTTTGGGGGAGATATTATTCATGGGTTGCTTTGGGTTTTTGTTTTTGAGCTGCCCCAAGGTTCTGGGATTTCTGAGATTAATATGAGAGTAATTAAATGATTATTTTTATTTATTTTGTGTTTTGAGTATATAGTGTTTGATTTAATATTTTTCTTTTTCTGTTTTCTGGATTGGATGAGGTTCCTGACTTTTAATTTTATTTGCATCTCTGTCTCTGTCTCTTTCCTGACTCGTTGAACTATATGATTTTGTTTTAGTCAAATAAAGTAATTAGTCTATGAATTTAATTCTATTTATGAATCATGCACACAAAATTTTTTCCTTTTGTGGGTTAGTTTGTTGTTCTTTGAGTTTGTTTCTGTGCAGGGAAAAACTGAAAAAAGTGGTCAGATTAAAAGCTTTGCTATTTATGTTGTACTTTTAACTTCTTGAAATGGCATAGTTGCTATTAGGATGAGATTTCGCTTTTACGGATTGTGGACTGTTTCTTTGTTGTTTGACTGCTTTTGAACTAATCGGGGTAATTTCGTTATGATTGTGTGTGTGATAGTGTATTTGATGGTGCAGTTGTCCATGCTATAGATTTGGGAAGAACATGAGACGAGCTGGTTTTGGTTCATGTTTTCTTCAGGTAAATTTGCTGACTGCTTCAAAACAAAATAGCAGTCATGGAAATAATATTTAAATATTAGCGTTATGATTTCAGGAGGGTGAGGCAAGTCATGTTGACATTATTTGCACTTTTCTTTGCTCATCCAATTGAATTATTTGGCCATTGATGTACTTTGAACTTCTAAAATTTTTTTTGTTTTTTCTCCTTTTCTTTTGGGGCTTCCGAATGTTTTATTCTTTCAATGAATTCTAATTTTTTCTATTTTCTTTTGCAGGGAATGGTTTATTTAATTTTCACCGTTGGTGTCCTTTTCAACTGGATGGCCTTTATTGTCACCAAGCATCACTCCTTTCTATATTTGGCAGTTGCTTTTACCATTTCCATAGGAACATATTTGGGGTTTTTCCGTACGCAAATAAAGAAGAAATTTAACATTAGGGTGAGCACCTTTTTTCCCCTGTAATTGTGTTTGATGCCTCACTAAATGCTAGATTTTGGTGTGTGTGTGTGTATATATATACACTCTCATATTCTTGTCACCATTACAATCATGTTATCGGTTGTGCAATGGTTTATAAACATCCGCATTGTCACCATCTGCGGGCATTTTTAGTTCCAAATGATCAATATTTAGGAAAGTAGGATTTATCTTTACAAAATAGTTCAGCATGCAAAAGCTTCAGAAGCTGTAGAAACATACTACAGCTTTAACTGTCAAGTATATTAGGCGTGTATTGATTCATGAAAATGAATGAATTGGGTTCTGAATAGCTGTTGAATGAACTGTGGATAGCAAACTTTGATAATTGAACTGTTGAGATTGAATGCCTAACAATGGCCTGCCTCATTAAAAATTGGGGGTGGGGGAAAATTGTATAATATAACTGTGATGACAAAATGGAAATCGTTGTTATCTTTCTCTCCATTTGCAGAGGTTTTAGGTTTGTCACTGATTTCACACCCACCAGTCCTGTTGAATAACAGATTATAATCTCTCCATACATCTTTTGAAATGAATCGACAACACATACTTCCCTGACTTGCATTTGGGTTGGTTCTGCTTAAAAGTTTGTAACCAAAAGTTGGATATGATCCAGGCCCACTATGGAATGCATGCTTTCATTATATGCCTCTGCTAACTTTTATTTACAGCATGATGAATGTTTGCTCTTATCAATTCCACTTTACTTTTCCACCTAGTCACAAATATCTGTGGCTAGGAGTTTTAAGACATGGAAGTTATGGGGTATTTTGTTTGGTTGGGATGGTATGTAAATATTATGGTTGTTTTTAGGTGTCTCCTATCCTGTGTTTCTTGTAGAGGACCTTAACAAGAACCTTCTATTATGTAAAGTTTGATTGAATGTCAAATAATGGATGATGATGAAGAACCATCCTTTTGATATGTATTTGTTTCTGATTTAATTTAACTGAGCTGCAGTCATGGAGAATGGTGGGTTTTTTTTTTTTTTTTGTGGGGGGGTGGGGGGTTGTTAAGACCAATAGAATTTTCTTGAACTTTTGAATATCTTCCTGACCTTTTTTCTGTTTCTATGTGAAATTAATTAACTCGTAATGGATTTTTGCTACCTTCTTACCAATGAGCTATAGCTCAGTGGTACTTCCTACCCTTAAAATAATGGGATGGAGGGTGACTTCATGGGTTCAAAACCCATTGGGTGAGTGCATGTCTAACTTACCAATCAATTTTTTCTTTTTGGCTACTTTCTGTGTCTTCAGCTCTTTTTGTTGCTTTTCTCTGCTGTTACTGACATTATTGTGGTAAAAATAATTGCTTTCAGGGCAATGATAGTTCCTTGGATGATTGCATCTACCATCTAATCTGCCCATGCTGCACATTATGTCAGGTGCTTTTCTTAGTGAAACCTTTGTCTACTGAACTTAATAATCTTGCTTGTAACATGGACCCTTTATTATTAACCTATCAAAATATATATGTATTCAAAAGGCAATATTAGAATAGAACTTTAAGAAAACTTGGTTTCAAATTTTGTATTCCTGGAAATTTATTAGAATTCTTGTAATATGGAGCAGGAGTCCAGAACATTAGAGATGAACAATGTAAATGATGGCACTTGGCATGGTCGGGGTGACACAATTTGCATAGGAGGCTTTGGTGAAGGGAGCAAGGCACTCTTCGACTTACATCCACCACAAAATGTGGTATCAACCAAGTCTCCTCAGCCTTGCAGCATGCAAAAAGGTACAAGTGGTAGTGATCAGTCATCAACTTAAGAAGTAGGGTAGGGCTTTCTGAAACATTGATCTTCCATCCCAACATTGGCAATACCTATGAAGTAGGTGTTCATTTCCCATATAATTTATTTCCTGAGAGAGGAATGTTATGAAGGCTGCATCCCACAAGCTAGTTTATATTCAGAATTTGGCGGGGATGTAGAGGTTCGCTGCATGGATTTAAAACTTCAGCCTTTCCCGATCTGGAACGCAGACATTTTACAGAAAATGTGATGAGGAAGGTGTTTGTCAGTCCAAGTGCATATGGGAAACTTTGTATTTATGTAGTTTGGGGGGTTTTAGATTGACTCCCTGTTGTTTATGTACACTTCTTTGGTACTAAGTGGTAGATAATGTCATCATTATTGTTGAGTTTTTATTTTTTTTTTTAAATTTTTTCTATATTCAGTTCATCTTACTGGGCGGGTTTAAATTTGTATTTTTATTGGTATTTTTTTTATTCAAATGGAGAGCAATCAAAGGGAACGCAATGATTCTGAAATTCACACATTCACACGTATTTAACCCGAAAAAGGAAAAAGAAAATATCTATACAGTTGCTTAATTAAATATAAAAGAAAAAATATTAAAGGGAATTAATTTTTTTTATTATAAAAATGAATGCTTAAATGGTGTCGTTTGTTAACAAATTTAGACAGAAGATTGATTTATTTCAACATAGCCAGAGACTTTTGACTAAAATGAATCCTTGTTACTGTAGGGATTAATTTAATGGGTCATGTTAACGAATGTCTTTAGGGCAATTGTTAATAATTAATTTTAAGAAAGTTTTGACACTACGTTTATGGGAAACTAGTCGCTAACCCGTGCGTTTCACGGGAAAATTCAAAAAAATGTTCAAGAAATTTTTTTATTTATTATTTATTTTAATTCATCTTCCTCTAGATTGATGAAAGCTATAAGATTAATTCCTAATATTCATGTACTTAAACAACAAGTTTAAATGGTTAAATGTTGCGAGTTTGATGAATCCAAAATCATAACCTTTAAAATACTTCATTCTAGGCTTACAAAAGTAAATTTACGAATCTTTACTCCTCCTTGGGCAAGCACAATTATTTTCCAAATAAATCTCCTTTCAAATATTGTTTCTCATTATTGGTACATTTTGTAGTTGGAAAAGAGATATGCAATTCTAATGTTTTGTTCATATTGCAAAGTTACATGCTACTTATAATTTGTTTCTAAATATTTGAAGATTGATCTATTTAATGAGGCATGTTATATAAACTAATTCATTAAAAAAAATGTCAAATATTTCTTGAAAATTCAATTGGTTGAAAACACAATCGGTGCTATCTAACAGATTTCCACTTTGAATTCATTATATTTTATTAAAATGCAAAACTCTATTTAAGACTAACAGGTATTTGCTAAATTATCTAGAAATGCAACTATATAAGTTGATAGTATATATATTGTGTGCGGGAATGTGGATATGCATACACAAAAACACACAAAATCAAAATACAAATTCTATGTTCCTACTTCTCTATAAAATCTAAAAGGCAATAAAAACCAACATCAAAGTTGAATAAAAATTGTATCTGAAAACATAATATAAAAGACATTTCTTATTAACTTATATCCCAAAATTTTAAGGAACATTTCAAGTAGTTTAGCAGCTAAACATAGTTTTTAGTAACTATAGCATTTCGTAAGAACTTTCAATATCTAGCCTAATTTATAATTTTTTTTTTTCAATAAGTAGCCTAATTTACATAGATGTTCATGGCCAACAGACTACCTAAATGTTCATGGCCTTCATGTTGGACTTAAGTTGTTCATGGCTTTCTTGTTAGACTCAAGTTGGCTTCCTAGACAGTAAAAGTTTATAAAATTTCCACACTATTATTACATTCCCCAAAATTCACCAAATTTGAAACAATATTCTAATTGCAAAATGTATGTACTAAAACCCTAGTAACTTGCTCAAAATTTAAAAATTAACAAAATCAAAATTCTTTCATTAAAGTTTTTTATTTTATTTTATTTTATTTTATTTTATTTTATTTTATTTTTTTTCTGGGTAAACTCCATAAAATAAGCAAATTTAAGAGGAAGAGAGAAAGATAGAGATTTATCGTGCACAAAATGCTTTCACCAATTCATTACAATTATCTAACATTTCCAATAATCCAACAGCAATATCAGGATCTACATCATTTTTCTTATATTTCTTGATAACTGCATCAATTCTATGTCCTATTTCATTATCTGTATCATAGTTATAGAGTTGAGTGAATGTAGGTTTTTCCCCTTCAATAGGAAGAAGTGACCTGATCCTATGATAATTTTGGCCATTGAGACGTAAAACATTTGGGCTTGTACCATTATGTACAGACCTGTCTACTTTACCACCGAAAAAGGTAAAAGCAAACAATGAAATTCTTCCAAGCAAAGGTATATTTTCTCTATTTCTTGTCTTCTTTGTTTCTTAAATTTATCATATATTTTCAACTCTTTTCCTTTCACTTGTGACTCATTTAACTTGAAATTTCTTGAAATCAGATAGCTATATATACAGATAAACAGCTGATTTACATACTCTTTCTAAGAATAACTCCATTGCCCAACCTTTTCATTAATCTTCTTAGTCAAAGTCTAATATAAAGAATATTAAAAGAATATTATTTCTATATAGTATTTTTATAGAATTCAAAACAGGGTTTATATTATTTACGTGTAATCTAACATACACATATTAGTGCATTTGAGGTCCGAAATATTTAATTAGTTAACTCATGTTAAACATTATTGACATCTCCTTGTTTAAAATGTTGTGTCAATTTTTTTTTGGTTTGTCTTTTGGTTGTAGTTGCATATTCTAAACACATTGATTCTAATTCCTTTTCATCCATTTGTTAGTAGAGTAGTAGAGTTTAAACAGAACTCATTTGTGTGAGCAGTTGGATTTTTTTTTCTTTTTTGTCTCTTCTTTCATTTTTTACTTCAGTAGTTTAGATTGATTTTAGCATTCTCAAATAGTAGAATAATAGAATTTTCGTTAGAATCAATTTTCTTAGAGCAAAAATTGTGTCATCACTGAGTTTTTCTTGGAGTTGTGAATTTTCTTTATCTACTTATTTTTTATGCAGCAGCTGGAATTTATATGTTTGAGTAAAGTAATACAATAATTTATATAAAATTGGCTAAGCCACAAATCAAAAACCATTGTATAGTGATAAACTAATATTAATATAATTATTATAAATAAATAGTATCTCTCTCACCAAACAATGGATATTCAAAGTAATTAAAATTATTATCCTAACTGTATAATGCCCCACCCATCAAACTACCAAATATGCTAGAACTCAAGTCCTCCATCAATTCTAAATAATGCATATTCTTATGTTATGATTAGGGGAAAATTACAAAACAAAAGGGAGTGAACCCACACATGGGGTAAAATGAGAATTGTAGAGAGTAAATGGCAAAAAGGCAAAAGCAACACAGCGCAACGCAATTAAACAAGAAAGCAATGTAGAGCAACCCCAATGAAACCAAACGGCATGCTGAGGTAGAGGAAGAGTGATAGAAAAATCAAAAACAAAATTCAACACACCGTATCGTCTACCCAACACCTATATGATCCTAGCCAAAACCCATTAAGTGAAAACAACATAGTGTCTCACCAATGAAACTGTCTTCGTGACTTTGTCCCTAAAACTTGACCCATCTTAATCACTAATTTGACAGCATGTCGAAAAGAGTGTATACGGCCAATACTCAAACATTGTAAATGCCAACCTAAACCTTGTAAACGGTTTGAGAGGCAGAATCCTCAGACAATGTAAATGCCAACCTAGGCTAAAACCAAAAACACTACCACGTTTAGATTAAAACCAAAAAAAAAGAAGGGCACTCCCACAAAGCCATAATTCTACACTCTCACATTTAGATTATAAAAAGAACACTCTAATGCCATAGAAATACACTCCCACATATAGATTAAAAAGAGACATTCCACCCCCCCCCCCCCCAAAAAAAAAAAACCCTCCACATCCCACGTTTAGATTTAAGAAAGAAAAGAGAAAAAAAAAAAAAAAAAAAAAACCCAATCCCTAGTTTAACTCGAATACCCCAAAATTAAAGCATTCTTATCCATATTCCTTAATCAAAATAAAATTTAACCCAAACACCTAATTCAATATCAGTCTGACCAAAATATAAGTATATAATCAAATCCATTAAATCTACATTGACACAAACACATAAAATTGTTTCAACTACAACATTATTGACTTATTTTGCACATACTACACGAACAGATCTGAGTCGTATCACTACACTCAAGAGGCAGTAGGCAGTAACAAAATGTAAGAAGGGAATAAAAACATCAAGCAATCAAGCAAAAAGAATAGAGCAGAAAACAAACTTGGATTTAGAGATACTTGAACTGAAGTATCTAGCTTCTGTCAGTATTTATAAACTATGAGGAAAGAAGTAAGGAAGATTGAGAGGCTGCCATTAGAAGGCTTGGGTTTGGGCTTTAAGTTAGAATTTAATTTAGAAGAGGTGGGCTGGTGGAATTAAATTTAAAAGAAGTGGGCTTTATGGTGGAAATAGGCAGAAAATAATTTTAGTTTTATTAGTATTTTAAAATTGATAAAAATTGTTTTAAAATTGTAGGATAAATTTAGGAAAGAGAATGAGAATGACATGGTTACTGACGTGGCTCAATGTGGACGTAGCAACATTAAATGTTACGTTTCAGCTTTTAGTAATATATAAAATAAATGAAAAAAGCTGTCAAAATATTAATTTTTTTTCCCAATAAAAATTTTCTTTGAATGCTTGTTAACCATTACCCTAAGGATATCCGTTAGCATTTTTCTAATCTAATATATGAAATAGAATTTAAAGGTTAAAGTGAATTTTAGTCAAAAGTCTAATATCATTAAATCAAAAAAATTTCAAAAGCATTCTCCATATTCTCCATAAAATATGTGAATGAGGCAGTGCTCACTGCCTATGCGACTTCTGAACAATTTCCCAATCCATACCATTATAAAGGATAAAAATGAAGAAAAATAAAACCAAAGATAAAAGAAGGAAGAAAGTCTCTGAAATTACGATTTAAAGATTTATGCATCTTTCATAACATGTTCAAAGTAACCTATCTAAAGAAAACTAGGATACTAAAGAGAAAGGGGAGGGATTATGAAAAGAAAGCACGTATGTCTAGAGCCAATCATAGATGCAACAATTTATTATCTTAATTTTTAGAAGATAGAGGCGATGTCCATTCTTGGAAATCATGGAAGCTCCCTGTGAAATCAGTAAAGAGTCCATCAATTCCTATCTTGTTTATCCAGTAATCATATTCAGAATATGGATCTTGGTGAAAGTTGAGGTGAAGGAAAGAATTTTCATTTCTGAAAGTATATGGGTGCACCTGAAATGAGAAGAAAGAACTTATTATCAAGAATGCTTAATGAGTTTCCTAACAAATATCAGACATCATGCACCAACAATGTATATGCACCTGTAGGCCACGAGAATGTGCATTGGCAACAAGATCGGTAACTTCATTCAAATAATTGTCTTCTGTAGTAACAATTGTATCCTTCCAGGGTCCAATCCCAACCACATAGTTTCTTATGAAATCAAGATAGCTATCTGAAGTAATATCATAGTATGTCTGCACAAAACATTTACTCAATCGGAACACAATTAGAAAAGCTGAAGCCATGGTAGAGAAAAATTTACTTCACGCAACATAAAATAGAAAGTGACTGCATCAAAAGTACAACTTTGGAGCTAATATATCATATGGAACAAAATTCACCTAAAAGATAATTTAAACATATATCTAAACTAAGGCCATTTAGACACAATTCTCAATTGTTCTGAAACAATATTGGAAAGTATTTTCTATTATCAAATTAAGCTATTAATAGCAAAAAGATCATAGCCTTGAGTTCCCTGCACCTCTCATAGATATTGAATAATAGTTATGCTACCCAATTAAATAAAAAAATTGCGTAACATCCCTACTATAATGCCAGCCCCATATATATATATATATCACTGGCAACAAATTCATGCTCGGAAGTTAAATATTTTCCAACTTATTTGTTATGTTATACAACAAATTATAGAAGGTGATCAGCTGGTTAACAACAAAGTCAATCGGATTTTCAGAATGAGAACAAAGAACAAACCTGATTGGTGTCTTCTGTTCGTACCGTCACATCATCAATTAATAAAATTTTGGGCAAGTCAGTGAGGTCTGCAGTATATGTGAGTGACGATGGAGCAAAAGACTGGACAAAGGCAGGTTGCTTCAGCCATTCTTTTGACATATATGAACCTTTGTATCCATATTTCGTTAGTGTCTCCACAAACTTATCTTCAAACTTCTTCCCATCTGACCATTTGACCTGTTTTACAAGCTTAAATTTGAGAGTTTGTAGAGGTGTTGGCTACATAGTTTATTGACGAAATATAAAGGAGATACATGATCACTATCTAATTTATTCAAGTAAGCCCACATGAGAGCACCAAAAACGTATGAGTTGAATTGATATAGCTTTCATGCTTCCGAGTATGATGATAACACAAGGAAAATCACTTACATGCTTATTGACAAAAACTGGATTCTTTATCTCTGGATATATTCCAACAACTCTTTGTGCATTCAGTGCAATTGATATGTACTCTTCGAAGGTGATAATTGGAAACTTCCCTGGAAAATAAATGATGAATTGATATATAAGAAATTATAGTCAATCAATGAGATAGTTTTAGTACTCTTAGGGTCTGATTGGATACTGTTTATTGTTAAAAACTGAAAACTAAAAATACTGTAGTAAAATAATTTTTAAATGTATAAATAGTACCGTAAGACCCATTTTAATGAAAATTTTACTGAAAATAGAGGTTTGTGGGTTCCATGAACAGTGCATGGGACCCAGGTTTGGATGCAAATGCTAGACACATTTACTATCCAAACGCACACTTAAAAAGAATTTACATACATTATTAATAATGCAGACATAGAAGTTACTTATACTCTAAATCATCTTAATTCAAACTAAACTCAATTGACCTTTTCATATTATATTTAACCAAGTTATGGCTTTTCATTTCACTCAAAGAAACAAGAATAAAATTTGAAAAAAGTTTTAATGAGTTTAAACTTGCATTAGGCAGTTTGGACATTGCTAGCGCGAAGCCAAAAGTTGTGCAAACTTCCTAGCAAAGAAGGGGATTTCTCAGGATAGTGATTTTATTTTGTTTGTTGATCCTCCTATGGACATTTTAGAGCTTATACGCTTGGAGAGCATTGGGTTGTATCATAACAGGCTCTGTCCTGATACTATGGTTTCCCTTTGTTTCTTTAATGCATTTTCCTGTTTATCCAAAAAAAAAAAAAAAAAATATTTACCATGTGAATATTATATGAAAGAGAAGAAAGCACTACAAGACAAGATGTGACAATTAATTATGTCTATGAATATTTTTATTAAGAAATTAATAGTATTTAATAAAGGAAACCAAAAGCATACTTAAATTAGAGGATATTTACAAGTGTAACTTAAGAAAATGTATTATATTTACTAAAAGTTAAAAGGGAAACGAACCATTATATTGTTGATCTCTAAAACTGAATCGTTGATTCACCCTTAATAACTTCAATTCTTCCGGTGTAAAATCAACTACACAAAATCAAAGTTGGCTAGAGTTAGATTGATGAATTGTAACTTATGTTCGAGACAATATATGAAATAGCTTTGATGCATACCTACAAACCACCCAGTCATGTTCACACCTTGGACCTCATAGGTTCTTTTTCGATCAGCAAACTGACTAAAGTTTGCAATATTTATTCTATTATCAAGATCAAGTGTTACATCGTGGGAGCATATCAGGGCACCATCTTTAGTGGCGAGGATGTCTGTTTCTATGAAATCTGCCCCCTCTTCGATAGCTCTCTGTAGTGACCAGATAAAGTTTAAGGACCATTCATTATTGCACAGAAAAATTACAAGATATAAAATGATATATAAAAATAACATAACATTCCAATTTGCAAACAAATTCATGGCAGAGCACAAAAGGAGGCAGCTTGGTAACATAAAATCCATGTAATTTGGCAACTCTTTAACTTGATATAATACATTAACAGCCTCATTTCTTTTCATATTCTATGATAAATTTGAACCCAAAAAAAAAAAAAAATGTAGAAGAAAGGTAATTCAATGTATACCAGTTTTTATAGGCCTTGTATAAAACATACAGAAGATGAATTATTAACAAATGAGGAATCTTAGTCAGAGCTTTAGGGTCTGTTTGGTTAGGCATTCTGAGAGCTTAAGAGAGTGTTTTTTAACGTTTTCTAACAACTTATACAAATGCACCCTCAAAATCAAACTACATGTAGATAAGAGGCATACCATGTATGCAGCAGTAGTTTCTTCAGGAAACTCCCCATTTGCACCTCGATGAGCAATGTTATATGGCCGAGATGTTTGTAGGGGCTGTTTATCAGAATCGTGTAATTTGCTTGGGAGTGGTCTTCCAACACATCCCCCAATAGTTAGCAGAATTAGAAAAGGGACAAGAACAAAGCCTGCCAAGTGCACAACATCAATGTTCAAAATAATTTTCTTCAAGCTAAAAGAGAATTTTGGCTTAGACTATTTTATCCAATTCCAAAATAAAAGAAAGAAAATAGAAACAAAACAATGTGATTAACTTAGCCAATCCAATGAAAGAAGGAAAACAGAGAACAAAATTGAATTTATGAGAGAAAAAAAAAAAAAAAAAAACCTTACCAGACGAAGACATTTTGCTTTTTCTTTCCCACTTCAAGAAATTGATTGCGTAGTTTGAACTGTGTTCTACCTTTATATAGAGCAGTTTTGAAGTGTCTGTTAGCCGTATTAGCATATAGAGCAATTTTGAAGGGTCTGTTAGCTGTATCAGTTGTAGGATTTGATGGGCTGCATGTTAGGAGTATTCCTTTATTTTCGAATGTTAGGTGCTATTTATTACTATTAAGGGAATTTTTTTTTTATAGAAAAGTGTTAGGTTGACAACATTTCACACCAAATTATATGTTGTAAGTTGTAATTTGCCATTTAAAACTTCTTGTGAAAATATCATGAACATATATATATATATATATATATATTTTTTTTTTTTTTACTCTCTTTTTTATAGGATATTTTTTTTAGATAGTTACAATATGTTACTAAGCTACAAGGATGAGAATGTACCAATTAAGCTACAAAGTACGAACCCTTTGAACTTTTTTTATATTTTTATATTTATAGGAGATGATAGGAAAAGTTATCATGTGTATTGTATTGTATCTATACTATATATAAGAGAGTTCCCCTCTTTCAATTAGATTTTTATATAGTTCAAAAATGCGCTCATTAATGAAGGGTAACTTCATTTAAAAATAGGATCAAAATCTCAAATAACAAATTTCATTTTGAATTCAAAAAAATAATTCCTAAGATTTAGGATTTCATTTATAAATAGGGCCATAAATCTTAAATAACAAATTTCATTTTGAATTCAAAAAAAGAATTCCTAAAATTTAGGATTTTTTTCCCTTCACGTTCAAAAAAGAAATTATAGTTACTGCTTATCTCTAAAGTTTATCATTTTTATTTGTTTGAAAAATAAAAAAAATATATTTCTAAATTATAATAAATGCAAATTATTAACATTTATCTAAAAAAGTAGAAGCGCCTCTGAACACGCGCGTGAGCGTATGCTCAGAGGCTAGTATGTTATATTAAAATTCTTAAGTTTAGTGTTTATTATTAAAATTCCTATGATTTGTGTTTATGAAGCACCAAAACCGTGGCCATGGGCGGCGTTACTTTATGCTCAAGGGGTTCAATTGAACCTCTTGACTTGAATTATTATTATTTTTTAAATTTATATATAATTTTTTTTATCAGTATAATTTACTCCTGAAGATATGTTTGTACACTTTGGCTTAAATCTTGCACACCTTAACCACATATTAGCTCAACCCAAAATCAAAAAACAACATAGATCACAGGTCTCTCTAAGAGTAAAAAGAGAATGTTTGTAAGTTGTAGGTGCCTCTTTTTATTATAAATTTATATTATATGTGTGTGAGTGTTTGTCTAATACTGATTGTGTGTGTTATTTTTTATTATGTTATTTGTGTGAATTATGATGTATGTGAATGTGTGTTGTGTACTACAAATATAATATAACTTTATATAATTTAATAATTAGAAAATACAGAGGATTTGTTATATGTGTGTATATTATTATCATATTATAATACCTTTTTGTTATAAAGTTAGTGATTCAAGAACCAAAATAGTAAAATTAGTAATTGTTTAAGCATTTTATTAGTTATGTAGATACTCAGTGTATTATTTTTGTATGGATGAATGTGGCTATATGGACCAATTTAATACAGTGACAATGGATTGAGTTTTGTTATTTAATTTGAAATATTTTTTATAAAAAAAATGACAACTTTATAATAATTAAAAATGTTATACAAACTTAATAAAATAAAATGGTCACACTTACCAACATTAACAATAAATAATGACAATTAATAATAAACTATATTGTAATGATTTTAAAATATGAAAACTTAAAAAAATTATAAAACTTCATATATTTGTGTTTTTTTAAGATCACTCAATATATTCAAATTCTTTTTTTTATTAAATTGTGTTTGGTTCAAGTTTCTTAGTGACCCCCTGAACAAAATTTCTAAAATTGCCATTGACCGTGGCTGAGGCGTGCTGAATAAAAATCCTACTAGAACTAGAACTCTTCCACCTTAGACTAGTTGTAATATGTAATCTACATCTATACCATTATCTTTATTCCACGTCTACTATCTATACTTATATAGATGTACTTTTTTTGATAGGTAAAAACTTACTGATAAATATTCTTACTAGTTACTATTGCTTTCCAGCCTTTGACCCAAAGTTTTGAATGCCCAAAAACATCCTCACATTCGCCTAATGATATTCTAAAAAGTTTAATCACTAAGGTCAATTAAGTAAAACTACTCATTTCCAAATTCCTAATTTTTAGCCTATTTTATTTCTACCCTTTTTAATATTTAAATTTACATTCTCTTCTTCTCAAAAAAAAAAAAAAAAAACTTTTTTTTTTTTGAATTTCCAAAACAAAATTACCGCAAGTTTTCAGCTTCTAAAAATTTTGGGTAACTACCTTCAAAATATTTTGCATTTCGCTTTCAAAAAAAATATTTTGCTCTTCTTTCTTCTTTAAAAAATTATTTTATAAACTATTAGAAAAATATTTAAAACCAATAATAAATACATTTTGACTCTTCTTAAAAAAAAAAAAAAATGTTTGATAGGTCTCTCCCTTAAAAATTACTTATGTAAGCGGGCATAAACACTTAGGCCCAACTAGAATGGAAAGCTTAAGTAATATGGCCCAATGCAATTAATTTATTAGAGAATGGGCTTCCGAGATCAACCTTGATTTGCTTGTACGGTTTTAGAAGATAGTAAATGGAAAAATATAGCATAAGGTACCAAAGGGTTGCAAGTTCTTCGATTAACACTTCCTCGGGATAGGCCGAGGAACATAAGTTTATATAATATTCAAGTTTGAATTACAAGATAGTTCTCCACATGAAGTATTTCCTTTCAGTTTTTCGTCCCCCTTTTGGGAGGGGTTGCCTTTTTTTATATAGTCAGTTGAATTGCATCCTAGGCCTTCACTTGTACAATCATTGACATTCCTTTGGATGCTTGTCCCATCAGCATTTTGCTGGAAGTGGAAAAATGTGTTGCAAGCTGTGAGGATATTGTTCAGGAGTCATTCCTCCATTAATGCGGTCAATTTAGTTGGTGCATTGCATTGAATACGGAGGTGATGAGTACTTTATCTGGATATTTCTCTTCTTCTTTGCTTGCATGTCTCTACCGTCTTCTTTAGTATTTTGTCTTCTGATGCAAATGCTTGCTTGAGGTAATTTGAGGAATGCTCGCTCTTTAGGCTCTTCGGGGGACTAGCCTCTTCGTCTCAGATTCTTATCCATGTGTCGAGTTAGCATTGTTGTGTGGGTGGGCCTCTCCATCTCCTCAGACTGGGCCCACAGGCTCTAACCGTACTCGGACCAACAACTTATTAAATTAGCACTCTGTTGAAGTGGGCCCGTGTGTGTGGCTTGAATTGCCACAAGCCCAAGTCTGCCTAAGTTGGTCACAATTGACCGAATTCAACTAGGAATATAATTCCTAGTACAGCCGACCTATAACATATATATAAATATATATATAGAGATATATTAGGTGTGGAATGGCAAGAGAGAATTAGAGAATTCCTAAAAACCTAGCAACAGCCGCATAAGAAGAAGAATAGTGTTTTCTTGTCTTGTGGGTGAGAGAGAGTTAGGGTGTATTGGGATTTAGGTTTCTTGAGAGTGTTCTTGTGCTCTGTTGTATCTCCTTATTCTTATAGTGAAATTTCTCCGTCATCTCCATGGAGGTAGGCAGTTTGCCGAACCACGTAAATTCTTGTGTTCTATGTGTGTGCTTGTTATTTAATTTTCACTTATTTACTGTTATTGATTTGAGTCCTAGGGTGCTATCTACACAACACACTCTAAAAAAGGTAACTTCCATTATTCAAAATACTTTTTTCCCCCTAAACAAAACCATTTTTCTATTTAAATTAAAAATTCAAACTTAAAATAACAACATATCAAAAATAACATTTACTATCCAAAATACTTATAAATACTCACATTTTACATTGTTTCTTATAAAGCAGTTCAAATTAGTAATTAACAAAACGTTGTTGTTGTTATTATTATTATTATTATTATTGATATTTTTGGTTTTTCTTCTATATATTAGATCGATTGGGTAGGCTCTTTTTATCTCATCTTATTTGGTTTCAACAAAATGAATAAATGAAAATGAAATTAATTAGTCTTAGTGTTGAACTCAGTCCAATAAATTTCTTGGCTTTCCAAAAAGCGAGAGAAAAATCTTTAAACTTCAGCGAGTGTTTTAATGTTAAATTGATACTGCACATAAGATTCTTAAAAACAAAAACAAAAAAACAAAAAACTAGTCAATACTTCACACAATACTCTCACAATGCAAAAACAACGCATTTGCTACTGCCTTGGCTTGCAAAAATTGCCCATCATATATGCCAATATGGGTTGGTGTTCGGTGGGACCAAAAGTAATAAGGAGCATATGTACCACTATTCTATTAGATTAGCATAATGAGAAATGATATATCTACAATATTTTTACAACAAATTCTAAGAGGCAGATTGTTATTAGTTATTATTATTTGGGCAAAAAAGTAATTTTAGTGTTAGGTTCAAATTTGAACTAATATCAACTAACCACCTATGATTTGTTATGAAAACGTTGTGAAAATGTTGTAGACGTAGCACCTCTCATTAGACTATCATCATTCTTAAAAAAAAAAAAATGTGGAATATACTATATAAGTAAATTTTAATTCTTTTTAACAAAAATATTATTTTAGTCCCTACATTTTAGGGTCATATTCAATTTGGTTATTATTTTGGTAACAGTCAATTTGGTCTATGTTATTTTCAATTTATAATCAATTTGGTCTCTATCATTACTTCCAAAATATAGGAACCAAATTCACAATTCACCATTATCATTAAAAAATAAAAATTAGATAAAAGTCAAATACAAAAGTTTCCTTAAAAAAAAAAAAAAAAAAAACACATGCAAAAATTCAAATTTTCTAATCTCCTTATAATTGCTTTTGTTAAAACTACTGTCAACATGACTCATGTAAAATTTGGAGAGAACAAGAATGGTGGGGTTGGTTGGAAGATCCCTCATTTCACCCTTTTCCCATCCATTTTCCTTTCCTTTTTTCATCGTCCCTCTTTTCACCCCAATTAAATATAATGTAAGAGTTAAGCTTAAGTTATATATGTCGTAACTTTTGTGAATTTTACACTCCTTAATTAATAACTTTTATGTTTTCGGAATCTCAATATATATATATATATATATATATATATATATATAGACACACACACACACACAATGTTTGAGTTAATTGATCAAATGGTAAATAATATTAGATTATCATAAAATTTGGCCTATATGTGTTAAGAACATAAAAAATATGTAATTTAATGGTGAGTTTTAAAATATCAATTAAACAAAAAATTATTAAGTAGCATAATATGTACTGCGATAGCTCAGTTGGCACTTTGATTTGGATGATTATTAGGGAGGCATACAATCCCTCCAGATTTTCATTGTCAAACTTTGGGGGAGTGGACGATGCATATGATTAGTTCCCCCGAAAACCAGCTGTTATCCTTAGATTATTTGGAAAATTGTAAGTTAAGTGGCTTGAAGATGCCACCTTCAAATTACCTTAAACTCAACATATAGAGCTTAATGCTAGAAAATCTGGGCCAAGCAGATGTCTGAGGTTTTTTTTTTTTTTTTTTTTGATAGTAAATATGTCTGAGGGTTAATCAGAGATAGCAGTCGACTTTGCTTGGGATGTTGGTATTCTAGATGCCCATTTTAAAAGTGACTCACTTCTACTATCTGATTCTATTCAGGGTTTGAGTTGACCACTTGTGACCATCTCTAATATTGTTTTTGAGATTTGCCATAGGTTACAAGCTTTTCGTTCTATGCAAGTTTCCCACGTTAGGCAAGAAGGTAATAAACTTGTGCATATTTTTAGCTTAATATGTCAAAGGGTTAGATAGTTTTGTAGTTTGGGTAGACATTACAAAAAAAAAAAAAAAAAGGGTCTGTGGCCACGTTTGTAAAACGCGGCCTTAGGTTAGAAAAACGTGGCCATAGGACGATTTGGCCTATAGCCGCGTTTTTTTTAGGCCACGCTTCTAAATGTGACCTAAACCACGTGTCTATAGGCTTGAGGGGTCCTATGGCCGCACTTTTCAAACGCGGCCATAGGTCCAAGTAACAATCAAATTTTTAAACACAAAAATCAATTTTTATTCCCAACACCACCGTCTCTTTTTCCCTCAGTCACTTCTATCTTGTCAATTGTTTAGGGACGAACAACAAACTTCTTAATATTTAGAGATGAAAAACAAATTGTTGATAAAGTTTAGGGTCCAAAATAATATTTTAGAAAAAATGAAAAAAAGAAAAAAAAAAGTTAGCTACCACATACAATTATAAGATCTTTCTGAACAACAAGCAGTACTGGTGGACCAGTGGTCCTCCCTCATTGTTCATTTGCTGCGCCTTAAAAACAAGTATCTTGTTCTCTAATTTTTCTTTGTCCAATTTTAAACACAGCTAGTTAATCAAAGGAAGATTCAAACTCCCGAACCATTTTAAAATAAAGGCTAACTCTAGGCATAGTTTGATGCAGCAAACCATGTCAATGCAAGACCTCCTAACCTCTAAGATTCTACCCCTAGGCTTTCTGGAATATATCTAGCAGAATAAGATTAACGATCAACCCATAGCATGCTTTTACCATATCTCTTTCCAGAATCTATTACTTTTTAGATCAACAGCTTGGTTACTAATAAATTCTCAAAAAGCATCTATTTGTTATAATCAGAATGCAAACCATAACACCCAAAGAACAAAACAAAGACACATCAACAAAACCCAAAAACCAACTAAAGAAGACTAATAAAATCGAGACTTCCCACTTAAACCAAAATTAACTCCAATTAGTTTTTACCTACACATAAAAAAGATCAGACAAATTTATAATAATTTATAAAAAAAAAAAAAAAAAGCATCCATACATCAGGAATACAATACCCATTATGAACTTGCAACACCACAAATAGCTCTCCTAATAATCTCCACCATTACCCTCTCCCCCTCTCACCACTCTCAAAAAGATTTCATAAGTTAATGTTTTGATATGAGAAAGAAACTAATTTTGAAAACTTTATTGCCAAAGAAGAACAGTTGATTCAAATCGTAAAATTCAGAGTCGCTTAATTACGAACAGCAAAACGGATAAAACCACACACACACACACACACACATATCAGATCTAACCACTTCGTATACCAAAACACACACACACACACACACACACACACATATTAGATCTAACAACTTCGTATACCAAAACACACACACACACACACATCAGATCTAACAACTTCGTATACCAAATCGATAAAACCAAAAGCTAATCAAAGAGTCAATAACCAAGAATATATTCATAGAAAATCAAATCTATAAACAAACTCGAAAAAATACAGGGCAGAATTAGTTTTACAAGTCACATATCTGAGAAAACAACAGCAACAACAATAATCATCTAGATTACGTATAGAGATAAATCAAGAACCAGCACAGATTAAGATTCAAATTAATCGATTAAGAATGAGAAATCGAACCTGAGGAGAGGAAGAGAACGAGGGTGATGGTTGGAGGGTATTTATACCACAGCTGGTTGTGATGGAGGGTGAGGGTTGAGATCGGAGAGATGGAGGGTGAAGGTTGAGATTGGAGATGGAGGGTGAGGGTGAGGGTGAGGGTTGAGATCAGAGATGGAGGCTTGGAGGGTGAAGGTTGACATCGGGCTCTTTAGAGATGGAGGTTGATGGAGGGTGAGGGTTGAGATCGGAGAGATGGAGGGTAAGGGATGAGATCGAGCTCTTCAGAGATGGAGGCTGATGTGTGGGAGAAAGGCTAGGGTTGAAAATTGTTGACCTAATTGTATATATACAAAGCCTAAAGCTGTGTTTTTAACATGCAGCTATAGGCAAATTCTAAGGCGTGTTTAGAAAATGCGGCCCCATCCCAAACTAAAGCTGCGTTTTAAACACGCGGCTTCAGACCAAATCTAAAGCCGTGTTTTAAACACGCGGCTTCAGACCAAAATTATAAGCCGCGTCTATAAAACATGGTTTTAGGTAGGCTAGAGCCGCATTTTATAAATGCGGCCATAGTTAAGGGGGAAAAAAAAAATTGTTTGCCAAAAAAAATGAAATACGAAAGGTCCTATGGCCTCGTGTTTTAAATGCGGCCATAGCTCCAACGTTTAAAACACGGCTCTAGCTCAAGAAAATGCGGCTTCAGACGCGTTCTATGGCCCCGCGTTTAAAATGCGGCTTTTGTTTATTCATTAACCCACGTTTTTTATAAACGCGGCTTTAGTCCGTCTGGGGCTGCGTTTGTAAATGCGGTCTAAGAGGGGCGTTTTTTGTAGTGAGAGGAGAATCCAATTATCATTGACTCGACTTTGGCTCGAGATGTATTGAATTTATTTTCTTTTTAATAAAGTTATTAGTCTTTTTATAAAAAAGAAAAAAAAAAAAAAAAGGTGAGATAGTAGTCAGGGATTTTATCCGGAAATATTGGCTGCACAAACACAGTGATAGAGAAATTCTGGTCACTTAGAGATGACCTCAAATTAGCCCATGGTATGCTGATTTGAATGATCATATTAAAAGTGGATGCCAAAATCAGTAGTAAATATTCTAACATCTTCATCTAATGCAGCTAACCTTACCCATGTAGTAGTGCTTTAAATTCTGATTGTAGATCACTTCTCTAACTGTTGGCTGATGTTTGGGGTGTTTATTACCTTAGACTCTATGTTATTAATAATGTTATTAATTTTCCTTTGTTTTGTTCACAAAAGGTAAGAACAATAGAACATATACATAAACGCCTAGAGATCATTTGGGCTTTGGGAGGACATTGAGTGGGTATTGGTATGTATCGTGTTGACTATATATACACTTTTTTTGGGTTAGTATTTTAGCTTAGGCATGATTATAGTATTATTTTTTTGGGTAATAAGAGGATATATATCATTAAACAAGAGAAAAAAAGCTCTATTCATCTGCCGACCAGTTCCGAATGATGGCTTGGGCAGGCTTTGCCTTTTTTAGATTCTTTGTTGAAAATTACTAACCACATTAATATAATAAATCATGGTCTTTTACTATGATAGTATATGACGGGTGGAGACCGGCCGATAGATCTTATTTAAAAAAAAAATTAAATCATTGAGCAAAATCTAAATGGATATGCGGGATCTTCTAAAAAAAAAAAAAAAAGGATATGTAGGAATATTAGGGTCCTTCCCATTTAAAATAGGCTAAATTATTATTCAAATTAAGTGTCTATTTGAGAATAGTTTATTTTTAGTTAAATCTGAAATTTTGTTTGCTGAAAATACTGTAGATAAAACTAAAAACTAGCTGAAATAGTACAGTAAAACCCATAAATAATACCAAAAAGTGCAACGTGGCCCATAAATAGTAGCAAAAATAAGCTGAATAATAAAACAAGTTGATATTTTAAGTCAATACCAAACATAACTTAGGTATTAGAAATTTAAAGTTGTATCTATTATCATGTTAATTCAAATTATATGTCATTTTATAATTTGTATATTATTAGATCGAGAAAATCAAATCTTAATTGTAAAATGGATTCTCTCTATTTTAAGTGAAATGCAGGCAACTAAAAAAGATGCATATACTCTATCCATATTAAATTAGGATAAAATTAGATAGAGTTATATTAATATGAGGAAAACCATGACCCCTACTAAAATTTCACTTAATTTTGAGTCAAAACAAGGTACTTTTATACCGCCCCTCCTTCCATAGTTCCGTACTTTGAATTTGAAAGTATGAAATGAAGGCACGCGGTGTAGAAGTTGCCAAAGGGTGACTTTGACATTAGTGTTCATAGAATACACTTCATGTTCTAAACTTTATGATTATTTTTCTACATGTGATAAGCGCTTCAATTTGTCTTTTATTGCATTCTTCCACAGGTCACCATCTACTTCGTTGAAATCCGCAGGTTTTCCCTCAATAATATTCCCAATTAGTCACTAATCTCACTCAGAATTTGTACTTTCATTTAATTTTTTTTTTTTTGGTAATATCTTAATTGTCCCATTTATCATGAGCTTATTAACAATTAATTGGGACATTTTCAGTGATTATAATCTCCCAAAACTCGCTCTGTAATGTGCATTAGCCAGGTTGTCCTTGCAGCTTATCTTTGTTGAAAATCTACTTCTTCTTCTTGTTTTTTTTTTTTCAAATTAAAATTTGTGCACTTAACTGTTTAACATTGAGTATGATTATAACTTATAAGGAATATTCTCAGCAATGTACAATTATCAATAACTCGTGTTTCAGGAATTTTTTATGCAATTTAAATTCAAACTTGGTGTACTGTTTGCATTTTCTCCGTACAATTGTAAACTCTAAAGTCTAAACAACTAGTATTAGGGAAAAAAAAAAAAAACGATTTAAAAAAAAAAAAGTTTAATTGTGTAATTTACCAATAAATTTAGTCTACGCTGCCCAACACTGATGACCAATGCAGATGTTGAAGTTGCTATCAGAAACTAATTTTATTCCAAAAACATGTTGTTGATGTTTCTATCTTGAACTTTCTTACATTCTTTGGTAGTAATACCCTACAAGTGCCTTGATTAACATAAATATAGTATGTGTATATATATTTGATTATATAGACCATTCACTCAATCATATTACTTTGTCACTTAATGCTTGCTCAGAAAGTTCATAGGCTATAAACTAATGAAAGTAAATCATTTGAGGGTTGAAGGTTGAAACAGTCTTACAATACCATGAACCTGTTGAGAAACCTCAAATCTACTATATATGCCATAGTCTTAAAGCCATATCTGTTTGTCATATAATAACACATCTCTACCTTCCTCTTCTCCAAGTTGCTATCATTAATGTATGTACACGTTCTAGGTTGACTTCATCTTAACCTAGGGAAACTTCCACTGTAATTCTTTTATCCCAACTTGTGGCATATAAATTAATCATCCATCGACCTCTCAGTTTGGTAGTCATCTCCCATTCATGAACTGAATAATGAATATCGTAGACATGACGTCTTAATTATATGTTGTTTGTCTTCTACAGGAAACTAATTAATAATTTTTCTATGTAATTGCGCTGACTAATGAGGACTTTTGCTTATGTTCAAACCAAAAATTAAATAATAAAAAGCCTAAAGCAAACACAGATTGTTTTGTACTGCAACCTAATTAACACTTAAATTAAATTTATTATAATTTGATAAAAGTAATTTTTAAATTATTTGTTTAATTAATAGTAGTGGCTTGGATAATTAAATTAAATTATTGTTTATAGACTTGTAAGCTTCGTAACAAGACAGGCAATGAGTTTTTGAGTAAGTGATTTCTAAAGAATTTAGTTCAAAATCAATTATAAATGATTTTAATGCCATGAAAGATGACACATCTTTATTAAGTTATAGTTTTCTTTTTTTCTTTTTTTATTTGAGAAACTTATTAAGTTATAGTTAATTTGTCAAATAAAGAATGTTTTCAATCATTATTTTTGTTAATACTTAAGAATTTTATTGTGCTTATCTTAGTGGATAAAAAATGTTGTTATTCATTTTTTTAATACTTAAGAATTTTATTGTGTTTACCCCCCCCCCCCCCCGCGGGAATAAATTCCTGGCTCCGTCACTGTATATAATCAATTGTACATGATTTATTTATCTTATGATCAAATATGAGCCATTCCATGACCAATACCTTTAAATTTTTTACTACTTGTGGAATGTTTCCTGTAATGTGATTTATGTTGTGAACTAGAAGTTGACAAACGGAAGTTCCCACTGCCTTGTCAAATGAAAGTGGAGGGAGGAAAGTAAGAATGAGATTGAGATTCTCATTCATTTGATATGAATAAAGAGTGAGAGAATAAAGAATGGCGATGTGAGGTATTTTTCATCTAAGTCGACAAAATTTAATCCTTCAAATCGAAGAAAAAGGGGAAGGAAAATATGAAGAGAATACATGTACAACTACAATTTTACCTCTTATGTTTATCTAAATATTCATTTGTTAATACAATATAATAAAATTAACACAAAATTATAATTTCTTTCAATAATTTTTTTTCTAAAAAAACCCACTCAAATAAATATACATTTCTTATAGTCCCGCTTTTCTATCTCCTCTACTAAAATCAATGAACGAAAGCAACATTTTTTTTCTTTTCCTTTTAATTTTCTGTCTTTCTTATATATTTTCCATCAATTCAACCAAACATAGCTATAATTATTGATGTAAACATTTTTCCACTTCTACAATATGAATGGACATGCATTCAGAAACTTTATTTTTTTTTGAACTTCCAAGTCCAATTGGTCAAACCACAATCTTCAACTTTGATCAAAGAAATTTTTTTTTTTCCATTAGTGATGGCATAGTTGATGCTCACTTCACCAATGAAAAAAGGACTCTTAAATTCAGGAGACCATACTTTCACCATTTTTCCAATCAAAGGACGATAGTAGGGGTAAATGTTGGAGTGTCCCTCCAAAGCACAAAATGTCTCTAGCTAGCTTTTTCCACAATTTGAACCTTTACATGCCTCCTTCCAAACGCTATGACTTTGGCCGGGGCCATTGCCCTTTTAAGTAAATATTCAATTATTCCCTTTATTACTAGCTGTGATATGCTTGACTATATAATATAGTTTGCTTGCTGAGGGAATAAACATTCCAACTTGCCTATCACAAACAAAAGAAACTTTTAAAAAATTTATATTATTGAAAAAGACTAAGAATTTTTAATGTCAGCTTTCAAAATGGCATTTAAATATCATGTTCCATGAGGGACCCTCCCTTTTTGAATATGCTTTTTGTGTCTTTGAAAAAACCTTTGTATTATTGGAAAACTCAAACTTCCACGTTTTTGTACTAAGTCATATGATAAATAGCTAATGGTTTTGAGCTTTGGAAGATGAAAATGAGCTAGACTTTTAACAGAGATGGTGAAAGCTCAGCATGCTGAGGAGAAGATGCCTTTGAGAAAAGGTGCATGGACTCCTGAAGAAGATAAGAAGCTGACTGCTTACATTAAGCGATATGGCATTTGGAATTGGAGTCAGATGCCAAAACCTGCAGGTAAGATACAAGTAAATGTTCAATTTCAATGAATAAAAGCTCAATCATGAAATTGTAATGGTTTTTTGCAGTTTTTTGGGTGCTATATATGGTATATATGTTATATCTGGTGGAAAATACTTCAATTAACCTTCTCTTTCTTTCATTTAGGTTTGGCAAGGTCTGGGAAGAGTTGTAGACTTCGTTGGATGAATTACCTTAGGCCAGATATTAAGCGTGGAAACTTTAGCAAGGAAGAGGAGGAAACCATACTCAAGTGCCATGAAGAGCTGGGAAACCGGTAAATACTCATATATATATATAAATACTTCTCAATTGTAAGAGTGCTCTTTAACATTTTCATAGAATTTGTCTTCATATGAAAAACTTTGTGTTTAATTTGGTTGAATTATGATTTAGATTAGATGAATGGATAGTTCAGAACAATGAAAATATGCAATTTTTTTTTTTTCCTTTTTTTCCTTTAATTTTTTACATACAGTATATATTAATATGGGTTGCTACATCATCTATTATGCAAGTCTTTCCAATTGAATTTTTGGCTACCACATGTGTAAACCCTAATGATGGATATCACATGCAGAACTTTTAAGTATAAACTAAAATATCAATGATGTACCTGTGGTGATTGAAGTCTGCAAGGTTTTCCTGAATTATTACATAGTTAGCAAGAATAAATTAGACCCTTGCAAAATCACTCAAAGTAGAATTCACAAATTACACCTTTATGTGAGATGACAAGTGATACCATGATTTGATTATCTGAAATTTACAAAAGCAAGGGCTTGCAGTTGAGCTATACCTTGATTTTTATATTTTTAGTAATATGAACTCAGGTATCACATTGATCGATAGTAATAAAGAAAGAAATTATAAGGATGCTTGTGGAAGAAATTCTAATTGAACCAGTTTTGAACTCCTTATGCACGAAGTGATTAATGCATGAAGTTCAGCAAAACTACGTTAGATGAAAGGAAAAAGAGAGATTAAGCTGAGACTCTCTCTCTCTCTTTCTTTCTCCTCCTAGCTAATTGGATCAAGATCAAATAAACTTTCAACTCCTCTTGTGTGTGTTAAGAATCCTAGAAATTAATTAAGTTGAAGATATTCTAAGATCATTTATAGAGCATCTAATAATTAATGGTAAGTAAAGAAAAATATAAAAGGCAGATTCGTCCTTTTGCTCCTTAGCCTACGGGGCATTAGCAGCTGTTTCCAGCTGTTGTTCCCCTCACAAGGACATGTTCTTCTTTTTATCAAAACTAGCTGTCTCATCATAAGATAAAAAACGTGTTATGTAGTTATTTAAATGAACCCTCTTTCCTAAATCTCTCATTATTCTACTTGATCAAAGCACGACAACGCTACATTGATCTTTTACATTACAATTGGTAATGTTCTTATCATTTTTCTCTTTCTTTTTTCAGATGGTCTGCAATTGCAGCAATGCTTCCTGGAAGAACAGATAATGAAATAAAAAATTACTGGCACTCTCACTTGAAAAAGCGCTTTAGGAACAATTGGAGTACTAGTTCAACAACTGCATCACTTACGGTGCAAAACTGGGATGTTGTAGCTAACCAGAATGATTCATCTGGGATTAATCTCTTACATTGCGATGCCTCAAAACCGTCAAACTTGGATGGCAATCATCCTATGTCACCACAACTGTCCACTGATGATCCCTCTTCATCAAGCACTGACCCTGCTGTTGATATTGATAGAAACCAAACCATAGAAGAGAATGTTTGTTCATCTGAAACATTTGAAGAACTCCAAAGTTTCTGGGAGCAGCCATTTTCATTGGAGGACTTATGCATGGTGGAAACAGGCCCTGCAGGATTTGTAGCTCAAACTACTAAGACGTGTTTCCCAGAACCCATATATCCATGTATTTCTTATGAAGACTTCCACCATGATTTGTGGTTCAATCTACCTAATCACGAAGAAATGCATGGTATGTGATAGAGTCTATATATTAGTATTGATTTGAACCAGTGGAAATCACATCCCTTGTTAAGTTGTTCCATTATTAGTATGTCAATAAGAATTAAGACATTTGAATCCTTGGGGTGTAATTAAACAGTTCAATCTATATGAACTATTGCTAGCCAATGTGCATGAAATATGAAGATGGAGATACTCTAGATGTTATGCAGCTGATATATGAAGGGTTTTATTTTTATTTTTATTATTATTTTTATAAAGTTCATATATGAAGTTAGCAGGTAAAATAAATGTACAAGATTTGGTGCAAAATTATGTGTATATGATAAAGCATTATACAGCATCCATACGTGCAAGACCAAGATACTTTACATTCATAAGTTTTGAAAGGAAGGGACAAAAGTCAAAACTTTAGCATAGAAATTTCAATTGCAGACGGATATGGAACAAAATTAATTTATGCTTTCATTGAGAGTCGAACTCAAGACCTCCCGCTTACTAAACGGGTGCTCTGACCAACTGAGCTATGAAAGCTGATTTCGCTTTCATATCGGTAGGAGCTAAGGCAAGGAAATTAAATAATCAAATCTTCAAAACTGAAAATTTGCTACGTAATATTTCTCTTATTATTTGTGCACGGCTTGTTATCTTCAGATTTCAAAGTTTAAATATATATATATATATATATATATATTATTTTAATTAAATGATTTATTTTAATTAGATTAATATTTATTTTTAATTATTTTTTAAACCTTTTTTTAAAATTTTCTGAGCTAGCTTTTTATATTAATTTAAATGCTAACGTGTCATTTGAAAAATGCCAAATATAATTTTTTATTATTTTATTAGTCATATCAGCATTTACTGTGCCAACAATGCATTCCGTTTGCCATATATGCTTTTTTCGTTACTTAGATGATGACAGGAATCAAAACAGAAACGATTTTTTGATTTTAGGCACTGAAGTATATGTGAAATCAAATTAGGGACCAAAATGAGAATAATCCCAAAATGTAAGGACAAAAATATATTTTCACCTATTTTTGAAGATGCAAGAGTTTCAAAACTATTGATTGCTATTTGCTAGTGTCCATGAGGCCCAAGCCCATCCTTGGGCCTATTATACTATTGTACTACGTTCTACTTTGTAATATTGTACTAATCTGTCTCTTGGTTTAGATATAAAGATGTGGTTGGAACCAGTTAATCTATTTCAAAAATTGCATGATAGGGTGGTGGATTGAACTTGGGACTTCTCCAATTACATTACATTCCAAATCAATGAGCTCACCACCCTGCTATGCTCATTAGGGTATAATATTGTACCACTAACTACATTGTTGCGTATTATTACTACTTTGTGGACAGTATAGTATTACACAATTCAATTAGAGAATTATATTCTCAATTAAAACATGATATTAGAGCGAAATTATGACAATAACTTTTTCCCAACATTTCCAACACAGTGACCTTCTTCTCTTGCATCCAACCATTATTGTCAACATAGTTTACTGCCACAAGACCACTGCCTTCCTTGGATACTTCTTGATGAAGTCAAGAATTTCACCAATGAGCCGCACGGTACCTATGCGCTTGAATATCAATCTGCACAACACAAAGAAGGGGAAACCTTACAGAGAGCACCGGTGTGGTGCCGGCCAAAGACCCTCCGAAGGTTAAGTTAGAAAATATGCTCACAACTCTAGAGTGCTAGAGAGGGTAAATTATGCGTACCTTAATGCGTGAGGGTAGCGGGGCTTTTATAGTGGTAGAGGGTGGACTTCTCTTACTTGGAGTAGAAGTCTATTCCATGTAGGAATCCTTTTCAGCGTAGATTGCGGAATCGTTTCCATATAGGACTCTTACATCAAACGTGGACCGCAAGCATCTTATACCAAGGATCTTTTATGGCCTTTGGGCCTGCTGTTATTTCATATTGGGCCCTTTTACTATCGGCCCACAGTAACTGACCGTCAGCCCATCTTGTGCCCAAATTCGTCCTCTTCAGTTGCCCCCTTCACCTCATGGGTCCGTCATACATTAGTGGACGGAAACATGGGGTGACGATAATACTGTGGGGATGACGGTAAGAAGGTTTTAAACAGTTAGTAATTTGGCAACCGACAAGGCCTGAAATGCATTAAATAGCCGTCGACACGTGTCACATTTTTACAGGCCATTGGATGGGATCGAAGTGTCGCTTCGTCTTCCATGCACTTCCCTTATAAATACTGCTTCTTCCTCTTCTCATTTTACATTTTTAGAAAGAATTTCATTGTCAGAGAGAGACCGTCGTACCTGTCAGAGAGAGACCGTCGCACCTACTGCAACCGTCAGCGGTATCTCCGTTCCATCTACTTTTTTCAGGTAAGCCATTTCCATCCGTCTTATATTCAATTCCTTATATTAACTATGAAAAAACAACTCCCTTTCTTTCCCCGTCATATTTTGTAACATCCATTATAGCCTTAGGTTTTGTCCTTACATGTAGGAAAATGTCTAGTGCGTCAAGTAACCAGTCCGTCGTGCGCGACGGAGAGTTTTATGAGGAGGTGTATCCGTCAGGTCATAAAGACCGAGAGGATCTGAGCGAGGATAGGAGTACGTCTGCATCTTCTCCTTCCTCAACAAATGAGGATATGGAGATTGTAGAAATAGATGAAGAGCAAGTAGAGGAAATTAGACCCGTCGTGGGAGCGGACGGACTTAGGCTGTTCGTCATGCTGCCGGAGTGGACGGTCAACGCATTTACTTCAAAAATCAAGGAGCCACATTTCAACACCATTAGGGACAACTACCAAATTCCAGACCATATTCCCATCCGTCTACCTTATAAGTCAGAGAAATGTTACTACGAGGGGGTCGACGGTGCTGGGATATATGAACAGGTGCTCAAAGCTGGGCTTAGATTCTCACTAAGTTCCCTTCATCGCGAACTCCTACAATATTTGGGTTTGTCCGTCAGCCAGATATCCCCAAACGCGTGGCGAGTCTTTATTGCCATGGAGGTGCTGTACGGAGCCATGTCAGGCGGTCGGCGTAGGCTGACGGTGAGGGAATTCCTTCACTGCTACCGTCCTGACGAGATAGATAAGTCGAGGGGAATGTATAGCTTCGTCCCCAGGAGCTCCGTCTTAAAGGTTATCTTTGAAACTCCAGATTCAAACAGAGACTGGAAGAGCCGTTTTTTCTTCATAGAAGGAGACGGTTGGATGTGCCGTCCAGGGGAGACGGATCACATGCCAGTAGATACTACGTAGGGCATTTTAGCCGAGTCTGGTATACCCGTCATACAAAAAATAACTAATCTTTATTTTTATTTTTCTTGACCTTAGTTTAAATTTTACGCCCGTCTACTTTCTTTTTTCAGTCCGTCAGCGCCCCCAGATAGAACTAGAAGAATTCAGCTTTTTGGAAAAGATTTTTAAGAAGACATCGTCGGAGGAAAGGACCTGGGCCAAGCTCGTTACCCTTGATACTATTCATTGGTATTGTGACGGACCTGATCCTTCTCCTGCAGCAAGAAAGTACGACGAGAAAGTCCGTCAACGTAAGCTTCTCTCATAGTTCCTTCAATTTAGTCCGTCTACTATTCTTCATTTATAATTTTCTCCGTCTACTTTGGCAGAAATGGATGACGCCAAGAGAAGGGCACTGATCAGAGCAAATGCTGCCAAAAAACAGGGGACGGGTGATGCTGACCCAAAAGAGACGGGTACCCAAAACCCCGCAGCAAAGAGAAAACAACCACTGAAGGGAGACCGTCCGCCTAAAAAACCAAAGGTTCCTTTGGATCCCGTCCTGGGCCTTATGGCTGGAAGCGCTAAAACCGTCACCCCTGTCAAGCACAGGGCTGGTAAGGGCCTTATGGGGGGTCCGTCGTCGAGTGATAAGAGACCACCTCCCCTTCTTAGGGACGACCCTAAATATGCCTTGGAGCAACTCTCCTCGATAATGACCTCCGAGGACTACGAAGACCTGGGCAATCATGCGACGGAGGCGATGGGCGAGACTGGCCTCTTCAGCATGGCTCAGGTAATGGTCATTTTATTCGTTTATTTATCCGTCTATACTTGTTTGCATATGAGACTAATTTTTCCCGTCCTTCAGGCCATGGTGATGATGAAGGGCCTTTTTGGACGGTGTTTGAACCATGAGACGACCCTTGGCCGTCTAAGGGAGAAGGCTAAGGTGACGGAGCACGAGCTGACCCAGCTTCAAGCCTGGAAGGTTACTCAGGAAAATAAGCTTAAGATGGCTGAGGAGGAGCGGGACCGATACCTCGAGGCGACAGAGGAAATGAAGAAAACCATCGAGAAGATGGATGTAGAGATCCGTCAGGCCAAGGAGGTTGCTGTGCTCGAGTACCGCGACTCCGACGCTCTCTTGACGGAGCTAGGAGTCTCATATGCTGACGGATTCGATGAGGCCCTCCGTCAGGTTAAAGCACTCCACCCTCAGCTCGACTTGACATCCGTCAATATAGACGTTGCCGGTCAAACGTCCTTCCAACCTGCTCAATCTGAGGACACGGAGGAAATTTTTGGCGAAAAAGTTGCCACCGACGCTCCTCTTGACCAGGCAGTAGTGGATAATGATCCAAAAGAAACTTTGGCCCGTCGCACTGAAGAGAATGAAGCCCCCGTTATAGGATAATTTTTCTTTAGTTTTTATAATGTTTGTAAATTATTTGGAGAACAATTTTTGACTTCGTCATGTTTTCGTTTTTTGTGAACACTTTGTTTTTGGGGTATGTACTTTGTTTTAACTTTGCTCCTTTTAATTTAAAAAGTGGCTTGACATACTCCGTCGTGTAGAATTCATCCGTTCACATCATTTTTAAAGCTTGATTTTTTGAATGACTCCGTTCACATGGATGGGTTTACACAAGTGATGTCTGTTGGATGTGATTGTCAATTTATTACCGTCGTGGTACACGTAGGTCAAAGGAACTTTACTTTTGATCCGTTCGTGTTTTGTGAATCAGGAAGCTTATAACGTCCGTCTAAGTTGATTTCAGGATTCTATTACTTTTTCATTGCCACTCTGTTGAATTGTATCCGTCTCCTACTGGACAAGGAGTTATCATCCTTGAGATGATCCGTCCACATTGTGGGCTAAGTTTTGTCCGTCCTCTATGGACTTTAGATTTTCATCCTCGTGGGATGATCCGTCCACTGTGTGGACTTTTATCCGTCCTCTATGGGACTAAGTTTTCATCCTTTTGGGATGATCCGTCCACTGTGTGGACTTTTATCCGTCCTCTATGGGACTTTAGGTTTTTCATCCCTTTGGGATGATCCGTCCACTGTGTGGACTTTTATCCGTCCTCTATGGGACTTTAGGTTTTTATCCCTTTGGGATGATCCGTCCACTGTGTGGACTTTTATCCGTCCTCTATGGGACTTTAGGTTTTTCATCCCTTTGGGATGATCCGTCCACTGTGTGGACTTTTATCCGTCCTCTATGGGACTTTAGGTTTTTATCCCTTTGGGATGATCCGTCCACTGTGTGGACTTTTATCCGTCCTCTATGGGACTTTAGGTTTTCATCCCTTGGGATGATCCGTCCACTGTGTGAACTTATTTTTGTTTGTGTAGGGAAATCACAGTAGTCTGAACACTTCTCTTTATTGAATAGAAAATAATGATGAGAAAAATGTACCTGCCCCCTCGGGCTTAAAAAGGTACTTGTAGAAAAATTGTTCGAAGTAGAGAGCAAAACTTAAGTAATAAGAAAATTGTCTGAGGTAAACAACTTTATGATAAACTAAGCAAAACATAGTAGTAAACTGGAAACTGGGGGGTAGTCGACGTTCTGCATGGCGCCCCTACTGGTAGTACCTCCGAAGGTGCTCTGTGTTCCATGGGTGTTGAAGCTTCTGTCCGTCCATGGTTTCGAGGTGGTAGGTACCTTTTCTTTGCCAAGACGAGATCCTGTATGGTCCTTCCCAGTTGGGGCCGAGCTTTCCTTGCACTGGATCTCTGGCAGCTCCCATTACCTTTCGTAGCACAAGATCCCCAATCTGGAAGTCCCTGTGTTTGACATTGGAGTTGTAGTATTTCGCCATGAGGTTCTGGTACCTAGCCAACCTCTGCTCTGCTGTAGCCCGGACCTCGTCTATCAGATCCATCTGGAGACGCAAGGCTTCTTCGTTGTGATCCTTGTTGTAGTTCTCCACTCGATAGCTAGTGAGCCCGACCTCTGCTGGGATGACGGCTTCACATCCGTATGTCAGTCTGAACGGCGATTCTCTAGTTGGTGTTCTTGTGGTTGTACGGTATGCCCACAAGACGCTTGGCAGTTCGTCAGGCCAGATGCCCTTTGCCCCCTCGAGTCGGGTCTTGATGATCTTCAGCAAGGACCTGTTCGTGACTTCTACTTGCCCGTTGGCTTGAGGGTGTGCTGGCGACGAATAGTGATTTTTGATCCCCAGTTCTGAGCAGAAGCCCCTGAATGCTCCGTTATCGAATTGCTTTCCGTTGTCGGAGACGAGCACCCTGGGTATCCCGAACCTGCATATAATATTTCTCCAAACAAAACTCCGGATGTTCTTCTCCGTGATAGTGGCCAGGGCCTCCGCTTCTACCCATTTGGTGAAGTAGTCGATTCCAACTACCAGAAATTTCAGTTGTTTAGCGGCTATTGGGAAGGGGCCCATGATATCTAGTCCCCATTGGGCGAACGGCCAAGGAGCCGTCATAGGCGTCAGCTCCTCGGTCGGTTGCCTGATCAGGTTACTGAATCTCTGACATTTGTCGCATGCTTTGACATATGCTTGTGTGTCTTTTTGCATTGTTGGCCAGTAGTACCCCGCTCTGATCAGTTTGTTCACTAAGGATCGTGCCCCTGAATGGTTTCCGCAGATGCCCTCATGCACTTCCCTCATTACGTAGTCGGCTTCGTCTTGACCCAGACACCTCAGGTGCGGGCGTGAGAACCCTCTTTTGTATAAGATATTGTTGATTAGTACAAATCGCGAGGCATGGACCTTCAGCTTCCTGGCTTCGTTTTTTCCTTCAGGTAGTGTGCCCGTCTTTAGGTATGCTATAAGTGGCGTAGTCCAACAATCTTCAGAATTCAGCTCCTGCACTTTTATTCCGTCATCAATGAGTGAGGAGAGTTGTACAAATGACAATACCTGTTCGGGAACGATCATGGGCTCTGCTGAGGCTGCCTTTGCAAGACGGTCAGCACATTCGTTTTCTTCCCTTGGGATTTGAACAAATCTTACTGTGAGATCACCGATCCGTTTCTTTACTTCGTTCAGGTACTTTCTCATCTTCTCATTCTTGCATTCGTAGATGCCATTGATTTGACTTGTTATCACCTGGGAATCGCAATGTATGACCATGGATTCCGCGCTTGCTGCCTTCGCGAGGTCTAGTCCAGCTACCAAAGCTTCGTATTCGGCCTCATTGTTGGTCGTGGGGAAGTCCAGACGAATCATACATTCGATTTTATCTCCGTCGGGGGTATGGATTTGTACACCGGCACCTCCTGCATGCCTGTTGGAGGATCCGTCCGTGTGGATGCTCCATTGAGCCTTTGTGTCTTTCGCCACGTCTTCTGTCCTGGAAAATTCTGCAATGAAGTCGGCCACGGCTTGTCCCTTAATTGCGCTTCGCGGACGATACTGTATATCAAATTCGCTCAGTTCAACCGTCCATAGGGCCATCCGTCCTGCGGCGTCTGGGCTACTCATGGCTCTCCGCAGGGGTTGATCCGTTAGGACCACTATTGTGTGCGCCTGGAAGTATGGCTTGAGCTTTCTTGCCGCAGTCACTAGCACGAAAGCCAACTTCTCCATTTTAGAATACCTTTCTTCCGCTCCCCGGAACGCCCTACTTATGAAGTAGACGGGTTTCTGTGATCCATCCTCCTCCCTAATTAGTGCTGCGCTGACTGCTGCTTGTGAAACCGCTAAATAGAGGTAGAGTTCTTCCCCAGGCTTAGATGGGCTTAGCAACGGTGGGGACGACAGGTACTTCTTCAAGTCCTCAAATGCTTTCTGGCATTCGTCCGTCCATACGAACGACTTCCTTAACGTACGGAAAAATGGGAGACACTTGTCCGTCGCCTTTGAGACGAACCTATTCAGAGCTGCAATTTTACCATTCAATCTCTGCACATCCTTGATTGTCTTCGGCGGTTCTAACTCCATGATGGCCCGAACCTTCTCTGGGTTAACCTCTATACCTCGATGGGAAACCATGAACCCCAAGAACTTTCCTGCCGTCACTCCAAATGCGCACTTGTTCGGATTTAACTTCATATTATACGACCTGAGAGTGTTGAAAGTCTCTTGTAAGTCTTTCAGGTGATCGTGCACCAAGATGCTTTTTACAAGCATGTCGTCAACATACACTTGCACATTCCTCCCAATTTGATGCGCGAACATCTTATTCATTAGCCTTTGGTAGGTTGCTCCTGCATTCTTTAGCCCAAACGGCATCACTTTGTAGCAAAATAGTCCCTGACTTGTGACGAAGGAGGTCTTCTCCTGATCAGCCTCGTCCATCTTGATTTGATTGTAGCCAGAGAAGGCATCCATAAAGCTCAAGAGTTGGTGCCTTGCCGTTGAGTCTACCAAGGTATCGATACGAGGTAACGGGAAGCTGTCCTTCGGGCAAGCCCTGTTGAGGTCCGTGAAGTCGAGGCACATTCGCCACTTCCCTGTGGCTTTCTTGACCATCACTACGTTCGCTAGCCAGTCGGGGTAATATACCTCCCGAATGAAATCTACCTCAAGGAGCTTCCTAACCTCCTCAGCTATTGCTTTGTCTCGCTCTTCAGCGAATACTCTCTTTTTCTGTCTCACGGGCGAAAACGTGGGGTTCACATTCAGCCTGTGAACTATGACTGAGCGATCAATGCCCGGCATGTCCTCGTGGCTCCAAGCGAAAACATCCTGATTATTCCTTAGGAACCTTTTTAGGGCCTGTCGTGTGGGTTGACTGGCCAACGTCCCCATTCTAGTTGTCCGTCCGGGTCTTGACTCGTCTAGAGTTACTTCCTCTAGTTCTTCCACTGGTTCTGCTGCGACCCGCTTTTCTTCTATGCACATGGCGTGCTGGTGGTCATCCATTTCCAACATGGCTACGTAGCACTCGCGGGCGGCCACCTGATTCCCACGCAACTCGCCGACCCCATACTCTGTGGGGAATTTAATCATCAAATGGTACGTCGAGGTAGCAGCCTTCCAGCTATTGAGAGTTGGCCGTTCGAGGATAGCATTGTATGCTGATGAGCAGTTGACTACGAGGAATGTTACGTTCCGAGTGATCTGCTTAGGATAATCGCCCACCGTCACTGCCCGTGTGACCGCACCCAATGGGAATACTCTCGTTCCTCCAAACCCTACTAGCGGGGAATTTGTCGGTATTAGCTGCTCCCTATCAATCATCATCTGTTGGAACGCTGGGTAGTATAGGATGTCCGCCGAGCTACCATTGTCAACCAGCACTCGGTGTAAGTTGTATTCTCCCACTCGTAAGGTGACAACTAATGCGTCGTCATGCGGGTGGTGAAGACGTCGTGCATCTTCCTCTGAAAACCCGACAATTGAGCTATCCATCCGCGCTATCTTTGGTTCCGAGCCCGTCAGCTGAACATTCTGGACCATTCGGAGGTAAGTTTTTCGGGCTTTTTTGGACGACCTGGTTGTTGGTGTACCCCCTACGATCATCCTTATGTCTCCGATTGGTGGTCTGGGACGCTCATTATCCCTCCGTGGCTGAGGCTCTTGAGGTGGCTGGTCCGTCCTTTTTCTTACAAATTTTTGTAGTTTCCCTTGTCTTATAAGGGCTTCTATTTGCTGCTTTAAGTCATAGCACTCTGCTGTGTCGTGGCCATGATCGCGGTGGAAGCGGCAGTATTTGTCCCTTGACCTTTTGCTAGGATCTGATTTCAACTTCCCGGGGAAGGTTAGAGCCGCCTCGTCCTTGATTTGCATCAGGACTTGATCTATCGGAGCCGTCAACGGTGTGAAGCTCGTGAATCTTCCTCCGGGTGGCTTAGAACGTCGCTCAAGTCTTCGGTCGTCTACTCTTGGCCTCTTCAACCCCTGATCCCTCTGTCTTTCCTCCTGTTGTTCCCTCTTCCTCGGCTTATCATCCCGAGCCTGCAACGCGTCTTCTGCGTTCATGTACTTGGTTGCCCTGTAGAGTACTTCTGCCATGGTTTTAGGGTCGTTTTTGTACAACGAGAACAGAAATTTGCCCTTGCAAAGCCCGTTCGTGAAGGCAGCAACCAGTATTTTGTCGTCTGCTTCGTCTATTGAGAGCGCTTCCTTATTAAAGCGCGTTATGTAGGCCCTCAGCGTCTCGTCCTCCCGTTGCTTAATACTCATTAGGCAAGCCGTAGACTTCTTGTATCTGTGTCCCCCGATGAAATGTGTAGTAAACTGAGCACTTAGCTCCTTGAAGGTGCTGATGGAGTTTGATGTTAGTCGGCTAAACCATATCCTTGCGGGGCCTTTGAGCGTCGTGGGGAAGGCCCTGCACATGATCTCGTCAGCTATCCCTTGTAGGTGCATTAGGGTCTTGAACGTCTCCAAATGGTCCAGGGGATCCTTTACTCCATCGTAGCTGTCTATATGAGGCATGCGGAATTTATGCGGCAAGGGGAAGGCGTTCACTGCCACAGTGAAGGGCGAGTCAGTACGGTTGACTAAGTCGTCTAGATCGCTGGATACCCGCCCTTTGAGCGCATTCATCATTACTTCCATCTGTTCCCTCATCGCCTGCATCTCCGCGGCAATCTGTGGTGGTGTCGCATTCGTGAGGGATGGCATGCTCATGTTCTGCCTCTCCGGCCTGCTTGGGGCATGGCTGCCTTCAGGTTTCTCCTGGTTTCTCTTTGCAGCGCTGGTCCCTTCTTCTTCTTCTTGCTGGTCGTTCTGTTCTGCATTCTTCTGACGCAGCTGTTCTTCTAAGTCATTATTTTGTTTGGTGAGACGTTCTACCGCGGCAGCGAGGGTCCGAACTTGTCTTTCGAGGGCAGTACTGGGTTGTTCGTCTCCCTGAACGTCGTTGGTGGTTGCCATCGAGCGAGTGAGTACCATGCAACCCTTAAGTCCTGAAAAACGATAGTACGAGTTTTTGGATCTCTACTTAACCGTTTCCCACAGACGGCGCCAACTGATGAAGTCAAGAATTTCACCAATGAGCCGCACGGTACCTATGCGCTTGAATATCAATCTGCACAACACAAAGAAGGGGAAACCTTACAGAGAGCACCGGTGTGGTGCCGGCCAAAGACCCTCCAAAGGTTAAGTTAGAAAATATGCTCACAACTCTAGAGTGCTAGAGAGGGTAAATTATGCGTACCTTAATGCGTGAGGGTAGCGGGGCTTTTATAGTGGTAGAGGGTGGACTTCTCTTACTTGGAGTAGAAGTCTATTCCATGTAGGAATCCTTTTCAGCGTAGATTGCGGAATCGTTTCCATATAGGACTCTTACATCAAACGTGGACCGCAAGCATCTTATACCAAGGATCTTTTATGGCCTTTGGGCCTGCTGTTATTTCATATTGGGCCCTTTTACTATCGGCCCACAGTAACTGACCGTCAGCCCATCTTGTGCCCAAATTCGTCCTCTTCACTTCTCATTGAGAGTTGTCCTTTTAGTCGCCAATTGCTTCACTTCCACTAGATCCCGCAAGATCTCCACTAGATTTTTGCCTCTCCAGTGTCAACTGATATGCCCACCACTTATGGGAGGTCCATTGTGCTACTCCTCTCTGGTTGATGGCAGTTTAAGTTTTCTTCCACGTGATCAAATTAGGTTGGGTGAGAGTTAAGCACAAACCCAACTTGATCCGACCTGTGGAAAACCTAAGGCCAACTTTCATGTCACTTCCTTGATAGTAATATATACACGCTAGCATTTGCATGGCTTGCTCCATCAGTAATTTGTCATGTTAGCATCGCATCACTTGACATGTTAAGTATAAGTTATACCTAAAAAAGATAATTTTTTTAGAATATTAAAGCACACTTTTGGCCCTTTAAGTATGCAACTATTTTCATTTTTGGTCATTTTGTTTCATAATTTTTATTTTAGCTCTCTATGTTTGATTTTCGTCTTTTTTTTTTTTTTTTTCCACATTGGCACTTCATCTATTATGTTCGCAATATGACCATTGAGTACCACTTATAATTAATTATTTAATGAAATATCTACACTAAAATTCTATGCAATGCAAAAACTTCATTGTTGTGGGCAAAAATACATATTATGGATGATCAAATTAGTAATGGAAATGAACAACAAAATCAATATTTAGCCAACGAATTTGTAGTTGAATTGGCATTTCTCTATGCATTGAAAAAGGAAAATGGTTTAAATTATAGAATTAGTAACATGTTGTAATTATCTCTACAAAAATATTAATATAAAAATACAAAATCAAATATGAAAGGTCATAACAAAATTTTAAAACATTAGTAGAAAAAAAGAAAGAAGAAAACAACCAGAACTTTTAATGACCAAAACCGAGAAAGTTATTTTTGAATTAACTTATAAGAGAAAATCCCATTTTAGTTGCTATTCATAACTCATAAGGGAGAGAAAAAAAATAAAAATGGAAGAAAAGAAAATGCTATTGCCTGAAGTCAATATAACCGTTGACCCCTAAAATTATTTGGATAAAACACCAGCTCTCATTTCAGCTTCAGCTTCATCTTCATTGTCTGCTTTCTTTGTTTCTAAATTCTCCAAAAAAAAAAAGCCATGTCTTCGTTTGATGATAATCTCTCCAACCTCGCATATTCCACCGGCAACTTCACTGTCCCTCAAATAAACAACATTGTCATCCCCGCTCTCATTAAACGTCTCTCCCATGCCAAAAGCTCCATCTCCACCACCACCACCACCACCACTTCCACCGCCGCCGCCACCACCAACAACAACAACGACAACGACAACGACAACAACGGTAGTGGCCATTCAATCGAGGAAGATTACCGCAAGATGGAAATCCAGCTTGAAAAGTTAAGGAAAGACATAAACTACATAGGCCTCGCTTTCACCAATTTCACCAACTTTGAAGACAACGCCGCTGCTCTCTTCAAGGCTCTATTGCAACACACTCTCAGCAAGTCCTTGAACGATTTGAGAGCCACTTCTCGCCGCCCCACTTTTCTGATCAAGCAGCTTCAATCCAAGCTTCAGTTGCTCAGCGAGATCGTCCTCAAGTTAAAGCTCCAGATCCCTTTGCCGCATAAGCTCTCCGCCACCGACTCCGACGCCAGAAAGTACACCCGGGTCGGTGTCGGTGCGGATTACGATGATCTCCAGGTGATTGATGAATTGCCTGACTTACACTTCCACCCACTTTTTGATAAAAGCTTCGCTTTTAAAGATTTTAGGCACGTTTATGATAGTCTTGATGCTAGAACAAAGTTGTGTTTGTTGTGTTTCGCTTTGATTCCGGAGAATGAGGTTGTGAAGAAGAGGTTTTTTGTGTATTGGTGGGTTGGAGAGGGGTTGATTAATAGTCCACTGGGTAGTGAAGAAAAGACGTATGAGGAAATGGGTGATGAAATTTTCGAAAAGTTAGTGAAGATGGGCTGTGTTGAGGCTGTGAATAAGAAGCATAGAAAGGTCGCGGATAGTTATAAGATGAATCCTTTTATTCGTTCTGCCATGATTGAGTTTGCGAAAGATGCTGGGTTCTTTGATTTTGATAAAAAAGGGAATCCCACCGCGGATTTTTCCAAGTGTTACCGGGCATGTTTAGTACTAAATCACCGTTCTCAGAAGTGATTGAGAATAGGGTCTGAATTGGATCAAGAGAAATTGCAGACTATATTCAATGTCAATGAGCCTTATCCTGACTTTTTCGAGTTGGAGTGGTTCTCAAAGTTAAAGAATGTCAAGGTTCTTTATCTGGGGAGGTGGCAGAACTCGGCGAAGCATCACATTGAAGTTGAGAGCAGTGAATTCTTGAATGGGTTGAGAAGTATGAAATTTTTAAGGTTTTTCAGTCTTCAAGGAATCTCTAGGATCACGAAGCTTCCAGATTCTGTGTGTAAGCTCTCAAGTTTGAGGATCCTGGATCTTAGAGCATGTCACAATCTAGAGGGGCTTCCGGATGGGATAGGTTCACTGAAGCAGCTGACACACTTGGATATATCAGAGTGTTACTTGCTTGAATACATACCCAAAGGGATTGCCTTGCTCTCAGAACTCCTAGTTCTCAAAGGGTTTGTACTTGGTGATCGCGTAAGTGCAGATTCGTGTGCTCTTGGTGAGTTGTTTGAATTGAGGAAGTTGAGGAAACTGAGCATCTACACAAACAAGAAGACTTTTCCCACAGATAGAGAGGTAGTTACTCTTCAACGGTTTAAAAAGCTTCAAAAGCTGACAATTGTGTGGGGAGTTGGAGTAGACAGCCATGCTAAGCAAGACAAGGGTGCAACACAACCAACGGGAGCAACCACCACGAGTCCAAAGAAGAGTGGAGATAAGAAGAAGCAAGAGAAGGGCGTGGCACAACCAATTGCAGCAATCATCACTAGTCCAAAGAAGAGTGGAGATAATAACAAGCAAAACAAGGGTGTGGCACAACCAAATGCAGCAACCAATACAAGTCCAAGAAAGAATGGAGATAACAAAAAGCAAGACAAAGGTGTGGCACAACCAACGGTTGCAACCATCACAAGTCCGAAGAATAGTGGAGATTATATAAGGCCAGACAAGGGTGCAGAACAGCCAATCGCAGAAAGCACCATGAATCCAGAGGATAGTGGAGATAAGAAGAAGAAAGACAAGGGTAAAGCAGAACTGACATTGGAGTCTGGCACTAAACCACATTTCGCAAGAAAATTATTAAAAGTGGCCACCTTTAAGCAAGGAACAAAGCCAGTAAATCTGGAAGAATTTAAGGAACTAGAGAAACTGGATCTCCAGTGTTACCCTCAGATGACAGCACCCAGCTGGTTGATACCTAGAAAACTTGGCAAGTTAAAGAAACTGTACATCAGAGGAGTGGAACTCCAAAATCTAATTCAAGAGAACGATAAGTGGAAAGTTGAGATACTACGTCTGAAGTTCTTGAGTAACATAAAGATGGATTGGAGAGAACTCCGGGCATTGTTTCCTCACTTATATTACTTGGAGAAATTCAAATGCCCTAAAATCACTTTGTTTCCATGTGATGAGAATGGATTATGGCTAATGCCATGAACTGAGCAATGGAATGAGAGCACTTGCAAGACATAAATCGATGTATTCACTCAGTTGTTCCTGTCAAGATGACTCACATAATCAGAAGTATGTAATGTTTCTGGCCCAATTTTTGAATTTAGTTCTGTTTCATGTCCACTATATAAAATTGACTAAGTTGCAATTGCTTCTTGTACATTTTCTTCTTCCTTATTTGGAACTAGCTGCGAAGGTTTTGTTGTATTGGAGCATGTGGCATTCTTTTAAAGAAATTGCTTCTAACCAAAACATAGAGGATGGATTACTTTATCAAATATTCAGATTAAAAAAAAAAAAACTAGTACTTTATTGAACAAGTCGTTGATTTATACTTGTTGCTTTATCAGGCTTATATTGCTGCAATGCCTGTTCCAAGAAATTGACTATATAAAACATAATAGATCAAGTTTAGAAATGATGTTAGGGTCAGGGAATGATTCACTTTGCTCCAAGTGACTATCTATTCCTTCTTTTTTATTTTTGGCATCTAGCCTATGAACTTTGCACCAGTTAGCTTATCCCACTTAGTGACTAAAGGCTTTCTTGAGTTAAGCAATCTGATTTGAGTCACTGAAATTACTATAATTAGGCTCATTGATTGTTTATGCTGATGGTTGGAGTGAACTATTGATGAACCAATTTCTCTACTGCAATTACTACAACCCCAAGAATTCAATTTAAGACTGGATTGATATTGCGGGTTGCGTGCCCTTGTAAGATTTTAAGGATACATTTTATCTTATGAAATACTCAAGCTTGCAGAGAACTAAACTTCACTGTGACTTACTCTAGGAGTTTTTAAAACTTTCTGATTGAGCAATTCTTGTGTCTCCACAATCAGGGACTTCAGCAATTTGCTTGATTCTCGAATATGAATGCAGATTAGGAGACTAAAACTGAAATTCCACTGTTTCATCACTTACATATGAACTGTCCATTATCTTGTTGCATTATAGACTCAGGTATATTTTTCCGAAATTTATTACGAAAGTGCGTATTAACCTGTTGATAATACTGGTCAATGGATTTTATCATGTGCAATTTAGTTAGTCAGATGGTCAAATTAGACTGGATCTGCTTACTAAATCATGGACTTGAAGCATTCAGATTTGGATCATCAATCAGTCTACCAGAAACGCAACAACCAGCATTTTTGTTACAAACTCGTTGGTAGAACTCACCCTTAAAAACCAGCTTGCAAGGAAAGAGTGCTCAAGAGCTTATGAAGTTATGGTTAAGCTTATACTTAATGCATATGGGACACTAGGATCATTAATCGGGGTGGTGGTTGGTTCTGATACCAAATGTTACAAACTCACAGGTAAAATTCACCCTTAAAAACTGGCTTGTAAGGGTCAAGTACTCAAGAGCTTATAAACACATGGTTAAGCTTACACTTAATCCATGTGGGACACTAGGATCATAACAATTTTTCCTTCGCAACACAAACCAGAACTTGCCCCAAATGTATATGGAGTCTGATCAATCTACTACTGTCTCCATGTCATGGTCTATCAATGAATAATTTGTTACTGAACCATAGGCTCAATAATCTATGGAAGCAACGAATGCACAAACCTTTGTGCAAAAATGGGTGGGCAGAATGTTTAGAGTTAGAGCATTAGATTTAATGGGGTTTTTGTACAATAAAGTAAGCAGACTGCTGTTTAGTCGCCCAAAGGGCATCTAAGTGTAAATATTTTGTTTATTGGGTAAAGCTTCTGTCTAGTGCTCTATTGAATGGGACATGATATAGATATCTAATTAGTTTTAGACACGAGTTTGCATTGGGTCATGTCTGATGCACTAGAGTACTCAATTCCATAATAATGGATTTATTCCTCACAAAAAGAAATTTAATCACCATCACAAATAATGTTCCCCTCTTGCCCAAAGTTATTGAAAAATATGCTATATATATCCTAGCAAGTATCTAGAACTAAGTTGGTTTTAACACTAAACTAATCAAAAGATAAAGTGTAAGTGACTTAGCAAAATTTCCAAAACACAGACTACACTACACAAGCATGGCAATATAGAAAGCTAAAGGAAATAGAGAGAGGAAGACAATCAAACCACAAATAACACTAGAAGTGTTTTGGAAGAGGAAAACCCAAGCACCGGGCATAAAAACCTCTCCCCTGACCACCCGTTAGAAATCTCCACAAGGTAAGATAGTTGCAGTACATAAGGAATATAGTGAACCCTTCAGGCCTAAGTTGCTATATGTACTTGAGCCCTCCAAGCTCCAGCTAGCAACCAACTTCACTGAGCCCTTTCTTTTCCTAGCTTACCGGAGACCCTACATTGAAGCTCCAATGGAATTACCACCCATTAAGATTGGATTTAGGTTGTGGCTTCCCAAGTTTCCTTACTCATTCACTCATTTCAAGGTATGTGTTTGTAGATGAGGAATGTGTTTACATAATCTCTATCAATGGAATGAAAGAGATGAAAGAGGCAAATGAAGAACTTGGTTTTTCTCTAAGGAAAAAGCTCTCCCTTTTCATACAAAGGAATGGCTTCACTTTCTTGACCCCTTTAGGGTTTCTATTGTTTGGTCATTACTTATCTTAAGCCCCTTGCCACGCCTCATAGCTCTGTGTTTATGTGTGTGCTGGAAGAAAAGTAATGATTGGTGCAATTTGCAGAGTACATAGATCATTCAACTCGCGACCTGTTTGCCCCCTAAGGTCACGAGATGATCACGAGGTGCATGTCTGCACTCTCAGACAAACACTTGCCACGTGGACTATGTGGGCAGCTTAGGTCGCGAGCAAGTCGCCTCCAGGTCATGAGATCTTGGGTTCATGCTGCTTCTAGTCTTCAAGGAGAGGCTCAAGTACACTACCCCTACTTACATGAAAACCCAAAAAACAATATATCACCAATAAAATGTATTACATATAAAGTTTTGTCACTAAATAAATTCCACATAAAAACATGACTTATTAGTTATCAACTCCGTTCTAGTGGCTGTTCTATTTTATCCATTACAATGAGGTATTTCGCTAATATTTATAGTTTATCCATGGCATTCGTCTTTGGCCGTTTGGATTAATTTTTTATTTCTAGTCAATGCACACCAATATATATAAAAGCAGATATGTAATGTGGGAAAGTATGAGGTCTTGCCAAGTGGCGCATTTTATGGAAAGAGAATTGAAATATTCTCAAGTGCCACATCAAAGATAAGAACAAATTAAATATTGGCTTTTTGTTTCATTTGGTTCAATATTTCAAGACTTTTCTAATTAAAAAATAAACATTCTTTGTATCATTTGGTTCAATATTTCAAGACTTTTCATCCCTCATGCATTTGTTTCAAGACTTTTCTAATTAAAAGTAAATATTATTTGTATCTTTTGGTTCAATATTTCAAGACTTTTCCTCCCTCACACATACACACAAAATTCTTTGCATTTCAATTCACCATTTTTGCCTTTTGCATTTCTACCTCTTTATATATGCCTACCTCTTTTTAATCTTTCGACAACACCTACCTAACTCTAACATTATTATCACATCTAATTTTAACCCATATGAGTTGGTTACAACCAAGGAAGGGGGGCTTGCAATTTATAATGAGTGACAACGGCAATTACGATTTTGATGTTAAGGTCAGATGTTGTGGATTTTTGAATTTTGTAAATGATGTAATTAACTGTGAGTGTTTGGTCCTTTGGGATGTGCATTTAAAAAAAAAAAAAATAGAATTATAAAGAAAGAGAAAGAAACATTTTATATAAAATTTTGTTCAATAATATTCCTCCAAAGTTCTAATTACTTGAACTGAATAATTATAATAAACTAGCATGTTGCCGGTGCAATGCATGGATAATATTGTAATACTTTATGTAATTTTTTTTTGGAGAATATTGTATATATTTTCTAGCATATTTGTTATAAAACTTTGTTAATAATGAGTTTATCATAAGAAGTAACAATTATAAATTGTAGAACCATATTAATTATTTTGTTCAAGTAATGGCGAAAAAAAATCAACTTTGGCGTAATATTGTATAATAAAAGTTGATAGAAGAATGTTAATTCATTCCATATTATTGATCTTTATTATGTATGTAATATATAGCTAGCTTCATTGCGAAATCTTTTTTTTTTTTTTCCTTCAATGCTTTATTTTTGCAATATGGCAACGCTTGTAAAGCTTGTTAAGAAGTATGTTATCATCATTTGTTTCTTCATCTTTCAACGTTTGAAGTTTGGTCCATCCTTATTTGTTCAATTTTTGAGCTTTCATCATTTTTAACCTTTTGTTGCATCATTTGTTTTGACCGCTAATGAATTAGCACTAGAAGATTCTTGACTGGATCTTACAAAGTTTGTACTGACAAATTTGTTGTCACTAAGATTTTGCGTGGGTATTTGCATTCATATTAAATTTCAGCGTGTTATTTACATCAATCTAGTGTAGCAAAAGAAATAATATAGCATATTGGATTGTGTATTTTTTTTTCGTCCATACCTTTTGTCATTTGAAGGTGCATCAAAAATCTTAGCAACTGTGTAATTTTCAAAACCATTATTTTGATTGAATTCATTCAAACGAAGTAGAAAAATGTATTTTCTTCCTAAAATTTCCTTCAAATCATGTAGGATTCCTTCTCCAATATCAATCTGCATATAAGGAATTTTAATTTATATTATGATCAATAGTTTTATAATAATTTAATCATTTAAATAAGTTGTACCTCAGGTTTTTTTTTTTTTTAATATTTTTTAGCAAGATCCCTTGTAGATTTATTTAAAATTTTCTCAGCATCTCGATCAAATATGACAAAAGTTGTTTTGTCAATTGTATAAAAAACTGCAATTTGAATCCTGTATTTGAAGTAGTTAGCAATTGTATAGTAGTTATAGCGAGATGAATATGTTTACAAATATTTGGAAAGTTTGTAGTTAATGTGAGTGCCTCTAACCTTTGGGATAAGTAGATTTGTTTTTGTTTCACATTTTAAGCACCAAAATGATCTTGATTGGAGTTTGACCATCCTTCCATAAAGCATGCATGAAACGTAATACCACCCCATCGTTATATCAATGTTTCTTATTGTTGCAACACAATAGTAGTTCACATCCTGCAATGAACTTTGAAGTTAATATGTATTTTTTTTAATGTAAATGATTAGTGTGATGTATTATTTTTTTTTTTCTTGTATAAGTCTAATTTGAAATGATTAACAAACCAGTTTCATAGGATCACATTCAATGCATTAGAGCTCTGCTATTGTCTTCATATTGTTTGAAGATAGGTCCTCCCCTAAAAATTCTTTTGCATGTATTTTTGGTATTTTTTTTTTGGTTTGTATTGGATCATGTTTTTGACCATTCCTATCATTGAATATTTTTTAAAGAAAAAAAAAATTATGTAAATGGCATTTTGTGAGATAGCATATGCTATTTATTAGACTTGTTTTGTTTTTAATAATTTTAGAAATATGCACCTATCAATTATTTCATTTACCTAAGGAATTTCAAGATTTTGATATATTTTTGTTGCACTAATCAATGACAAAGAGATTTTGCATGCATAAATTGCATAAAACATTATTAGTAAACAAAATCGTATTGAATTGAAATTGAGAAAAAGGAAGTCATGTTTTCATGAGAATTGAATTTTCTAGAAATATCATTAGATTGATTCAAAATGAATAAGTTTGAGTATTAAAAATATATAATTTGTGATTACATTTATCAATGTAAAATTTATGGCTTAAGATTAGTAAGTAACCAATATACTTATTAACTTGATAGCAGTACTGACTACATGAAATTTGATAGTTGGAAACATTATTTAGTTATGCTTACCTCCAAATGATTTGACAATAGTTGAAGTTGCAATTAAGACAAAAGGTCTTGGATTGTTCTTGTATACATCTTCATTGATTTGACAAACACTTGTTTCCCATAGTGAAAGTCGAATTTCTTTTCCCCTGGTATATTTTAAATCATTGAGAATTGTTTTGTTAGTTGAAATTTTTTATTTATAATTTATTTTTATATATAAACATATAATGACATTAATATCGTATGCTGGGAGGGTCAAACCTTTAAGCTTTGATCTACACATGTGTGGGGAGGGTCAGGGCTTTTAGCCTTTGATCTACACATGGGTGGGGAGTTTAGACCTGGCTCATAAGGTTTGGGCTTGGGCAAGGATGAAGCCAGGAGTTAAGTGAGGGGGAGCTAAAGTATTGAACAAAACTCACTTGTTAATCAACTTTTTATAATTTTGCTTAAGAATTTTTGGAAACTAAGGAATCAACATTTTATGAAATTGAAATATCAACAATTTTTGGAATTGAGATCAAGATTTTGAATTCTATTTCAGATTGACAATTGGAATGAAATATTTTGGTATTAGTGTGTACTGATACACAATTTCGCAATTAATTAACCTCAAATATATATATATATATATATATATATATTGACACACACACACACCCTTATTAAACTAAATGAAAGTATAATTTATAATGAATTTAATATATTGTTTTACAAAAATCAAATAAAATGATTAGATTGTTATTAAAAATAAAGCAAATATGACATTTTTGTAAATAAACAAACATGTAGGGTATTTTGTAAACTAAAACTAAATCACTTTTTCTATTCCCAATGGCTATTACTTTTTTTTTTTTTAATAGAAAAATCCCACCCATTCTTGTTTTTACTGTTTACCTCACATCCTGTCTTTAAACAGGTGTTACTTTTCTGATATCTGCTTTCTTATCTTCATCAGTGTGCCAACTAATAATCTTCTTCTGCGTCTTTTTTTTTTTTTTAAAATTTTTTTGTTAAATCATGTTTTTCATATTGTTCTCACCTTCCTTTCTTTCACTGTGCCTCTTGATTATTTTAGTTAGACTCAGATCCATCATATTTTTTTTCTCCTTTGTTTTAAACAGAGATGAACTACAGCATGTGTAGTGGTTCACAGAGTGGCCCACCAATCATAAATTTATTTGGGTCTAGAATGCCAGTAGCGAGCTAATAATAAGCAAAAAGAAACCAATGATGACCAAGTTTTTTTTTGGTGGGGCTAATTGAAAATCAAATGTACCTATAATTTTTTTTTTCTCAAAATCCAGGGGGGCCCATGGCCCCCTAATCAAAGAGTGGCTCTGTCCCTGGGATTTGTCTTTTCATAAATTTGGTCTATTTTTAAAAGAAAGTTTTTAAAAAAAAAAAAAAAAAAAGAGAATTACATTTGGTCTAATTGTCAAGCTCAATTCATATTGAATATAACAGTAAAAATAAGTTACTATAATTTATTAGGTAACAGTTAGAAAACTTAGTGAAAAAAGGTTTAAAATACTAAATGGAAGCTTAGAGCACCTCATGGTAGAATCTCATGCACTCCTACATGAGGTCTTTGCTTATATATATGTATGTATATATATATATATATATATATATATATATTGATATGAGTGTGCAATTTTTAATTGTTTCTTCTTATGGTGAACTTATTACTAACAAAATTCGACAACAATTATACTATAATATATATACAACATTCTCTAAATCCATCTTATATAAAATATTATAATATTATCTATGCATCGCATGGTAGCTTACTAGTTTAGTCTAAACATACACCTAAGTAATGAATTGCCAATTGCAACTGATGGAGCGTGAGCTCGTCAGTCGATGTGGTCGGACGAAGCCCTCCTGCAGCCTCCTGAAAAGGTCACCGGTGTGGTGCCTGCCACCTCGCCTCCGATGCCAAAGTTAGTATGCAAGAAAATCTCAGAAAAATAGAGAATGCAATAGATAATGGCTCTCTCTTAGTGTATCTATGTATGTACCTTGTTCTTGACAATAAGAGGATTTTATAGGCACACCTTCATGGCTTCTAGCCGTTGGAGTAGTAATGGAGGTCTTAATGCTCCTTCTGGTAACGTCTGGTCTGGTGTAATGTGACTTGAATGTGTTGTAACGGCTCATACAGTTGGCTCTATAACCATTCTAGACTTAATTGCACTATAATGAATGCGGTGTTTTCCTCGTCAGTGACGTGAATATATGACAGGCTCGTCTGTGCTTGCCCTCGTCTGTATCGTCTAACCTCGTCAATGATAGACTTCCTCGTCATGATGTCACTGGATTCGTCACTCCCATCAGTTGCCCCCGGATTCCAGGGTCGTCATGACATGTCGTGTTGGCCGTGGAAGATGAAAAGTCTCCTGGGCCAAAAGTGCCTGTTGGGCTTCCGTGCCGTATTAACTGTGCAGTGATGGCGTTTCCTGCTTGGTTGCCACGTGTTGTGTGTGGATTGTTGGGGTCATTCTTGTGACCCTTGGGTTTCCCGCCGTTTTTCAGTTGCCTTAGTTTTTGGGTTAAAACTTCTCCACTTTGCACCTTTTCATTTCTCAAAGAAAAAGAACTTTTGTTGAGTGTTCCTTGGCGAGCTCCATTCTGTAATTCTTCTTCAGACCGGTGCGCTGTGCGTGGGTGTTTTCCACCGTTGCTTGAGGTACGTTTTTCTTTCCCTTTTGAGTTTTCCTTTTTTTTTTTTTTTTTCTGCCTTGCTGTGGTTTCTGATTTACTCTTCTTTTTCTTCTCCTTTTTTTTTTTTTTTTTTTTTTTTTTTTTTTTTTTTTATATATATATACTCGATTTCTTTTCCTTTTGGGTTCTTAGCAAGTGTCATTTTCTTCTTGTATTTTTGCATTTCCATGGTCCGTAGTTCTGAAGTTAGGATAGACTGCCCCTCCATTTCCTTCCTATTCGCGCGATTAGGAGGGTCTTTGGGGAATTTCCCACACTTAGAAAATTTCGTTTTTGAGGGTAACTGTTTGGGCGTTGCATTGGCTGATTTATTGCCTTTGCTTCGTCAATCGGTTGATTGGTTCGAGGGTCTAGTGAGAGAGGGAGGAGTGATGTCTGAAGTTAGGTCTAGCGACCTTGAGACTGGATTATCGTCAAACAGTGAACCAGTAGAGGGAGGTTCAGTCGTCTCCTCTCCTCGAGTGGTTAGGGCTTTTCACGCCCTCGGGGAGGCGTGTGGTTTGGACGCTGATAATGTGGCTAGGTTTAAGGACAGGTTTCAATTTCCAGAAAGGGTGCGCATTCGTCTACCTAGTGACGAAGATAGGGCTTGTCACTTCTTTCCTGGTGAAGTGTGTTTTTATGAGTCAGCCTTTACCTGCGGGCTTAGGTTCCCCGTCCATCCGTTCCTGATGGAACTTTTGGATCGTTTTGGCATTGCACCTGGGCAGCTTATGCCCAATTCGTGGAGAATAGTGGTGAACTGTATGGAGATATGGTTGGCTGCTAATGGAGATATGATCAGGATAGACGAACTCACATACCTATACCGCTTGAAAGAGTCCAAGGAGTGTGGATATTACGAGTTAGTTCCCTGGGCGAGGAATACTAGGATCGTCAGGGGTTTGCCTTCGTCCTTCAGGTACTGGAAATCCAGGTTTTTCTTTGTGTCGGGGGACGATTTTGAGACTCAATCCAGCGCGGATTGGGGTGATATACCAAGGTTGCATCGTCGGTGGGGAACCCCGGCTTTAGGTGCGTCAGTCTTTCTATTCGTCGTTTTCAGTTTTGATGTTTTCTGCTATGTTATGTTGCTGACCCCTTTGCCCCTTGCTGTGTGCAGTTAAGAGACGGCCTAAGCTCAAAAGTAGGCATAAAGAGCGCGTTGAAACTGCCCTTGGATACGCCCAGACGATAGAGAGCTGGGACGACCTGGTAGACCCTCGTACTTTGGCTTTTTACCATCTCGGGCCAGACCCTTCAGCTTACGTTCTACGCTCCATTGGTATTGAAGGCAAGAAAAGTAAGTACTAACCTCGTCAAGTTTTACTTCCTTTATGCAGATGTGGACTTTTTCCTAACCATTTCCTTCTTGCAGAAATGACGACTAAGTTCAAGAAGGACATGTACGCTAAGATGAGAGAAAAGAAGGACGAGCCTTTATCCAGCATCGGGAAGAAGGCAGTGCGTGTCAAGGGGATAACCACTCCTGCTAGCACCAATATCCCCGTCACCGACATAGTTCCCGTCACTGAACCGACGAGGACGGCTTCTCCGGCTGCCTCGATAGAGGAGATCCCTACTCCGGCCTCGAAGAAGCAGCGAACATCAGGGAAGGAGAAAGCTGATTCACGGTCGTCCACAATATGGGACGACGAGAGATTGGCCGTGGACAGGGCACACCAAGTGTTGACGGCGGATGATCTCAAGGTCTTCTCTGGTGTATCTTTTAATGACGTCGCCTCTCGTCATATTCAGAGACTCGTCCAGGTAGGGTGTCCTCTGTACTTAAAAAGATTTTTTTTTTTTTTTTTTTTAATCTTCACATTCCTTTCCAGGTGCTGGGAGAAAGCATTCACATTACCTCTGAGCATCTTACACAAGAGGCAAGGGTGGCATCCTTAACCTCTAGGATGGAAGCTTTGGAGAAGGAGAACTCGGAGCTGAAGAAGAATCTTATTGATTCTATGGACGCGGCCACCTCTTTAAAGGAGAAGGTCAAAGTTTTGAACAACGACCTGAGGGTTGAACGTCAGATGACTTCGGAGAAGGACGAACAGCTTCTGAATGCTAAGGAAAGTCTGAAAACTATTGCTGCGAGGTCTGTAGAGGCTTTCCAGACTACGGACGAGTACCAGACCGTCCTATTCAGCTGGTATTTCAAAGGCTTTGAGCTCCTTAGGAGATACCTCACCAAGCATCCTTCTGGAGTAAACATGGACACTCTGGACCTAGAAGAAGTGGATCAAGAGATGGCCGCTGACGAGGCTGCTCCTTCTTCTGCTATGCAAACTGAAGTTCCTGGAGAGGTTCCTGCTGGTGGTGATGCCCATGAGAATGCTCCTGACGACGATGCCTCTACAGGAGCCTGATACTTAGAAAATTTTTCCTTTCTTTCCTTCTTTTGGGATGCCCTTCATTCTTTGGGCAGTTATGTAAATCTAATTTTTGAACAATTTTACTTTCTGTCTATTTTGGGAGCAACAAGGAAAATTTTCTGCCCAGTGTTTATGGGCTTCTAGTTGTAAAAGACAATGATGATTCAACCTATTTCAAGCTTTTAATATTACTTACTTGTTTTTGAAGTAATTTCCTTCGTCGTGCTTACTTTTTTTTTATATATCTTCGTCAGTAACTTACATCCGTCAAGGCGGAACTTTGTTACTTAGCCATTTTTTTTGGCTTTTTGTGGCTTACACCCTTGTTAAGGGTATCTCCTTCGTCAGTAACTTACATTCGTCAAGGCGGAATTTTGTTACTTAGCCACTTTTGGCTTTTAATGGCTTATACCCTTCCCAGGGATACTGCCTTCGTCAGTAACTTACATCCGTCGAGGCGGAATTTTGTTACTTAGCCACTTTTGGCTTTTAATGGCTTATACCCTTCCCAGGGATACTGCCTTCGTCAGTAACTTACATCCGTCGAGGCGGAATTTTGTTACTTAGCCATTTTTTGGCTTTTAATGGCTTATACCCTTGTTAGGGATATTGCCTTCGTCAGTAACTTACATCCGTCAAGGCGGAATTTTGTTACTTAGCCACTTTTGGCTTTTAATGGCTTATACCCTTCCCAGGGATACTGCCTTCGTCAGTAACTTACATCCGTCAAGGCGGAATTTTGTTACTTAGCCACTTTTGGCTTTTAATGGCTTACATCCTTACCAGGGATATTGCCTTCGTCAGTAACTTACATCCGTCAAGGCGGAATCTTGTTACTTAGCCGCTTTTGGCTTTTAATGGCTTACATCCTTCCCAGGGATATTGCCTTTGTCAGTAACTTACATCCGTCAAGGCGGAATCTTGTTACTTAGCCGCTTTTGGCTTTTAATGGCTTACACCCTTCCCAGGGATATTGCCTTCGTCAGTAACCTTCGGTTGCATAGACCTGTTCATAGAGTAATATTGACTGAATGAATTCTTTATTGATTTTGATAACAAGTACATTTGACTGTTACGTTCATTGATGGTATTTCTTTAAGTGTTCAATGTTCCATGGCCTCGGGAGTCTTTGTCCGTCCAGCGTTTCAAGGTGGTAACTTCCCTGTCTGGAGTAATGAACAACCCGATACGGTCCTTCCCATGTGGGGCCAAGTTTCCCTTGAGTTGGATCTTTGGTCGCCAGAGTTACTTCACGCAGGACGAGGTCGCCGATGTTGAGCCGTCGGAGTTTCACCCTTTTATTGTAATACTCTGTCATCTTTTTCCTGTAATCCGCCATCCTGCTGCAGGCTTTATCTCTGACTTCGTCCAGGCAGTCCAGGTTAACTCGCAGGCGATTGTCATTGTCTTCTTCGCTGAACATCTCTCGCCTGGTGCTGGTTACTCCGACCTCGACTGGGATCACTGCTTCAGTCCCGTAAGTAAGCCTGAACGGGGTCTCTCCCGTCGGGGTTCTTGCTGTTGTTCTGTAGGCCCACAAGACGTTGGGTAGTTCGTCTAGCCAAGCACCCTTCGCATCGTCTAGTTTTGTCTTTATGATTTTGAGTAGAGTCCGGTTCGTCACTTCTGTCTGCCCATTAGCTTGAGGGTGGCCTGGCGATGAGAACTGGTTCTTGATGCCCAGGCCAGAGCAAAAGTCCTTGAAGCCTTGGCAGTCGAACTGTCGCCCGTTGTCTGATATGATCGTCCTTGGAATCCCGAACCTGCAGATTATGTTCCTCCATACGAAGCTCCGGATCTTTGCTTCAGTGATGGTTGCCAATGGCTCTGCCTCAACCCACTTTGTGAAATAATCTATAGCGACGAGTAAGAATTTTACCTGGCCTTTACCCAAGGGTAATGGGCCGACGATGTCAATCCCCCACTGTGCGAATGGCCAAGGGGACGCTATTGTCGTCAATCTTTCGGCTGGCAGTCGTTGAATACTCCCGAATCGTTGGCACTTGTCACACTTCTTGACGAACTCCATTGCGTCAACCTGCATTGTAGGCTAGAAATAACCTGTTCGCATAATTTTGCTTACCAAGGATTTAGGGCCAGCGTGGTCCCCGCAGATTCCTTCATGGACCTCTCTTAGAATGTACCCAGCGTCTTCTTCGTTCATACACCTTAAGTAGGGCATGGAGAAGCCCCTCTTGTACAAAGTGTCATTAAGAATTGTGAATCTGGCAGACCTCTTCTTGATTTTCCTGGCTTCATTTGTGTCTTGAGGGAGGTGCCCATCCCGAAGGTAAGATACAATGGGTGTCATCCAGCTACTTATGTTTTGGACTGCGAAGGTTGGGACTTCTTCTATGCTGGGGTTCTTCTGTACTTCCATCATCAAGTCTGCATTTGACTCCGTTCCTTCTGACGAGGCTATCTTTGATACTTCGTCTGCTGCCCTATTCTGGCCTCTAGGAATCTGGACGAACTCTACCTCTTCAAACTCTTGAGTCAGGTGCTTGGTCAACCTGAGGTATTTCTGCATTCTTTCTTCCTTTGCTTCGTATTCTCCCTTGATCTGCCCAATAACTAGCTTTGAGTCGTTCTGGACTAACAGGGTCTTAGCTCCAAACACTTTCCCTAGCCTCAACCCCGTCAGAATCCCTTCATACTCGGCTTCGTTGTTGGTCGCCGGGAATTCTAGCTGAACTCCATACCTCAATACTTCTCCGTCAGGGGTGGTTATGACGACCCCTACTCCTCCCCGCTTTTGGGCCGACGAACCGTCGGTTTGTATCACCCAAGGTTTGTCCTTACTGGCAAGGTTTTGTTCGTCCGGCAGGGTGAACTCGGCGATAAAGTCTGCCAGAGCCTGTGCTTTAATGGCTGCCCTGGGATGGTACTCTATATCAAACTGGCTGAGTTCAATTGCCCATTGGACCATTCTCCCTGCTGCCTCGGGCTTGCTCATGGACTTCTTGATAGGTTGGTCCGTCATTACCCAGATTGGATTTGCCTGGAAATACTGCCTGAGCTTGCGTGAGGCAATTATCAACGCGAACGTGATTTTTTCGATTTTTGGGTACCTGGACTCGGCTCCCTGGAAGGCTTGGCTGATATAATACACGGGGAGTTGGATTCTATTTTCTTCGCGGATTAGGGCTGCGCTGACGGCTGTAGACGAGACAGCTAGGTACAGATACAGGTTCTCACCTTCTTTTGACGGGCTTAGGAGAGGTGGATTGCTCAAGTAGCGTTTGAGCTCTTGGAAAGCCGCTTCACATTCGTCGGTCCAGGCGAAGGCCTGCTTCAGGGTCTTGAAAAAGGGGAGGCATTTATCCGTTGCTCTAGAGACGAATCTGTTGAGGGCGGCGATCCGTCCTGTAAGCTTTTGGACCTCCTTGACGGTCTTGGGTGACGCCATGTTGATTATGGCTTGAACCTTCTACGGATTTGCTTCTATTCCTCTCTGGGATACCATGAATCCCAAGAACTTCCCTGAGGCTACACCAAACACACACTTACTTGGATTCAGCTTCATTTGGTATTGTTTGAGAGTGGCAAATGTCTCCCTGAGGTCGTCCAGATGAGCAAACTCTTCCTTGCTCTTGACGAGCATATCATCCACGTAAACCTCCATATTCCTGCTTATCTGCCTGTTGAACATTCTGTTCACTAACCTCTGATAAGTAGCACCTGCATTCTTTAGTCCAAAAGGCATTACCTTATAGCAATAGAGGCCTTGGCTGGTGACGAAGGCCGTTTTCTCCTCATCCTCGTTGGCCATTTTAATCTGGTTATATCTTGAGAAAGCATCCATGAACGTCAACAGCTTGTGCCCGGCAGTGGAGTCTACGAGCTGGTCTATCCTTAGAAGGGGGAAACTATCCTTCGGGCAGGCCCTATTCAGGTCCGTGAAATCTACGCACATCCTCCATTTCCCATTTGCTTTCTTTACCAGAACAGTATTGGCCAGCCAGTCAGGGTAGTACACTTCCCTGATGAAACCTGTAGTTAAGAGCTTCTTCACTTCGTCAGCAACTGCCTGATCTCTTTCTGGTGCGAAGACTCTTCGTCTCTGCTTGACGGGTTTCTTCTCTGGGTCTACATTCAACCTGTGTTGGATGATTTCCGGGGATATACCTGGCATGTTGTCATGGCTCCAAGCAAAGACGTCCAGGTTTTGCTTAAGAAACTGGACGATCTTTGTTCTCATTTCGGGGCTTAAGGTCGTCCCTATCCTGGTTATTTTGGTCGTTTCTCCCTCAATTAATTGCACTGTTTCTAGGGCCTCCACCTTTTCTTCCTCCTTCTCTTCAATAATCCAGGTGTGATTTTCCTTTGCGGCCAACACAGCCTGGTAGCATTCTCAAGCTAAGACTTGGTCTCCCTTAACCTCACCAACCCCGTTTTCTACAGGGAACTTCACCTTTAAGCAGTAGGTTGATGTGGACGCCTTCCACTTGTTGAGGGCAGGTCTTCCAATGATGACGTTGTAGGAGGAGGGGCAATCCACCACTAAGAAGTCCAGTTGACAGGTTAGTTGCCTCGGGTATGTCCCCACTGTCACTGTCAACATTACTATGCCCTTGGGATAGACCCTGTCACCACTAAAACTGACGAGGGGGGAATCAAAGGGACGTAGCCTTTTGGGGTCCAGCTTCAACTGTTGAAATGCAGGGAAATAAATGATGTCGGCAGAGCTACCATTGTCCACGAGGATCCTTTTGGTGTTGAACCCTTCTATGGTAAGCATTATGACCAGGGGGTCGTTGTGGGGCTGTTTCACTCCCCTGGCGTCGTTTTCATTGAAAGTCATGTCTTGCTCAGTCCGTCTCTGCTTCAACGGGGGAGTCGTGTGGACGCTGTTCACCTGACGTTGGCATGCTTTTTGAAGGGACCTGAACGAACCTCCGGTGACGGGTCCACCTGTGATTGTCTGTATTTCCCCAACCACATTTTGAGGAGGCTGGGACTGACGGTCATTCCCCCTTGATGAAGCTTCGGGCTGGCCTTTGTTCCCGTCCCGAGATCTACTATATTCACCTTTCTTTACAAATTTCTGCAACTTCCCTTTTCGTATCAGCTCCTCTACCTGCTCTTTGAGGTCCCGACAGTCCTCGGTGTAATGGCCATGGTCTTTGTGGAACCGGCAGTACTTGTTCTTATCGCGAACATTGGGAGACGAGTGTAACGGCCGCGGCCACTTTAGGTAATGCTCGTCCTTAATCTGTGTCAGGATTTTATCAACAGGCATAACAAGGGGAGTAAATTTTACCGTTCGAAGACTCTTATCATCTTTCCTTCTGCTTCTGTCATTGATTCGGCGATCTGGTCGTTCACGCTTTTGCCCCCTACGGTCGTCTTCCTTTCTATTCTTGTGTCCCGTCCTCTCAATGTCCCTGATGGCGGCCAGTGCGTCTTCCGCGTTCATGTACTTCTGTGCTTTGAGGAGCATTTCAGCCATTGTTTTCGGTGGATTTTTTGCAAGTGACGAGACAAGCTCTCTGGATCTCAGCCCTGCCTTAAAGGTCGTTAGCTGCACCTTGTCATCGGCCTCGTCCACCTCCAGTGTCTCCCGGGTGAAACGTTTCACATATGACCTCAAAGTTTCCCTCTCTCCCTGCCTGATAGTGAGTAAATGGTCCGCGGTTCTCTTTGGTCGTTGTCCCCCAATGAAGTGACGCAGGAAGGCATTGCTCAACTGCTCGAAGGTGTCGATGGACGATGTGGGCAGCTTTGTGAACCATTCCCGCGCGGCTCCCTTGAAAGTGGTTGGGAAGGAACGACACAAAATCTCGTCTGGGGGCTGTTGGAGTCCTAGGGTCGTCTTAAATGTGTTAAGATGATCCTGGGGATCCTTTAGCCCGTCGAACGGTTCAAGTTGAGGCAGCCGAAATTTTGACGGTACTGGACAGTCGAGGACGGCCATAGTGAATGGTGAATCTGTTGCCCTGACCAATCGGTCCACGCTTCGTTCAGTCTTTTCTTTGATGGCGTTCCTAAGCTCGTCCATCTCCTTCCTCATCTCCTGGAGTAGATTCGAGTTCTGCTCGGTTGGAGTTGTAGGCTTTTGATGTTCGATTCTTCTATGGCTATTCCCCTCGTCCTCTTGACTTCCCTTGGACCGGTTCTCTTCCTGCTGAAGCCTCTGCTTCATTTCCTCATTTTGCTTGGACAATTCCTCGACGGTAGCTGCCAGGGCCTGAATTTGCTGTGCCAAGGCTGCAGAATCTTGATTGGACTCCATCTGAAATAAGTATTTGACTGGAAACTACCTTTTCGCGACTGAATGCGAAAAATGTCGTTCCCCACAGACGGCGCCAAACTGATGGAGCGTGAGCTCGTCAGTCGATGTGGTCGGACGAAGCCCTCCTGCAGCCTCCTGAAAAGGTCACCGTTGTAGTGCCTGCCACCTCGCCTCCGATGCCAAAGTTAGTATGCTAGAAAATCTCAGAAAAATAGAGAATGCAATAGATAATGGCTCTCTCTTAGTGTATCTATGTATGTACCTTGTTCTTGACAATAAGAGGATTTTATAGGCACACCTTCATGGCTTCTAGCCGTTGGAGTAGTAATGGAGGTCTTAATGCTCCTTCTGGTAACGTCTGGTCTGGTGTAATGTGACTTGAATGTGTTGTAACGGCTCATACAGTTGGCTCTATAACCATTCTAGACTTAATTGCACTGTAATGAATGCGGTGTTTTCCTCGTCAGTGACGTGAATATATGACAGGCTCGTCTGTGCTTGCCCTCGTCTGTATCGTCTAACCTCGTCAATGATAGACTTCCTCGTCATGATGTCACTGGATTCGTCACTCCCATCAGCAACCATGACTTTTCAAAATGTATGGAACAACAACTTTAATATTAGCACGTTTTTCATGTGAAAATGATAAATCTGTTATTTCAAGTCCCAAACCCACTCGTCAAGGGCCTTGTAGTTGAATTGGCACCTCCCCATGTACAAAGTGTTTAGGGGTTTAGAGGGGAAATGGTTCGAACTGTAGAGTTAGCAACATGTTGTAATTATCTCTCAAAAAAAAAAAAAAAGTCCCAACCCCACTCCATTTCTCTCTCCCAAAGGCCAAACAAAACCTTGGTAGAAATATCTCTCAAGTTCAAGCAATATTGCTCCTTCTGTCACAAATAATTAATAACTTCCCTATCAATTAACTAATAAAGGTCCTATCAAAAAAAAAAAAAAAAAAAAATTAACTAATAAAGCTAGACAAGATTTTACAGGTTGAATCTCAAATGTTCAAATTAAAGGAAAATCAGTCATCAAAATAATAATAATAATAATAATAATAATAATAATAATAATAATAATAAAGGAAAATCATTGGGTTCCAAAGAAATTTGTCAAATATGTTATTTACTACATAAATTTATAGTAAAAAAATTGATTTGCAAATAGTCTAATTAATTCAAACATGGATGAAATAGTTTCTCACATATTACCATGTTTATATATGAATAAAATTTTACATATTTTTATTGGTAAAAAATAAGACAAAAATGTTCTAATTTGGTTTTTATTTTATTTTATTTTTATGTTTTTGTTCAATGTGCTTTTATTTAAATTTTATCTTGATAAATAATTCTAAAGTTATTATCTTTATACACATTTGCAATCTTTAATATTCAAGTACAATAGTAGACATGTGCTTTTATTTATTTTCCTCACTAAATGTTCAAGTACAATAATAGACACACTAATACTTTCTTAGAGTCTAAAGGCCAAAATTTAAACATATCTTATGTTTATTGTCAAAAATTGATTTGTTTATAGTATAGTTAATTCAAATATGGATGGAATAGTGTCTCACATATTCCCATGTTTAGATAATATTACATATGTTTTTTGATACAAAAATATATTTTCCTTTTTATTAATGCTTATTTTGATGTTTATATTAATGTTCAAGTAGTATTCCTGTTCTCTTTCATCTTCCATCATGCAAATCTATCATTATTTATTATTATTATTATTATTATTCTTATTATTATTTGTCTTTAGACACGTGAATACTCCTTTGTGCTTTGCCTCAATTTAATATGTGTCTCATTGCCGGTGTTTCAAGGGTATTGACAAATAAATGGCGTCATGGAAAGATTTTAACTTGCTTTGAGTTGGGAAGCAGAGCAAAAAAGCTATTAAGTAAGAATTCAGACATTCAACTCTTAGTTAATGCCCTCTTAGAGCATTAGCATTTGGGATTTTAAAAAATATCTCATTTTACCATCTCATCAAAAAAACTACTTTATCTATCTTATAATACCATTTTACAACCCACCAAACATCCCAATTCTTATTTTTTACATCTCACCCAAATACTATTCAATTTTTTATTTATTTCATTCTCTATTTCTCTCTCCACCCACAGTAAAAAACAATCACCACCTCTACTAACCAGTCATGATCTAGCCACATATATTCTGCTGACTTAAAAGGATTAACACTTAGTGAGGAACCAGTGAACCTAATTTTCTAGTTTAAAGATATAAGACAAGCTTGGTGATTGTTGGAGTTTTGTTGGCGGGGGAGATTTCTTAGAAAATCTTGAATGCAGCGTCAATTACTAGATCTATATATTTTCTTATAACTAGCTGATGTTCAGCGCGATGCGTGGTGCATCTTAAAATATTTTTGTAAAACATTATCTTATAGCCTATGTACAATATTTATGACTCGTGATAATAATTAGGGAATCAATTTCAATTATATTGCATGTCATTAGACTTCATTTCAATTGTTATGAAAACAAATAAATTTAAGCAAGAATGTGATATTTCTCTATGCATGGAAAAACTATGTAAAGGTATGATCCATGTATACATAAAAATAAGTGCATTCTATATAGAGAAAATATCACCATATATTTGATAGGAGATTACAAAAGTTGGAAGGGGGTTGGGGGAAAATCTCAAAAAGTGTTTTTAAAAAATCCTTTAGGCATACTAATAGGTTTATGTTACTCAAAATTTGCCTATGTAAACAGTTAAGATAAATCATTACTTGTAGCAAATCTATTAACCATGTATAACAATAAACATTAAATTTATTTAAAAATAAACATGAAAAATAAAATTTCGTATCCAAGTGGAACGTTCAAACGTTTATATGAAAGAGATTTTGAAAGGTTGAATTTAATCAACCATCTAATTGGCTTTATTCCGTGACCAATTTGCTTGTAATTTAGCACTTAGTAACCCTGTATTTAGGTGGAAAAATTGTAAGGGTAGTGTGTGAGAAGATGTGAAGAAAAGCTCAAGAGTGTGCAAGAAAAACAGAGGTTCGCGGCTAGGGCTCGCGAGTGGATCGCGACTGGCAAGCCGCCAAAAGCTGGCACGTGAGAGGTACACTGGGAAGCTGAAGGGTCGCGCCAGCTGTCACGGTATAGGACAAAAGTTCCAGGTTGGCCAGGCCGTTACGTCGCAACTGGAACTCGCGACTTGGACAAGCCGCGAGGTCAAGCCGCCAGTTTGCCCTTTTTGGCAAAAACTGACGTTTTGCATTCCCTTCTCACCCTACTATATATACACCCTTATACCCACTAAATTGAGAGAGCTTCCAGAGAGAATTTTGTGAGAGAAAACCCTAGAGAAAAATAAGATTGCCTCATCCCCAATCTTCACCTTAGAGACTCTACAAATTCCTCTACTCTCTTCCTCTCCATTGTCATACCCTTGAGAGGCCTTTAGCCAAATCCTTATCTCACCACACCCACGTCTGTGAGAAGGTTTATTTGGTACTGTTGGGAAGCAGTTAAGAAGGAACCAATTTACATTGGTTGATGCTATGGTCTAGTAGCGGAATCCGGGAAGCTAAAGAAGAAATAGGTTTGGCGTAACCTCATTGGAGCAAGAAGCTTGGAAGGCTTAGGTACTTGGATAGATTAGGCTTGGAGGGTCTTCTGCTGTTCATGTATCCCAACTATATTCTTTAGTAGATTTTATCACCGCTTGGAGGGCGGCGGAGAGGTTTTTCGCCAAGGACTTCGGTTTCCACTTCGATAACACATCGTGTGTTGTCCGTGTGTTTGCATCTTTCTTTCCTTTATCTTTGCCTTATATATACTGCTGTGGATGTGTTTATATTTGGCGTAGATTGTTTATTAATTCCGGACATTAATTGTTTGATATAAAGCTTGAATTGATAATATTGTAATTTGGGGTCTAAACGTTCAAGGGTGTTTTATACCCATTTTGAACTTTCAATTGGTATCAGAGCGGGTACACTTGTTGTGGTTTTAATACCTGAGTGTGATCCTTGACCCCTTGTTGAGATGGATAGGTCTCAATCTCTCACTGTTCCACCATTTTTTGATGGTAACAATTATGCATTTTGGAAAGTCCGAATGAGGGCGTTTTTGTGTTCTATGGATGAGGTTGTGTGGGATGTAGTTGAAGTAGGATGGACAAGGCTAGAGGCTGCCAAGTCTACCTGGGATAAGGCTGCTCTTGCAGTGGCAAATACAAATAGCAAGGCATTGAATGCTATTTTCTGCGGTGTCTTTCCAGAAGAATTCCCCCAGATTTCTGATATCTCCATTGCTAAGGAAGCATGGGAAATTCTGGAGACAACCTATGAGGGAACTAAGAAAGTGAAGGACAAAAAACTTCAAATGTTGACCACTCGCTTTGAGGAGTTAAAGATGAGTGAGGAAGAGTCGTTTGATTCGTTTTACAGCAAATTGAACGAAGTGGTTGTTGGTAAATTTAACTTGGGGGAAATGACGGAGGACTCGAAGATTGTAAGGAAGATCCTCCGGTCACTACCAGAAAGTTTTTGGCCCAAAGTTACAACCATTGAAGAGAGCAAAGATCTTGACGAAATCAAGGTTCAAGAGCTGGTTGGTTCTCTACAGACATATAAGTTGTCCCTTCCTTTAGCGAAGAAGAGCAAATCCCTTGCTCTTAAGACAATTGATGAGAGGATAGTGTCTCATGACCCTTCGGAAGAAGACAGAGTGGAGAAAGAAGTAGCATATCTGGCGAAAAACTTCCGAAAATTCCTGAAGATGAAGAACAGTGGGAAACCATTCAACAGAGGGAAATTTTCATCTTCAAGAGGTGATAGGAAAGAGTTTACGAGGAAAGAATGGAAGGAGTCTCAATCTTCCTCGGACATTGTGTGTTTCGGGTGTAATGGACATTGACACTTCAAAAAGGAATGTCCCAATTATTTGAAGACAAAAGGAAAGGTCTATGCCACAACTTTGAGTGATGCTGATTCATCAAATTTTGACTCTGAAGATAGCTGTGACGGAGAAGGAAATTACTCCGCTTTCATGACCATTGAACATGTGGAGACCTCGGATGATTTGGGTACACTTGTGAAGGAGCTTGGGGAACATTCTGATTTGGAGTCTATTGGAATAGTCGAGGAGTCTGAAGATGAGGAAGTTGGAGAAACAGTGGGATTGAAAGAGACTTACAATTCACTCCTTGAGAAGATCGGTGAATAAGCTAAGGTGGCTAATGCAGCCATCAAGAAGATGAAGAGAGCTGAGGAAGATTACAAAAGTCTCCTGGCATGATATAAGGAAGCTAAATGTGAAATTGAAACACTTAATGATGAGCTATCAGAAGCTTACACTAAAGTGAGGTTTCTCGAGCAAGAGGTAGTACAAGCTCATGCCAAGGTAGATAGGGTCTCCTCCAGGAAGCTAGATGATGTTATTTCATCTCAAAAACATGCCTCAGACAAGTCCGGGTTGGGATATACTGGAGGGAGCAGCTCATCAGCCAAAGTCACCAAGGAAGTAAAGTTCGTGAAAACCAAAGAGACGGCTGTTGATAAGCCTACTCCAGAGATAGTTGAGGCTGAGAAGAAAAAGAATGTGGCTGATCAACGGGTGTTAAACAAGTCCCGAAATCAATATGAAGTCAGATTTGGAGCTAGAGGAAGATCTCTCCCAAGACAGCAGCAGGGTCCTAGAACAAACTATATTTGTCACTATTGCGGACTGCAAGGACACACTAGATCCAACTGTCAAAAGCTAAGAGCAGACAACAATGCTAGTGTACCTCGGTCACGAGGAAGAAGAAATGACTTGAGGTCTTGGGGTGGTGAGCAGCCAAGAAGTCGAAACCGTGATCCAGGAACTATGGACGTGATGAAGATGATCGGTGCCTTCACAAATTGCCTGGAAAGCTTCACACGAAGATGTCACGACAATCCTCTAAAGGAAAAGAGGTGATGTCAGAAGAAGAAACAGTGCCTGTTGCAAAAAGAACACGGTCTTCCGCACAGCCATCTACTGAACTCAATATTGATTTGTTCAGAACTCCTTAGCACCTAGATGCCTACTCCAGCATTTTTGATCGGGGAACTCCTATAGTGGAACGGGAGGTCAGATTTGACACTTTGGACACAACTTTTGTCCCTCGGATCTTCGAGGCAAAAGATTGGGCAGCATTATTCGGAAATTTTGTTGATCCGATGATAGAACTAGTGAAGGAGTGTTTCGCCAACACAGTTAATCTTGAGAGTGAACTACATTGTCTGGTAAGAGGAACGGAGTTCATCATTAGTCCAGACACCATAGCTGAACTTCTCCAAATCACACGACCTGCGGATGCCGACCTAACTCCATATGATGATCGTACTCCAGTGATTCAGGACATTCTCCAAGTTCTTGGTCCTGACCATGACATTTCCAGCACCGGCACATCAATTAGTACTACCAAGTTTTCACCTGATTTGACAACATTGAAGCTGATTATGTTTTCAAACCTCTATCCGTTGACCAACATGGTGTATATAAACCTTGGAAGGGCTCAATTTCTATGTGATCTCATCACAGGCACCACCATTGACATCTGTGCCCATATTTTTCACATCATAAGAAAGACAGCAACCAGAACAGTAGCACGAGGGTGCCTTCCATTCTGTAGTCTTATTATGAAGTTCATTCTAAGTGAAGGAGTTACTCCTCCCTCAATTGGGAACATGATTGCTCGTCCTCGACCAATCTCTATGTTCACTCTACAGGCCAGCAGGAGTCATTCATCCAAAGCTCCAAAGCGTGCACATCTATTTTCTGCTACTTCCTCTACTCCTGAGCAAGTTTCACCTGTACATGCCACCCATGCTTCACAGCAACCGGGCATTACACAACCACAGTCTGCTCCTCAGCCTGACAAGTTGCAAATGTTCTTTGTTAACCTTCACAAACATCTTAAGGAAATAGAAAAGACCCTCAGAGATGGCCAGAAAGAGCAGTCGGAGAGATTGGTTGTCATGCAGGATCAAATTGATGTGTTAGCAACTCAAGTTGATGGCATTTTCACAAAGTTGCAACAGTGACCCTTTGGCCATTCCTGTCAAAAAGGGGGAGAACTTTTGGGGGCAGCTCTTGAGGGGGAGTGCTCGTTTTGAGGGGGAGATTTCTTCAACATTTCTTTTTCAGTTGTTTTTCTGTATATAAACTTTGATAACTCAAAATACTGTGGTGGTAGTTGTTTATTTCAGCATATATAGTATGATGTTTTTTTGCATTGTCTTTATATGCTGTGGTCTGTACCCATTGTTGCTTTTGTAAACTTTGAGGGTTGTTTCTTGCACTTATGCATGTTTGTAGGCTTTTATGGTTTGTGCCATGTATTTGGAAAACTTTGGATATGCAGCCTTTGTGCTTTGTGCTTTGGTACTTGTTAATGCCTTGCATTATCTTAAGTACAACACTCTTGTGCCCTTGTAGGATTGTTCCTAGATGCATATATGTTTGTATGCATTGGTTGAGTGTTGGACTTGCAAATGATACTCTTCAATTGAGGTTATCATTTTTGCATGTCCGAATGTTCATTCCTTGTGTGAATGAACACAGTAATCACTTTTGCTTAAGTGACTACTGTTGTTGATCTTGCCATGAATTATTGCTCTTATGCTTATGTTTATTTTTGCTTGATCATGCTTATTTTGCTCCATATGCATATTAAGTTTTCTGCATACAATGATATTGCTATGTTATTGTGTTTCAGGAGTTACTTATTCATATGTTCAAGAGCTTTACAGATTCTAGAGTTAGGTGTGAGTGAGTTTTCCAACTGTTCCCAACTCACGCGTTAAGTCTAGAGTTTGTTTTAAGGTTTTGTCACGGAAAGCCAAAGGGGGAGATTGTAAGGTTGAATTTAATCAACCATCTAATTGGCTTTATTCCGTGACCAATTTGCTTGTAATTTAGCACTTAGTAACCCTGTATTTAGGTGGGAAAATTGTAAGGGTAGTGTGTGAGAAGATGTGAAGAAAAGCTCAAGAGTGTGCAAGAAAAACAGAGGTTCGTGGCTAGGGCTTGCGGGTGGATCGCAACTGGCAAGCCACCAAAAGCTGGCACGTGAGAGGCACACTGGGAAGCTGAAGGGTTGCGCCAGCTGTCACGCTACAGGACAAAAGTCCTAGGCTGGCCAGGCCATTACGTCGTGACTGGAGCTCGCGACTTGGACAAGCCGCGAGGTCAAGCCACCAGTTTGCCCTGTTTGGCAAAAACTGACGTTTTGCATTCCCTTCTCACCCTACTATATATACACCCTTATACCCACTAAATTGAGAGAGCTTCCAGAGAGAATTTTGTGAGAGAAAACCCTAGAGAAAAATAAGATTGCCTCATCCCCAATCTTCACCTTAGAGACTGTACAAATTCCTCTACTCTCTTTCTCTCCATTGTCATACCCTTGAGAGGCCTTTAGCCAAATCCTTATCTCACCACACCCACGTCTGTGAGAAGGTCTATTTGGTACTGTTGGGAAGCAGTTATGAAGGAACCAATTTACATTGGTTGATGCTATGGTCTAGTAGCGGAATCCGAGAAGCTAAAGAAGAAATAGGTTCGGCGTAACCTCGTTGGAGCAAGAAGCTTGGAGGGCTTAGGTACTTGGGTAGATTAGGCTTGGAGGGTCTTCTGCTGTTCATGTATCCCAACTATATTCTTTAGTGGATTTTATCACCGCTTGGAGGGCGGCGGAGAGGTTTTTCGCCGAGGACTTCGGTTTCCTCTTCGATAACACATCGTGTGTTGTCCGTGTGTTTGCATCTTTCTTTCATTTATCTTTGCCTTATATATACTTCTGTGGATGTGTTTATATTTGGCTTAGATTGTTTATCAATTCTGTTATTAGCTTGTTATCATATTCCGCACATTAATTTTTTGATATAAAGCTTGAATTGATAATATTGTAATTTGCGGTCTAAACGTACAAGGGTGTTTTATACCCATTTTGAACTTTCAGATTTAAATAATTTAAAGAGCTACCTTTCTTCCAAATGTCAAAAGATTTTTATAATGAACTTATGTTCTTCCAAATGTCAAATGAGTTTTATAAAGAGCCACAATTCTTCAGGTAGGATTGGATCTAATTCTGCAAATGGTGCTTTAAGAGGAACTTGAAGACCATGCTATATAATTTCATTGAGAAAATGTGGAAAGCAAAATGCAAGTGACGCCATATCCCTAACACATTACAACAAAATAAGATAGGTATAAAAAAGAAAACACGTAAATCCCATTAATGAATCAGTGATAAGAGTTTGAAAGCACTTCCATCTCATTCTGGAACCTCAAAGTACATAGGTAGCAAATGAATACAAAAAAGGAAACAAATTAATTGGGAACCCATTCAAGAATAAAGCACCACCCTAAAAATTTGCAGGAATCAAACTCTGCTTGGATACAGGACCATTGAGAGACCCTCAGAAGAAATTCATTTTAATATGAGGTTGGCCAGCTTCAAATACTTCAAACCCCCATTGAAACACGTAAGGTTGAATTTAATTAACCATCTAACTGGCTTTATTCCGTGACCAATTTGCTTGTAATTTAGCACTTAGTAACCCTGTATTTAGGTGGAAAAATTGTAAGGGTAGTGTGTGAGAAGATGTGAAGAAAAGCTCAAAAGCATGCAAGAAAACAGAGTTTCGCGGCTAGGGCTCGCGGGTGGATCGCGACTGGCAAGCGGCCAAAAGCTGGCACATGAGAGGCACATGGGGGAGCTGAAGGGTCGCGCCAGCTGTCACGCTACAGGACAAAAGTCCCAGGCTGGCCAGGCCGTTACGTCGCGACTGGAACTCGCGACTTGGACAAGCCGCGAGACCAAGTCGCCAAATTGCCCTGTTTGGCAAAAAATGACGTTTTGCATTCCCTTCTCACCCTACTATATATACACCCTTATACCCATCATATTGAGAGAGTTTCCAGAGAGAATTTTGTGAGAGAAAACCCTAGAACAAAACAAGATTGCCTCATCCCCAATCTTCATCTAAGAAACTCCACAAATTCCTCTACTCTCTTCCTCTCCATTGTCATACCCTTGAGAGGTCCTTTACCAAATCCTTATCTCACCACACCCAGGTCTGTAAGAAGGTTTATTTGGTGCTGAGGGAAGTAGTTTGGAAGGAACCAATATACATTGGTTGATGCTATGGTCAAGTAGCGGAATCCGGGAAGCTAAAGAAGAAATAGGTTCGGCGTAACCTCGTTGGAGCAAGAAGCTTGGAGGGCTTAGGTACTTGGGTAGATTAGGCTTGGAGGGTCTTCTGCTGTTCATGTGTCCCAACTATATTCTTTAGTGGATTTTATCACCGCTTGGAGGGCGGCGGAGAGGTTTTTCACTGAGGACTTCGGTTTCCTCTTCGATAACACATCGTGTGTTGTCCGTGTGTTTGCATCTTTCTTTCATTTATCTTTGCCTTATATATACTGCTGTGGATGTGTTTATATTTGGCTTAGATTGTTTATCAATTCTGTTATTAGCTTGTTATCATATTCCGCACATTAATTTTTTGATATAAAGCTTGAATTGATAATATTGTAATTTGCGGTCTAAACGTACAAGGGTGTTTTATACCCATTTTGAACTTTCAGATTTAAATAATTTAAAGAGCTACCTTTCTTCCAAATGTCAGAAGATTTTTATAATGAACTTATGTTCTTCCAAATGTCAAATGAGTTTTATAAAGAGCCACAATTCTTCAGGTAGGATTGGATCTAATTCTGCAAATGGTGCTTCAAGAGGAACTTGAAGACCATGCTATATAATTTCATAGAGAAAATGTAGAAACCAAAATGCAAGTGACGCCATATCCCTAACACATTACAGCAAAATAGGATAGGTATAAAAAAGAAAACACGTAAATCCCATTAATGAATCAGTGATAAGAGTTTGAAAGCACTTCCATCTCATTCTGGAACCTCAAAGTACATAGGTAGCAAATGAATGCAAAAAAGGAAACAAATTAATTGGAAACCCATTCAAGAATAAAACACCACCGTAAAAATTTGCAGGAATCAAACTCTGCTTGGATACAGGACCATTGAGAGACCCTCAGAAGAAATTCATTTTAATATGAGGTTGGCCAGCTTCAAATACTTCAAACCCCCATTGAAACACGTAAGGTTGAATTTAATTAACCATCTAATTGGCTTTATTCCGTGACCAATTTGCTTGTAATTTAGCACTTAGTAACCCTGTATTTAGGTGGAAAAATTGTAAGGGTAGTGTGTGAGAAGATATGAAGAAAAGCTCAAAAGTGTGCAAGAAAACAGAGTTTCGCGGCTAGGGCTCGCGGGTGGATCGTGACTGGCAAGCCGCAAAAAGCTGGCACGTGAGAGGCATATGGGGGAGCTGAAGGGTCGCGCTAGCTGTCACGCTACAGGACAAAAGTCCCAGGCTGGCCAGGCCGTTACGTCGCGACTGGAACTCGCGACTTGGACAAGCTGCGAGACCAAGTCGCCAAATTGCCCTGTTTGGCCAAAAATGACGTTTTGCATTCCCTTCTCACCCTACTATATATACACCCTTATACCCATCATATTGAGAGAGCTTCCAGAGAGAATTTTCTGAGAGAAAACCCTAGAGCAAAACAAGATTGCCTTATCCCCAATCTTCATCTAAGAAACTCCACAAATTCCTCTACTCTCTTCCTCTCCATTGTCATACCCTTGAGAGATCATTTACCAAATCCTTATCTCACGACACCCAGGTCTGTGAGAAGGTTTATTTGGTGCTGAGGGAAGCAGTTTGGAAGGAACCAATATACATTGGTTGATGCTATGGTCAAGTAGCGGAATCCGGGAAGCTAAAGAAGAAATAGGTTCGGCGTAACCTCGTTGAAGCAAGAAGCTTGGAGGGCTTAGGTACTTGGGTAGATTAGGCTTGGAGGGTCTTCTACTGTTCATGTATCCCAAATATATTCTTTAGTGGATTTTATCACCGCTTGGAGGGCGGTGGAGAGGTTTTACGCCGAGGACTTCGGTTTCCTCTTCGATAACACATTGTGTATTATCCGTGTGTTGGCATCTTTCTTTCCTTTATCTTTGCCTTATATTTACTGCTGTGGATGTATTTATATTTGGCTTAGATTGTGATATCAATTCTGTTATAAGCTTGTTATCATATTCCGCACATTAATTGTTTGATATAAAGCTTGAATTGATATTTTTGTATTTAGGGGTCTAAACGTTCAAGGGTGTTTTTACCCATTTTGAACTTTCAATTGGTATCAGAGCGGGTACACTTGTTATGGTTTGATTACCTGAGTGTGATCCTTGACCCCTTGTTGAGATGGATAGGTCTCAATCTCTCAATGTTCCACCATTTTTTGATGGTAATAATTATGCATTTTGGAAAGTCCGAATGAGGGCATTTTTGTGTTTTATGGATGATGCTGTGCGGGATGCAGTTGATATAGGTTGGACAAAGCCGGAGGATGCCAAATCCATTTAGGACAAGGCAGCTCTTGCGGCAGTTAATGCAAACAGTAAAGCATTGAACACCATTTTCTGTGGTATCTCTCTAGAAGAATTTCACAGGATTTCACATATTACCGTTGCTAAGGAAGCATGGGAGATTCTGGAGACAACCTATGAGGGAACTAAGAAAGTAAAGGACACAAAACTTCAAATGTTGACCACTCGTTTTGAGGAGTTAAAGATGAGTGAGGAAGAGTCGTTTGATTCGTTTTACAGCAAATTGAACGAAATGGTTGTTGGTAAATTTAACTTGGGGGAAAAGACGGAGGACTCGAAGATTATAAGGAAGATCCTCCGGTCTCTACCAGAAAGTTTCCGGCCCAAAGTTACAGCCATTGAAGAGGGCAAAGATCTTGACGAAATCAAGGTTCAAGAGCTGGTTGGCTCTTTACAGACATATGAGCTGTCCCTTCCTTTAGCGAAGAAGAGCAAATCCCTTGCTCTTAAGACAATTGATGAGAGGATAGTGTCTCATGACTCTTCGGAAGAGGATATAGTAGATAAAGATGTGGCGTATCTTGTAAAGAACTTTCGAAAATTTCTAAAGCTCAAGAATAGTGGAAAATTTGGTGACAAAGGAAATTTCCAGAGTGCCGGAAAAGAGAAGAAAGAGTTCCGAAGAAGAGATGGTAAAGATTCCCAATCCTCACAAGGAATTACATGTTTTAAATGTAATGGGCATGGGCATTTTAAAAAGGAATGTCCAAATTACTTGAAGTCGAAGGGAAAAGCCTATGCCACCACTTTAAGTGATTCAGATTCTTCAAATTCTGATTCTGACGAGAGTTGTGATGGAGAAGGAAATTTCTCCGCATTCATGACCATTGCTCATGTGGAATCCTCAGATGACTTGGATACACTTGTGAAGGAGCTTGGTGAGCATTCTGATTTGGAGTCTATTGGAGCTGTTGAAGAATCAGAAGCTGAAGAGGATGAAGGTACTTTGAGTCTTCAAGAGAATTACACTTTACTCCTTGAGAAATCAGGTGAGTATGCAAGGGTTGCAAAGGCTGCTGTGAAGAAGATGAAAACGGCTGAAGAGGACTACAAAAGTCTTCTGACTAGATATAAAGAGGCTAAATGTGAGATTGAGACACTAAATGGAGAGGTATCGGAAGCTTATACCAAAGTAAGATCACTTGAGCAAGAGGTGGTGCAAGCGTAAGCCAAGATAGAAAGGGTCTCCTCCAGAAAGCTGGAAGATGTTATCTCGTCTCAAAAACATTTCTCAGATAAGTCCGGATTGGGTTATACTGGAGGAAGTAGCTCATCAGCCAAAGCTACCAAGGAAGTGAAATTTGTGAAGGCCATAGAGCCTGTTGTAGAAGAAACCATTCCTGAGAATGTTAAGGCTGAGAAGAAGAATGTGAGTGAGAAACGGAAGGTGAATAAGCCCCGAAATCAATCTATGGGTAGACATGAAACCAGAGCAAGATCTCTCTCAAGACCACAATGGGGTCCTAGAACAGAGTATGTGTGTCACTATTGCGGACTGCAAGGGCATACTAGACCCAACTGTCAAAAGCTGAGAGCAGACAACAATGCAAGCGCACCTCGGTCACGAGGAAGAAGGAATGACAAGAGGTCTTGGGGTGGTGAGAAACCAAGAAGTCAAAACAATGATCCAGGAATGACGGATGTGATGAAGATGATCGGTGCCTTCACCAACTGCCTTGAAAGCTTCACTCGAAGGTTTGATAGTCCTAATTCTCGTACCCAATCCGTAAAGGATATCACCCCAAATGCACGTGACGTGTGAGTGACGAAGGGTACTCATGCATAAGCATTACAACATGTCCATGCATCAATACTTCCCATGATTGTGTATATGCTTGGTTGTTTTTGCTTCTTGCTAGGTTGTGTTGAAAATTTTGTTGTGTTGATTAAATTGTTTTTCTCTTTGCTGATTTTGTTTTTGATCATTTTTCCTTTGTGTCAAAAATCCAAAAGCACATAAAAAGTAGAAAATCCAAAAAGTTTGATCACTTTGTTGAGTTTTGTCTCAAAGCATGTTTTGCCTTGTACCTTTGTACTTATGGCTTTGTGCATTTAACGAGCTTAGCTTGTCTCTCATGCACTCATATCTTTGTGGAAGAAATTCTGAAATCTATGTGATTGTTGTAAATAGATCTTCAACCTTGTCATGAATGATTAGTGAATGGTTTTGTTGATCTTGAGACATGCATAGACTCATGCCTATATATCTACCCATTTTTTATTGTTATGTTTTAAAAGAGCTCTCTAAATGTAAATCTCCAAATAAAAAGAGATATAGAACTGCAAAAGCCTGTCGCACATACTAGTATTTGACTAGGAAAAAGGGAAAGCGACCAAAATAAAATGTATGCAAGATGCCAAAAAGGCCAAAGGCTAACTCATCAATTGAAATATCAAAAATTTCAGGCATCTATCTCACAATGAGATTTTCTTTGCTCAAAAGTTGCAAATGATATGTTGAATATGGAGCCAAATGAAAAGCTTCAAAGTATTGTTATCAAGTACTTGTGGGAGGTCATATATGCATGTTTCTATAATTGAGATAGGTCACATTATCTAGTGCTAGTTGTGTATGCCTTGATTGAATTGATCATTGAACCTTCACTTTGGACTAAGGACTATCTCATTTTTGATATCCACACACAACACACAAGTCTATGTTCAATGAATGCCATATTCATTTGTGTGATTGTACTTGATTAATTGTGTTTTCACATGCTCAATCTTTGTTGATTAAACACAAAAAGATTTTTGAGTGTTTTGTTTTGTTTTTGGAAAGTACTTTGTTTTTACAAAATGTCAACAATTTCAAAAACAGTGTTGCCCTGTTTTGGCGACTAAGTCGCGGGTTGTCCCAGCTGCTTGTCCCAGTCGCGAGTTCACTCAGAGATTTTTTGCGGCTTACTGGCAAGTCAGTACTCTAGTCGCGAAAAAGACTTAGAAAATTTTTTCAAAATTTGAGGTTTGCACTTTTCGCGAGTCAGTGTGGCGATTGGTTCGCGGGTGGAAGGTCAAGTCGCGAGAGGTACTCAGGGATTTTCGCGGCTCATATCGCGACTTTCTCGCGGGTAGGCCTTCCAGTCGCGAAAAACACTTAGAGAAATTCTCAAGTTTTTTTTTTTTTTTTTTTTCACAGTGTTTCGCGGCTTAACCTGGCGACTTGATCCAGTCGTGAAAAACGCGTGTTTTGCATTTTAAAGACAGTTTTAAAATTGTTTTTTTCAGTTTTTCCCTCGAAATTAAGTGTCTGTTCATCTCCTTCTCAAAATCTCTCTCTCAACACTCTGTGTTTTCTTTGAAAAAGCTCTAAATTTCTGCATCATGTCTTCATCAAACATAAAGAAAAAGGTATGGGTTTTCTTGCCTTCTCTTCATTCAACATGATTTCACTGTTGTTCTTTTGAATCTGAATGTTGTGTTGTTGGGTTGTGTTATTGAGGATTTCGAACATGGGTTTGCATCTTTGTTGAGATTGGGTGTGTGTGATGTTATATGCTCTTGCTGCATTGATTATTTAGGATTAGTTGCTTACTTCAGGTCACTTTTCCTTTGTCTGAGCATTGATATTTGTCTGTTTGTTTTTGGGCATATGGGTGTGGGGTTTTTCTGCAATCTTGTATTGAAGTTCTACGATTATCTGATTGGGTGTGTTTGTATTATTGGGGTTTATGGCTATCATGTTCTTGCAGAAGTTGATACATGTATTTTTGCTTGCTCAGAATTTCATGTACCAAATGGGTCTTGCTCTGAATTTGTTTGCATACTTCAGTTTAAACTTGGTGAACTTGTTATATCCAATGTTTGGTTCTCAACTGTGCTTAGTCTGTGTTTGTGTCTGGGCAATCTATTTATCACTGTGTAACTAACTTGTTACTAATGTGTGTGCATTTCCCCACTCTGTGCTATGTCTTGTTGTGGCCTTTTCTGATTGTTTAACAGATGGCTTCCACACTCTCTAAGAAGAAGACTCCTGCAAAGAAGGCTGATAAAAGATTGAAAATGGACAACAACTTGTTTAGGTCAGTCAAGCATTTTGAGAGATACAGAGACTCCTTCATAAAGGGAACAATTATACAGGAGAGATTTGTGGATTTACATGACTTGAGGGATATATTCATACCAAAATGTTTTGAAGGAAGAGGCTGGGAGAAACTTCTGGGTGACTTACCTTTAGTGTGTGAACCACTAATTAGAGAATTCTATGCAAATGTTGTGATAAATGAGGAGGAGTTGAGTTGTTGGGTGAGGAGAAAGGAGTTTACTTTAGATGCTCATGACATTGATAAGGTTTTAGGGCTGGAGGGGTTAGATGAGTATGAATTCACAAACTACAAGGATAGAATGGTCTCCCTAGAAGCTGTCCAGAAAAAGATTGGTGGGGTTGTAGAAAAGAGATGTCTCAACACTTCCGACTTTCCTAAAGACATGAGGTGTCTAACAACAATAATGATGTACAATCTGTACCCTATAAGGAAGATGACTACATTGACAAATGCCAGAGCTATCTTTCTTATGGAACTTAAGGAAAACACCTTTATTGACATCAGTTCCCACATTTTTGATACTATAATGGATGAAACTAAAACCACCTCGAGGCCCAAGCTGGTGTTTCCAAGTCTTCTCATGAGAATTTTCAAAGAAAAGGGTGTTCTAATTCCACAAGATATCAGTCCCATGCCTCCTCTATCAGCCATCAACAAATTTACTCTCATACGGATACAGAGTCGTCTTCCAGGTGAAGAAGAAGAGGGTGTCCACGAAGAAGGTGATCCTATGGAGACTGAAGCAGAAGGTGCAGGATCAGTGTCCACACTTAGAGTAAGAGTCAAAAGGAGCAGACCTTCTACCTCATCACCTGTACCTCCTGATACCTTTCAGATCATCCTGGAGAGACTTGATATAATCCGCGATGTTCAGAATCAACAGACTGAGAGGATGACAGTAACGCAGGACCAGCTTGATGTACTCTCTGCCAAAGTTGACAGCATTCATACCAGCCAGGATCACTCATTCCAGTCAAAAAGGGGGAGATTTTTTGGGGCAGCTCTTGAGGGGGAGTGCTTGGTTTGAGGGGGAGTTTAGATATGTGTTTTTGTTTAAATATGTGTTTTTTGTTTAATACACTGGTTTAAGTTTGTTTTTAAAACTCTCAACATGTGAATCTTTGGTGATCATTTATATAAGTATGAGGTTATTCAGTTTCAGCGCTTTATGTTGTTAGTTTGTACCCATGTTGCTTATGTAAGCTTTAAGGGTTGTTTTGTTTTTATGCACTAGTTTGTAGGCTTTTATGGTTTGTGCCATTTATTTGCAAAACTTTGCATATGCAGCCTTTGTGCCTTGTGCTTTGGTACTTGTTAATGCTTTGCATTTTCTTAAGTACAACACTCTTATGCCCTTGTAGGATTGTTCCTAGATGCATATATGTTTGTATGCATTGGTTGAGTGTTGGACTTGCAAATGATTCTCTTCAATTGAGTTTATCATTTTTGCATGTCCGGATGTTCATTTCTTGTGAATAAACATAGTAATCACTTTTGCTGAGGTGACTACTGTTGTTGATCTTGCCATGAATTAATGCTTTCATGCTTTTGTTCATCTTTGCTTGATCATGCTCATTTTGCTCCATATGCTTATTAAGTTTTCTGCATACAATGATATTGCTATGTTATTGTGTTTCAGGAGTTACTTATTCATATGTTCAAGAGCTGTACAGAATCTAGAGTTAGGTGTGAGTGAGTTTTCCAACTGTTCTCAACTCACGTTTAAGTCTAGAGTCTGTTATAGGGTTTTTGTCACGGAATAGCCAAAAGGGGAGATTGTAAGGTTGAATTTAATCAACCATCTAATTGGCTTTATTCCATGACCAATTTGCTTGTAATTTAGCACTTAGTAACCTTGTATTTAGGTGGGAAAATTGTAAGGGTAGTGTGTGAGAAGATGTGAAGAAAAGCTCAAAAGTGTGCAAGAAAACAGAGCTTCGTGGCTAGGGCTCGCGGGTGGATCGCGACTGGCAAGCCGCCAAAAGCTGGCACGTGAGAGGCACATGGGGGAGCTGAAGGGTCGCGCCAGCTGTCACGCTACAGGACAAAAGTCCCAGGCTGGCCAGGCCGTTACGTCGCAACTGGAAATCACGACTTGGACAAGCCGCGAGACCAAGTCGCCAAATTGCCTTGTTTGGCAAAAAATGACGTTTTGCATTCCCTTCTCACCCTACTATATATACACCCTTATACCTATCATATTGAGAGAGCTTTCAGAGAGAATTTTGTGAGAGAAAACCCTAGAACAAAACAAGATTGCCTCATCCCCAATCTTAATCTAAGAAACTCCACAAATTCCTCTACTCTCTTCCTCTCCATTGTCATACCCTTGAGAGATCCTTTACCAAATCCTTATCACACCACACCCAGGTCTGTGAGAAGATTTATTTGGTGCTGAGGGAAGCAGTTTGGAAGGAACCAATATACATTGGTTGATGCTATGGTCAAGTAGCGGAATCCGGGAAGCTAAAGAAGAAATAGGTTCGGCGTAACCTCGTTGGAGCAAGAAGCTTGGAGGGCTTAGGTACTTGGGTAGATTAGGCTTGGAGGGTCTTCTGCTGTTCATGTATCCCAACTATATTCTTTAGTGGATTTTATCACCGCTTGGAGGGCAGCGGAGAGGTTTTACGCCGAGGACTTTGGTTTCCTCTTCGACAACACATCGTGTGTTGTCCGTGTGTTTGCATCTTTCTTTCCTTTATCTTTGCCTTATATTTACTGCTGTGGATGTATTTATATTTGGCGTAGATTGTGATATCAATTCTGTTATAAGCTTGTTATCATATTCCGCACATTAATTGTTTGATATAAAGCTTGAATTGGTATTTTTGTATTTAGGAGTCTAAACGTTCAAGGGTGTTTTTACCCATTTTGAACTTTCAATATTCAAAAGCAACCCTAAATTTATTCATTTTCCTTGCTCTAAATTTCCCTCAATAAACATTTCAATATTTGAAATTAGCAATTTCTAGGAACCCAGTTGTCCACCATCCACTCCTGCAATTCTTTCAACCCTTTCCTTGATAGCTCTTTGTAGTCTAGCTAGGTTCCTTATGTTCACTACAGGCTGTCTAACACAAGCTTGCACGTCTTCTTTAGTCAACTATAATAAGCAGCCCAAAAACCCACAAAGGAGTTAACTCTGTTGAAACTTTAGCCCGTGTATAGCTTTATCATGATAGCGTGAACTATAGCTTTATCATGTCTTAATGCATTGGATTTATCAAAACTATGTGATACAATATGAATGGAATTCAAGAGTTGCCTCAAGTCACTGTATGATGCCGAAAGACTGCATTATGTGAGATTGCAGATGGTTGTACTTAGGGTTGTATGGCAAGTAAGGGACTGACCATTATGATTATAACTAAAGTCATTCACCTTTTTCCCAATTCAAGAAATGAATTGAAACTAAATATTCAATTAGAATTGCTTAATATTTCAGTGAGATTCACTTATTAAGTACATGCTGCATTACTACAATTTTCCATTGAGGTAACATTTTATCATTGGCTCCTTAAAAAGGAAGCAAAACCTTTTCTTAGAAGTTGAATAGGGTCACCACTAATTGCCGTTGAGCAAAAACAGAAGAAAGAATGAGTTGGAATTAGGAAAGTACTAATTGCATATGCCTGCTTGTAATCTCTTTCGGTGTTTAAGATCATTAAGCTCCACCACAGGTGATTTATCTGTACAAAAACAAAAGAAGAAAAATGGAATGAGAATAAGAAATTCAAGCTGTACTTAGCCATTTTTTGAACACCTAGTAGATATAGTCATTTGTTCGTACTGACATAATTCTTATAAAAAACTAAACTTTGCACAATAAATGGAAACGAAAAAAAAAAGAGAAAAAACATTAAAATTAACAGAGAAGCATTGAACAAATTTGAATCCAATATATTAGTGCTCATCTTTTGCTCAGTTATTTTTTTTCTACAAACAAAACTAAGGCCTAGTGTTCTCCAATACCCAGCTCAAATTTGTGAGTAATTCTAAATTGTTTCAATTAGCCAAGGAAAGTAGGGAAAGAAACAATATTGAACATAAAAATTATTTCCTTAACTGTTTGAGAAACCAAATATAGAATTATTTTTTTGTTATAATAGAATTTACAACAAAAATTAACATTCCTTTTAGAAAAGGAAACCAAGAGACCATGAAAGAAATTATGGAAGAACTTCTTAGGCTAGAGGAAACAGATATATATAAAACAAAACAAATTATACAACATGCAAAGCTATCATTTACTGAGAGAAACTCCTTAATTTCAGAAATCAAGGAGCACTGAAATCTCTTAATCTTCTACCTTTATCGCTAGCTTCAACCGATCACGAAATTGAGATTGCAAACTATTGTTTTGGAAGGAGGTGAATAGTTTATGTATAGATTCAAAGACAGCATATATTAAGAAAGAGAAAATATTTTATGTGTGGATTTAAAGACAACGTGCATTATGAGAGAACTTCGAAGCTAGTAGTATTGTTATCTGTACGTTACCAAGGGTTTATTGTAGGAGTTATTATTTATTAGAGTTTGGCTGGGGTTAATGTAAGTTAGAAAAATGGGCTTGCGCTTGAGTTTGCTATCAACTTAGTCATGTGTTCTAATAAGTATTACTGTTTCCTAAAAAAAAAAAAAAACTTTATTCTTGGACAAAACCTTTTGCTTATTTTAAATGTCAGCCCATATATTTTTTTTTAGCAAAATTATTCAATTAAAGTGCCATTTGGCAGAACCTCATGCTCTCCTACATGATGTTTCTGCTTATATATACTAGTGTGTAACCTAGTACATATGCATGAGTACATTTAAAAACAATCACAATTACATAATATATATGAGTTCAAATTAAACTTGGTGTAAGAATTACAACCTACACATTTTTTAAACCATGCATTTCTAAAATATGTAATAGATTATATATATATATATATAAATTTAATTGGATCTAGACTCTTCGGTTTTTGCACCGAATAATTCACTAGCTACAAAATTTTAAAAATTAGATGGAACATATGGTGTAAAATTGAATTCCAATTAAAATTCAATTTAAAATCTAATTGAATTTAGACTCTTTGATTTTTTTTCCTAATAATTCACTTGACAAATAAATTTATAAATTAGATGAGACACGTGACGCAAAATTAGACTCTAATTTAGAATTTAACTGGATTTTCTTTTTGCTATGGCTATTTTTATATATATATATATATATATATATATATATATTGATGATGTAGTTGGCAATTAGGAAATTCATTATAGATGAGGTGTCTTCAAGTTCTCTGCATTTTAGCTTTTGCAACATTTGCTTTTGAAATATTGATTAGATGCTATTACCACTGCCACATCCAACCACTAGCCACTACCACGTCTAGCCACGGCCACTACCACAAACAGCCACGAACACTCGCAAAACCCACAACCAACAAACACTAATAAATCAATCTCAAAGACTCATGCCACCACCGGCCGCTAGACCAATGCTGCCACCACTAGACCAATGCCACCCCCATTAGACATCCCACACCAAAACCATCGCTCCACAGCACACAAAACCCAGCAACCCACAACCCCTCAAACCACCCACACCCCACAAATCACCACGGGACCAAAACCAAGCAACTAACGACAACCTCAGCCAATCTCAATGGAACAACCCACGACGCTGGACTACAAACGACCCACTCTGATCTCCACACAAAACGACCCATGCCGATGGCAAGTAATGAGAAAACACACCAATCTCTCCACGTCGTGACTTCGTAGAAAAAACACCACCAGAGAGAGAGAGAGAGAGAGAGAAGGATCAGTAGGAGACGGAGAGAGACAGAGAGTGTGAGAAGAGAGAATAAAAACAAGAAAGAGAAGAAATTAATTTAAAATTATACAACCTGCTATAGTAAGGTTGTAGAAGTAGAACCTTACTATAGCTTGATTGTAAAAAATGTTAGAACTATCATCCTGAATAATGCCCACTTTTTATAATACCCCGCAATTGCTAATGCTCTTAATTGTTCGATTAACAAGTGATGCTTTGCCAAAAGTCAGGCTAATTCTCTCATACAACTAAAGCAAAAAATCTAAGCTACACCATAGCCTAGACACACAACATGTTAGCTGATTTCATGTAATTATATATCGAAATCACAACATATAAAGTTAAGGCGAAAATACACTTTTGATCCCTACATTTTGGGCCAATTCTCAATTTGGTCCATAAATTGATTTTGCTCCTAGGTTAGTCCTTAATTTCAAAAAATCGATTCTATTTTGGTCCCTACAATCAACCTAGTAACATAAAAAATCAAACGTTTCAGACGGAGCGCATTGTTGGCATGTTAGATGCTAATGCAACTAATAAAATAATAATAAAATATTTTATTTGATATTTTTTAAATGCCACATTAGAATTTTCTGAATTAAAAAAACCACATCAGTATTTTCTAAATTAAAAAAATAAAAATAATTTTTATTTTTCAATTTTAATTTAGTTCAAAAAAATAAAAAAGAAAATAAAAAATTATTTTTCAATTTCGAAGATTGAGAAAAAAAATTTAAAGAAACTTTCTCAAATATTCTTGAATTTTCTTGGCAAACAAACAGACCACAAAATTTAGATATATCAAATTTTAGACAAAAAATTAAAATTAAAAAAAAAAAAACATTTGAAAACCCCCCATAAACCCAAAACAAAATCCAAACTCACAAATGATTCATAACTCTCTCAAGCTCTCTCCCTTCAAAAGAAAGTTTAGATCTCTCTCTCTCACCCTCTCTCTTTTCCTCTCTTACTGGTAGTGGTGGTGGAGTCATCCCATGATGAGGAGATGAAGGAGTAGCCGCGAATAGAGTTGTAGTTGATGAATTGGACCTCAGTTTGTGTTTGAGGCAGCTGATTGGGTTAGAGGTTGGGGGAAGAGAGAGATCATAAATCTAAGTTTTCCTCAGTCTGCATGGCCTTCATAACAAGCACAACAACAACAAAAATAAGTCCCAAATCATGACGATTCAAGAATGAGAGCTGGTGTTTTGCTTACCCAAATGAAAATCTCTAAAGCTCTCTCTCTCTCTCTCTCTCTCTCTCAGATAAAAAATCTCCTTCTCTCTCTTTCATCTTTCTAAAGCTCTCGTCTCTCTCTCAGATCATAGATCTAGGAAAAATCTCTAAAGCTCTCTCTCAAATCAATGGTTGTGAAGTGGTGGTTAGTCTGGTGGTGGGCGGGGGTGGATCGTTGGATGGGTTTGTTGTTGGCATGGGTTGCGGTGGCTTGATGGACTGCTCGTTGTTAGTGGTAGTGATTGGTGGTCTAATCTGTTCATGTGGATTTCAGATTGCAGGATTGGTTGGTTGGTTTGATCAGTGATCGTTGGTTGGGTATGTTGGTGGTTTGGGCTTCGGATTGTAAGGTATTTTCTGGATTTCAATGTTTTGGTTGGTCAAAGCCATTGGATTTGAGGAGGCGATTGACCAAAAATGCAGAGCATAAAGATGTGGATTGGGGTTGGGTTTCGAGTTGTTGTTGTTGTGTTTATTTTTGGGTTTGTTTTTTTCATGTGGATTTGATTATTTTTCAAGGTTTATGGGTTTGATTTGTTGGAGGTTTCGGTGGAGGATAAAGATTTTGAATGAATTTTTGCATGTTTATTTGCTAAGAAAATGCAATAAAAGAAAAGAAAATATTGATTGTTTTAATTTTCTAGGCAACCATACATGTTTTTCACGTTCTTTCCTAAAGAACATGTTACTTTGTTCTTTCGAAAATAATGAAAAGAAAAAAAGAAAAAGAATTTAATTACTATTTTTAATTAGATTGTATTTTAATTTATTTATTTTCTGTATTTTATTTTTTTTACAATTAAAATTGAAAAATTAAACTTTTTTTCTTTTTTTAATTAATTTATGTGCTGACGTGGCATTTTAAAATATTTTTTAAATGGCCATGTCAGCATCTAACATGCCAACAATGCGCTCCGTCTGCCACGACTGATATTTCTGTTACTGAGTTGACGACAGAGATCAAAATAGAATCGATTTTTTGAAATCAAGGAAGAATCTAAGAGCAAAATTAATTTAGAAACCAAATAAAAAACTGAGCTAAAATGTAAAGACCAAAAATATATTTTTGGCTAAAGCTAAAAAACTTCAAAAAGAAAAAGTTGATTTAGGTGGTCCATGTCAACTTTCTCTTTTTTAAGCACATTGCTACAGAGAAGTCTTTTACACTTCCACTTGCTATATTGCAAAGATCACCTCAATCAGGATAATTTTAAAAAAAAAAGTTTTTAATTTGCATAAAAGTAAAATGGTTTTCAATTATTTATTTATTTTTAATGGGTGACCAAGACCAAGGATCTGTTTAAATACAGCTGAAAACTGAAAACACGATAGCAAAATAATTTTTAAATGTGTAAATAGTACCATGAAACCTATTTTTAATGAAAAAATTACTAAAAAATAAAAATTATGAATTTATGAACAGTACACAAATACACCGTTTATAGATAAAAGTCAATCAATGTGATTACTGTTTATTAAACAGTAATTACACAGTAACCGTAAACAGTGCATTTACTGTTTACGGTTGAAAAAGTCTTTCTCTACAGCTGAAAAAAAAAAAGAAAAAGAAAAAGAAAAAGGAAAAAAGGAGGCTTAAACGCGTTTTGCGCGCAAAACGCGCAAGCCAAACGATCACCAAAACTTTGTGAAAGACCAAAAAAGTCTTGGTCTTGGTCACCTGGTACTGTCTTTTGATCAAGTGCTCTGTTTATTTGGGGAATGATAGTTAATGTAGGAAAAGAAAAGAACTGAACTTTGAAGTTAAGGTATGTTTTTTCGAACTTCCAAATCTTGCACGACAAATCATGAACTCCGTTAATATTAATGGGTTACTTAATCTTTTGCGCATAAACTCTGTATCTAGTTATTGAACATAGTTACAAGTTGAAACATAGTTATAACATTATTCATATTAGCCCCAAACTCTTTGTTGTTGTTCCATTTTCTGCTTTCTATAGATCTTTCCAAAGCCATGTCTTCGTCTGATCTCTCCCACAACACCACCAACACCAACAATGGCAACAGTAACGGCGGCGGCGATTCAAGCGGGGACGAGCAAGATTATCATTACATGGAGACCCAACTCAAAAAATTGAGGAAAGATCTCGAGTACATAAACCTCAACTTCACCAAATTCGAGAAATCTGCAGACGAAGTGGCTGCTGGCTCAAGGGATCTCTTACTACACACACTCGACAAGTCCTTAGGCGATTTAAGAGCCAAAGCTCTCACTCCGGCTTTAAAAGCCAAGCAAAAGACTCAACTACAATCCAGGATTCGTGTACTCAGTGACATTGTCATCAAGTTAAAGCTTCACATCCCTAATCTCTCCACCATTGCATCCGCCGCTGGTACAATTAACCGGGTCGATGTCGGCTTCGGCTTAGATGACCTCCAGGCGATTGATGAATTGCCTGACTTACACTACCACGCACTCTTTAATCAAAGCTATGCTTTTCAAGATTTTAGGGACATTTATAGCAGTCTTGATGATAGAACGAAGTTGTGTTTGTTGTGTTTTGCTTTGATTCCGGAGAATGAGGTTGTGAAGAAGAGGCTTTTTGTGTATTGGTGGCTTGGAGAAGGCTTTATTAGTAGTACTAGTAGTAGTAGCCCATTACAGGGTGGCGAAGAAAAGACTTATGAGAAAATGGGTGATGAAATATTCCTAAAGTTAGTGAAGACAGGCTGTATTGAGGCCGTGAATAAGAAGCATAGGTTGGTCGCGGATACTTATAAGATGAATCCTTTTATTCGTTCCGCCGTGATTGAGTTTGCCAAAGAAGCCAGGTTCTTTGATTTTGATAAGAAAGGGAATCCCACTGCTGATTTTTCTAACTGTCGCCGGGCGTGTTTAGTACTAAATCCAGATGACTCTTCTCAGAAGTTACTAAGAACTGGGTCTCGATCAGATGGGTCTCCGTTGGATCATGAGAAATTGCAAACTATATTCAATGTCAATGAACCTTATCCTGACTTTTTCAAGCTGGAGTGGTTCTCAAAGTTGAAGAATGTCAAGGTTCTTTATCTGGGGAGGTGGAAGAACTCGGCTAGTCATCACATTGAAGTAGAGAGTGGTGAATTCTTAAAAGGGTTGAGAAGTATGAAATTTTTAAGGTTTTTCAGTCTTCAAGGAATCTCTAGGATCACAAAGCTTCCGGATTCTGTGTGTAAGCTCTCAAGTTTGAGAATCTTGGATCTTAGAGCATGTCACAATCTAGAGCTGCTTCCCGATGGGATAGGCTCACTGAAGCAGCTGACACACTTGGATATATCTGAGTGTTACTTGCTTGAATACATACCCAAAGGGATTGCCTTGCTCTCAGAACTCCTAGTCCTTAAAGGGTTTGTAGTTGGTGATCGCATAAGTGCAGATTCGTGTACTCTTGGTGAGTTGTTAAAATTGAGTAAGTTGAGGAAATTGAGCATCTACACAAACGTGAAGGATTTTCCCACAGATGAAGAGGTAAGCACTATTCGACAGTTTAAGAAGCTTCAGAAGCTGACAATTGTGTGGGGAGGTGGAGTAGACGGCCATGCTAAGCAACTCACCAAGAGTACATTTTCTGAGGGGCACCCAGCTGGGTGCTGTCATCTGAGGGCACGTAAACGCTTCACTAGAAAATTATTAAAAGCTGCCACCTTTAAGCAAGGACTAAGGCCAGAAATACCAGAAGAATTTAAGGAACTAGAGAAACTGGATCTCCAGTGTTACCCTAAGATGACTGCACCCAGCTGGTTGATTCCTGATAAACTTGCCAAGTTAAAGAAACTGTACATTAGAGGAGGAGAACTCCAAAATCTGGGTCAATTTGAAAAGAATGATAAGTGGAAAGTAGAAATACTACGTCTGAAGTTCTTGAGTAACTTGAAGATGGATTGGAGTGAAATCCGAGCATCGTTTCCTGACTTATTTTACTTGGAGAAATTCAATTGCCCTAAACTCACTCTGTTTCCATGTGATGAAAATGGGTTATGGTTGAAGCCATTAAATGATCAATGAAATAAGAGCAGTTGCAAGACATTGAAAGTCCAAGGCTTAATCTGAGTGGTGAGATGGAGCTTCACTTCCACTTCACTGAAACTTGAATCAGCCTGGTTGGACTGAAGCAAAGGATCACCCATTATGGTCACCCAGGTCAGAAAGTCTTCCTCAAATCTGATCTTTCTGATCCCACTCCACCGGGGGACTTCTGCTTTATGCGCAAAATGCTGTCTTTCCTCCAGTTGACTTGTTTTGTCGGTTATGGTTCTTTTCCTGCCAAATGAATTTTATGTAATCATTCAGTTGTTCTTGTCAAGATGAATCACACATCAAAAGTATGTAATGTTTCTGGCCTGTTTCGAATTTAGTTGTGTTCAATGCCTATTATTTTATATATTTACTAAGTTGCAAACTTGTAATTGCCTCTTGTACATTTTCTTCCTCCTTATTTGGAACAAGCTGCGAAGGTTTTTGTTGTAGTGGAGCATGTGATATATATATTTTAATTAAAAAAAAAAAAAAGAAATTGCTTATAATAAAGAGGATAGATTACCTTATTGAGAAAATTGTGGAATAATGATTGTTGCTTTATCAGGCTTATATTGCAGCACTGCCTGTTCCAAGAAATAGAATATAAACTTAATAGATCAAGTTCTGAAATAATGTTAGGGTAAGAAAATGATTAACTGGCTTCAAGTGGCTATTTATTCAGTGTCTTTTCCAGTCTCATTTCCATACCTTAGTGTGGTTTTTGTTCTTTGAGCCATTTATTTTTTTCTAGAATCCAAATTATGTTTAGGAAGAGTGAACAGTGGGTGGAACTGTGTAAACTCATAACCAAGACAATACAGCCTGAACATGCTGGTCCCTGCCCTGGATAATGGATTTATTTTCTTTCCCGTGGTTGATTTTTTTGATAATACTGGACAATCGATTTTATCATGTGCATCAAGTTACACAGTCAAATTTGACTGGATCTTCTTATTAAATGATGGACTTGAAGCAACCATATTTGGATTACCTAACAGCCATCAACCATGATTTGAGGTTTGCAAAATCTCCAAATATTATCGGAAGCTGTTGCAAGGCATATAAATTCTTGATGTTGTATACACTTCGGTGGAGTCACATATATCATCAACCTAACAGTCATCAACCATATAAATTCTCCAAGTATACACATATATTGGAGTCACATAAGACATATATAGTATTACACTTCGGTGGATCAACCATAGCACCAAATAATTAAGGGTGTTTTTGTATTGGTTTTGTTGGTTTGTAAAATCTCCAATATATGTTCCAATTGTGCTGCAGCTTAACTGGGTATTTAAATCTAGTCCCTGATCATCATGCACATATCAAACGGGGATAACAATTTTGGAAATGCTTCAAATGGTGCGTTCCAAAGAGAGAACATTGACGGTTTGCTTAATTGCTTTTAGGTGGGATGAGATGAACAACCTGTCTCATCAGGTCCTGGGAAAATTAAACATCATCTGTGAATACTAATTGCAGAAAACTAAATGTTGTTTAACTAAACGCATAAATCATCCACCATTCAACTTTTGTTGAAACAGTTGTATCATTCAAAGATGCATAAACTTCAATACTATCATACAACTAGAGCAAAACTATAGGCAACACCAATCATCAGACAACTTTTAGCAGATTTCATAATGAAATGACAACATATAAAGCTAAAAACTTAAATCGGAGAAACCAAAACCAAGAAAATAGCAAGTTAAAAAGCATGTGCTATTCAAATAATACTATACTGAAGCTGCTGCTTGTGTAACATTTGGACCGGCTTGATCCTGTAGTTGTTTTACTTGGTCATGCATGATCTCACCAAGCATTTTTGCAGTTATTGGAAAGCCATCACACTTTTGTAAAATTTGTATTTTCAGATCTTCCACATTTGAAGGTTTGAACAGTAACTGTGTGCTGTCCTCATCTGTGCCTTTCTCAACTGCATCTTTGAATATTTTCCAGAAGCTCTCTGGGTCTGAACGTGGTAGAAGACGAAGTAGATTTTCCTCCCCAACCATGTTCTTTGCTAATTCCTCATTCCTACTTGTCACAATAACAGCTCCACCACACCCTTTTGGTAGTCCATGAGCAAGACAATCCCATTTTCCATCACGGGATAACGAAGTATCCAACTTACCATAAAATGCTTGTGTGTCCCCTGCATCATTGTCCCTGGCATCATCAAGCACAATCAAATACCTCTTCCTATACAATTTCGGGTGAAGAGCATAAAGGAGCCCCTTGAGGCTATGATCCTTGTGAACCTTGTCGATGATCTCCTCGTCAACTCCAAGGCAATCCAACATTCTCTTGACAATTGCAACCCTTGTGTCATTATCTTCATTTGGTTTTCTTGACATGCATACCCAAATCCTTGGAAGGAAGTACTTCTGAACCTCCGGCTTATTGAAAATCACTTGACATAGTGTTGTTTTTCCCACACCAGCCTTACCAACAATGCCTATTGCCTTGAATTGATCATCAATGCCTTGCCTAAGAACCAACTTTTCAAGTAATGTCACTTCATTATCAAACCCATGAACCTTAGATGCATCAACTACCCGAGTGCTCCACTGGGTAACTTGTCTCTCATATGATGAACTTACTTGACCATTAGGCTGTGCAGTAGTCGTTCCATTTGGAACCCAGCCTCTGAGCTCTACTGTGATTTCGTTTAACTTCCTCCTTATCTTACACACGGTCAGTTGGTCTCTCCAAGATAGCATCTGGCACTCAGTTAAAACATTGTTGAGGTAGTATAGCTTTTCTCTCACCTTTTCCCTGTTTGATGAGTTTGCAAGCCAGGATGATTGAAAAATCTGTTCAAGCAATTTACTAATTTCCTCAAAGTGGGCGTGATTGGGAATTTTTGTGCCACTCTCTCCCACCTTGAGGCCATTGCAAAATTGCTCCTTTAGATACTGATCAATCTCCTGTGCCATGTATTTCTACACTCTTTACAGCTTCCACCACTAAATACTGTCCTCTCCAAGGTTGCAGAGAAGTTTAAAACTATGCCTTGCTGAAAAACTTTTATCTGGACTTTTCTCAATAATTGGACTAGTAAAAAAGTGTTTTTAATCGGTCTTTGTGGTTCTGTAAAGACTCGAGGGAAAGTCCTCTTAATTTTGGTGGAAGAAATGTGAGAAAGTTGACTTGGGTGGTCCATCCATGTGCTTGGGTCCTTGCTCCTTGGGATTTTTTTTTTTTGACAAGGTACTCCTTGGGAAGTGAGAACTGGGAATTCCATTTTTTTTTTTCTAATAAGTAGGAACAACTATTTTTTCCTTTCCTTACGGGTAATTTTTATAATATTATTTTTATTACCTTCTACTGCATGTGGCTACATAAGGAAAAGCATAAAAATATTCTACATAAGGTCCGACACATCCGCTAGCTACATTCTAAAGGTCACCTCAATCAGGAAAAGCATAAAAATGTTCAGCAAAAAACAGGAAAAGCATAAAATTTTTCCAATTTGCATAAAAGAAATGTGTTTCAATTTCAATTTCTTTTTTAATTTTTTTATAATGTGTTTCAAATATTTTTTGGGCGTTTATTTGTAACAGTGTGAAAGACCAATAAAGTCTTGGTCTTGGTCTTGGTCCTCGTCGTCTGGTTTTGTCTTTTGACAAAGTTCTCCGTTTGCTTGTGGAATGATAATGAAGACAGGAAAAGAAGAGAGCTGAACTTTGGAACCTGAGATGACTGTTATGCTGATGAGTTGAGCCTCTAGAATGTGGTTAAGTTGAGGTAAGTTTCTTAAACTTCCAAATCTTATACGACAAAGCATGAGATTTTAAAATCCTTTTTCCCTAATCTTTGCAACAGTTTTCTCAGCAACCAACAAGAGGTTAGTGTACACAGTTTCATGATCTTCATTGCTGTCAAATAGCATTATAGTCTTTGTATGCATAGCATTATTCTTAACCTCAATATATTTTTGAGAAAATTATAGTGGTGATTCCATAAGTGAAAACCTTAAAGGTATGTAGTCCATATATTGATAATAATGTTTCAAAATTTCATTCAATCAAAAAAGAAAAAAAATTTTCAAAATTCAGAAGGACTATGAATTGATTTACCATTATGCTGGTCATCCATTCACACTTGATTGATGGAAATAGATATTTTTTTGCAAATTCTTGTTCTTCTTTTTGTTTTTGCGTTGTATAATCAAATTCTATTTAACTTCTGCTTATATTTGTAGCTACTTGGAAATTAATCATCGAAGTTCTCTTCGCCAGACTTATAGAAAGTAAGAAACCAGAGGGAAGAGTATGGTTTACATCATTCCTCGCAAGTTCAAGAAGTTTTATGATACATGGAATGTCCAAACCTTTATTCTGTTTAGCCTTTCACTACAGACCATTCTAATTCTGTGTGCACCGTCAAGAAAGCGAACAGGAAATGTAATGGTAATCTGGTTGATCTGGTCAGCATACTTGCTTGCCGACTGGGCAGCTAACTTTGCAGTTGGACTTATTTCCAACAGGCAAGATGACACTCCAGGCAAAGCTGGAGTCCCTGATGATCGTTATGACATTCTGGCATTTTGGGCTCCCTTTCTTTTGTTACACCTTGGAGGTCCAGATACCATAACTGCTTTTGCTCTAGAGGATAATGCCCTCTGGCTGAGGCACTTTGTTGGGCTTGCAACTCAGGTTGCTGCTGCTTTTATTGTCTTTGGGCAATCACTTCCCAAAAACAAACTATGGGTTCCTACTGTCCTCCTGTTTATTGCTGGAACCATTAAGTATGGTGAGAGAACGCGTGCTTTGTATCTTGCAAACCTGAATAAATTCCGTGAGTCGATGCTTAAACCACCTGACCCAGGGCCTAACTATGCAAAGCTCATGGAGGAATATGCTTCAAAGAAAGATGCCAAACTTCCAACACATATGGAAATGATTGGAGAACCCAATAAAGAATCGAAGGCTGCACTTTTTGCTGAAGATGTAGGTGACCTGAAGGATGACGTTGTGGTTGTGGGGCATGCTTATCGTTTCTTTAACATCTTCAAGGGCCTCATCGTGGATCTCATCTTCAGCTTCCGTGAGCGCCATGACAGCCGTCTATTTTTCCAGAATAGAAAACCAGAAGAGGCATTTAAAGTAATAGCAGTTGAACTCAACTTCATCTATGAAGTTCTCTATACTAAGGTTGTTGTGGTGCATTCAATTTTAGGATTTGTAGTCCGATTTATATCCTGGAGCGTGGTTGTGGCCGCCCTTTTGACCTTCTATGCAATTGATAAGAAAGGTTTTCATAAGATCGATGTTAGAATTACCTATACCCTACTGTTTGGTGCTATAGGCTTGGATACAATTGCTCTCTTTATGCTTATCTTCTCTGATTGGACTGTTGCTAGTGTCAAGAAGTCTATGGAAATTAGCTTCATACGCCCTATTGCCAACTTCGTTTGCATTCCCCTCAAGTACTATCTATCTTTTAAGAGGATAAACTGGCCTCCTCAAGAGCCTCAACAGAGTTCAGAGACTCCAGAGTCAATAAATTGCTTAGACTGGGTTAGAAGAATCCTATTCAGGAGGTGGTCTGAATATCTCTATACATACGACTTCATAGAATATTGCCTGAAAGAACGTCCAAAAACCACGTCCCTTAATGTCCTTGATTACTTGTGGTGTTTTTTGATTTGTGTCATTGAAACTTTTGGCCTTAAGGATTTCTATGATAGGATGAGATATGTGTCGAAGAAGCCATGTACCAAAGAGCTATGGAATTTCATCTTTGAACAGCTGAAAGAGAAATCCACACTTGCAGATGATCCTGAAACTGCCAAGAGGATATGTGCAGCTAGAGGTGATTGGATTCTTCAGGATAGTAATTGGAACAGTGATAGCACTAACTTAATGTCTTATGTTGTGGATGTTGATTATGATCAGAGCCTTATGTTGTGGCATATTGCTACTGAACTCTGCGATACGATGGAAGAAGATGACAAACGTACTCAAAGTAATCGTGAAAGCAGTGAAACAGTCAACAATCCTGATGGTAGTCGCGAGTCTGAAGTTTGTCGTGAAATCAGTAAGACCCTCTCGGATTACATGTTATATCTTCTAGTTATGCAGCCTACCATGATGTCTGCTGTGGCAGGTATTGGACAAATTAGATTCCGAGATAGCTGTGCAGAGGCCAAAAAGTTCTTTAGCAGAAGGGACCTAACAGGTGAGGCCAGTAAAACACAGGAACAAACACAGGAACATATGGAGGCCCGTAAAACACAGGAACATATGGAGGCCTGTAAAACACAGGAACATATGGAGGCCTGTAGAAGACTCCTTGATATAAATACAGATGTTCCACCTGTTGCTGTGAAGGGAGATAGAAGCAAATCTGTCTTGTTTGATGCATGTATTCTGGCCAAAGAGCTGCGAAAGTTGCCGAAACCGAATAGATGGAAGCTAATGAGTGAAGTGTGGGTGGAATTGCTGTCATATGCAGCAGGTCATTGCCGGGCCAATACTCATGCTGCTCAACTTAGTAAAGGAGGTGAGCTTATCACTTTTGTCTGGTTATTGATGGCACATCTTGGCATTGGGGATCAGTTTCAAATAAATGAGGGCCATGCAAGGGCAAAACTGATTGTGGGTAAGTAAACTGAATAAATTGGTGAATTCAATGTTTGTAGGAATGAAACTTTCTATGTAGAACTCTGTTCTTTTCAATATGGGGGATGAGCATAAGATTTTATTTCACTTTTGTTTACTTCCATAGGAATGGAGATGTTTGTAAGTTGGATTAAAACACTAGTACTTCTTGTGTTCTTGCTGCTAAATTTATTTCAAGAATTCTTCTCATCATTGTCATGAATTTATTGACCGGCTGTTTAGTAGTTTGCGTGGAAATTTTTTTAATAGAGCTAGGGAACCTGAAATGCTGCATATTTCACGCCCTTTCATGGACACACAAAAGAAGAGAAATAAAAGAGAAAGGGTTTTGCTGTTGGAAGTATTTTGCAACCTCCAATTCATTAGGAGTTGAGCCAGGAATAGGAGAAGATATCTTTTACGACATGTGGGCATCATAACTAGACATATACATGTTCTCTTCCACAATGTGTGAATCTCACAGAATTGTGGTGTTCACATATTATGAGAGAGAGGATACGTATACCAGATATATAAGATAATTATTGTGAAGATTGATTAACCAATGCTTCAATTTTATATCCTACAAGACATCGTCTTGGATAATGTGAAGTTACAGTTGCCTCACATATACCAATTTAAACTTTAATGAATGAAAAACTTACTTGAAAAGAATTCTTAATTTAGTTAGATTTTTAGTACTTATTTGTCAGATTTGTAATATATAATCTGTACCATAAAATGAATTCATCCAAATGGAGAAGATCATAATATTGCTGGTTCGAGGTCTTATCCTTCTCTGCTTAGCTGCTTTTCCACCTCAATTAAACCTCTCATTCGCATCTTTTCCCATCCTTAAATGACTAATCTCTCGTTTACCAACTATTACAACATCACAAACCTAATTTTAAATAGACTACCTACTCTGCCTTTGGGCCTTGATTTATCTCTTCTTGCACTTATGGGCCTGACATGAATTATTTTTCAAAGTGGTTTCAGGGATGCTTTTTTTTTTTTTTTTTTTTTTTTTTGTATAAGTGTGAGATGACAAATTGTGGAGTAACATCACTTCCACAAACACTATTTTGTTAAGTATCAATCACAATCTTAAACTTCGTCAGAAGTGAAAAAGGTATTGAAATTTTTTTTGTCATCATACTTTTACTGTATTTCTCATCCCATGCTCACTGTCATATTTTTTAGATCAGTTCATTGACCATTACAACAACAACAACAACAACAACATGTTTTTATAATAAGTAAATATTAATATCTGAATCTCTAGTTCAGCTGAGGGGCCAATCAAAATGAAAATAGACAAGCACTTCATAAAAAATATAAAAAGCTGAGGGGTGAAGGGACCATTTGGAAAAGTTTGTACGAGCACTTCATAGAGACAAACACTTTGGATTCATATGAGATATATTCACGTTATAATAAGAATTCAAAGCTCAGATTTTTTGCCAGCAACGTTGATACATCTTTGTACATAAAAGTTGCTGTTAGTGTTGGTAAGTAGGTACAGAGTGAAGCAATCAAGCATGAAAGATAGTAGTGAAAGAAGAGAAACATTTGTTTCTTTCAAAAGCATATTCTTTGATATCTCTTCTTTTTATGCCTAGAATTATTGAATATTGGGACCCAAGTTTGCTAGAGGAGTTATGGACCTTCATTTTCCTACTTGTCTGACAGCAATGAAACACCACCGAGTTTATAACATTAACACTGGTAGGAATGGGGGTTTCAGAATATGAACCATGACAAGAATTCTGGTTTGGATTGAGATCAGGGACAATAAGTACTGGATCTTATGTAATTAGTATGGATGGTTGAGATTCAATTTTATATCCTATAAGACATCTTGGATGATTAAAAAGCACAACTATATATGAAGTTACGGTTGCCACACATCTACCAATTTAAACTTTAATGAACGAAAAACTTACTCAAAAGGAATTCTTAATTTAGTTATATTTTTAATACTTATTTGTCTTGCATTAGATCTTTAATATCGAATCTAAACCATAAAATGATTTCATCTAAATGGAGAATGAAAGTTCAAAATATGTGTAAAACACCTATGAACGTTCAGATCCCCAAATTACAAATTACCGATTCTAGCTAAATCTCAAACAGTATACGTGCGGAAAATGAACATAAGCTTGTAACAGAATTGATAAACAATCTAAACCAAATAAAATCACATTCACAGCAGAAATTAAATGGCAAAGATTAAGGAGAGAGAGATGCAAATACAAGGATAACACAACGACGTGTTATCGAAGAGGAAACCGAAGCACTCGGCGTAAAACCTCTCTGCCGCCCTCCAAGAGGTCAATAATCCACTAAAGAATGAAGTTGGGATACATGAATAGCAGAAGACCCTCAAAACCTAATCTATCCAGTGTACCTAAGTCCTCCAAGTTTCTTGCTTCAACGAGGTTGGCCGAACCTTTGTCTTCTTTAGCTTACCGGATTCTACTATAGCCCATAACATCAACCAATATCAATTGGTTTCTTCCTAACTGCTTCCCAAGTACCAAATAGCCTTCTCACAGATATGGGTATGGTGAGAAAATGATTTGGCTAAGAACCTCTCAAGGATGTAACAATGGAGAGAGTGAGAGTAGAGGAATTTGGAGAAACAAGGATGAATATTGTGGACGGGTCAATCTTGTTTTTCTCTAGAGTTTCTCTCTCAAAATTCTCTTTGGAAGCTCTCTACATTTCGTGGTTATAAGGGTCTATATATACTGGTGTGTGTTTGGAATGCGAAGAGTCAGTTTTTCCAAAACAGAGCTGGTTGGCGACTTGGCCTCGTGACTTGACTGAGTCGCGAGTTCAAGCCGCGAGCTAACTGAATGGTCAGGCCGGAATTTTTGTCTTGTAGTGCTCTAGCTGGTGTGACTGTTCAGCTTCTTTGCATGCTTCACTCGTGTGCATCCTTTGGAGACTTGCAAGCTGCCAAATCTAGTCGCGAGTCTCTTGCTGATTGCACAATCTTGAACTTTTCTTCACACTCTCTCACACACTACCCTTACATGATTCTCACATAAATACAGAGTTTCTAAATGCTGAATTACAAGTAAATTGGCACGGAATAAAGCTAACAAGATGGGTCGAAATTTTTGTCCTGTAGTGCTCTAGCTGGTGTGACTGTTCAGCTTCTTTGCATGCTTCACTCGTGTGCATCCTTTGGAGACTTGCAAGCTGCGAGCAAGCTGCCAAATCTAGTCGCGAGTCCCTTGCTGATTGCACAATCTTGAGCTTTTCTTCGAACTCTCACACACACTACCCTTACATGATTCTCACATAAATACAGAGTTTCTAAATGTTGAATTACAAGCAAATTGGCACGGAATAAAGCCAATGCAACAAGATGGTTGATTAAATTCAACCTTAAAATTATTTATTTATCTATTCATTTTCGCATGTTGGATTAGATATTAGATTAGATTATGATTGTATTGACACAATACTTCTCCTTTTTTCAAAAAAAAAAAAAAAAAAAAAAATTCTCTACTTTTTTTCACATTTTGTACTCTTGGTTTTTTTTTTTTTTTTTTAAATTAAGAAAATTGAGTTACAATCATTATGTATAAAGCTATGACCAACACTTTTGCTTGGGAATAGTGACATATTTCTATTATGTTACTTCAAAACCTTATTAAAAATTTTGAATTTAATTATGCATTGGATATTTGGCTTGATCACATTACGTTTGAAATGTTTCACATATTTGGGAGAATGAGTTTGAATTTGATGTGAGTTTTATTTTTCTCTTTCTTTTTTATTTGAATTGTAGTTTTGGTGAATTTTATTATTTTATTTGATTTGTTTCTTGGTGTTTTTGATTGTACAGTAGAAAAAATTGGGTTTGAAAAAGTTTTTTTAAGCGTTAATTTGGATACAAATGCGTTTGCATTTGTGTTGGAAGTTGCATTTTTTGTGTGGGTCCTGTGCACTGTTCATGGATCACGGGATCGGTAAGTACGGATTTTAGCAAATTTTTCTTTAAAACTGGGTCCCACAGCACTATTCACACATTTAAAAATTATTTTGCAACAGTGTTTTCAATTTTCAGCAATAAGCGGTATCTAAATAGACCTTAAAACTTAAAAAAAAAATTTCCAAATTTTATATACTTTTTAATGATACATAAAATTTTATAAAAATTTTTTATTAAAAAATTAAAAAATTTTCAACCTTTTGAATTCTTGAGAAAAATTGTATTGTTTTCATTTTGGAATGATAAAAATCATATATATTATATTTGTGATTGTCCCTAAACAAATGAAAATATGATTATGAAATACATTACTATTTATCGCACAATGCATGGGTCCCCGACTAGTGTTTTTTGAGAGAATTTTAATCTATGACATTTGCTCCTGATGAAATCTCTTTATAATCAAACCAAGAAACCAATTGGTTTTTGGTATAGGTGGGGATTGAACTTCTGATCTCTTATTCAATTATCAGAAACTTTACTAATTAAACTAACTGAAACCTAACGCGACTAGGGTTTTTATAATAAGTAAATATCTAATATCTGAATCTCTCTCTTAGTTTAGCTGAGAGGGGCCAATCAAATAGAAAATAGCTAGACAAGCACTTCATAAAAAAGATAAAAAGTTGAGGGGTGTAGGCCTGCGGGGACCATTTGGAAAAGTTTGTATGAGCACTTCATAGAGACAAACGCTTTGGATTCATATGAGATATATTCATGTTGGACAAAACTTAGATATAGTACTTTAGGTGTTATTTCTTAGGTTTTTCTTTTAAAATTCAGTCATGTGACTACTTAATTAAATAATATATTTTCATCCCATTAAAAAAAATTCATATAGGAAAATCTTAAAACAGAAATATAAAAAATAATACTTAAAGTATTGTAACTTAATTTTACTCGTTCAAGGTATAATAAGAATTCAAAGCTGAGATTTTTTGCCAGCAACGTTGATACATCTTTGTACATAAAAGTTGCGGTTAGTGTTGGTAAGTAGATAAAGAGGAGCGAAGCAATCAAGCATGAAAGGTGGTAGTAAAAGAAGAGAAGCATTTGTTTCTTTCAAAAGCATATTCTTCGATTTAAAAAAGAAAAAAAGAAAAAAAAGCATATTCTTCGATATCTCGTCTTTTTATGCCTAGAATTATTGAATGTTGGGACCCAAGTTTGCTGGAGGAGTTATGGACCTTCATTTTCCTACATGTCTGACAGCAATGTAACAGCACAAAGTCTATGACATTAACAGTGGTAGGTGTGCGGATTTAAGAATATGAACCACGACAGAATTCTGGCTTAGCCAAGTTCTTGGATGTTCCAGAGTTCAACAATCGAGAGGTTTCACATGTCCCAAAGGCATCCCATTACATAAATAAAGCTCTCTAGAATTGTAAAAAATTCCTAAAATTGTAGCGTAATACTGTAATTGATTTTTCTTTTTTTTCAAGAAAAAAAATTTAGGGGCAATTTGTATTCTTTCCCCCACCTTCGAGAGAGGGCTCCCAAAATATTTTGTTGATAGAAATCCAGCACAATTTATTCTAAACTGTTTCACCAAAAAAAAAAAAATTGCTGTGGCTGTGTCGAATAATCATTTATAATTAAGTTTCTTAACAACTTGTAAAAAAAATGTTAATTAAACTTTTATATATATATATATAAAATACATGCATATTTTATACGATTTTCATTTGATTTCTCTTAGGTGAGGAACTCATCCAAAATATGAATCTTGCTTTACATTGTTATCAAAATTTATTTTGATGTTATTTTTTAAATGAAAACATAAAGTATATTTTATAGACTTTAAAGTATATATATAAGTAAATATTTTATATGAAAGAGCATGAGATTCTGTCAAGTAACGCACTTTTTTGATAACTCAGCCATCTAGTTATTTATTTTTTTCAACTTCCACCTCATTGTTTAAAGCTTCTCTCTCTCTCTCTCTCTTCCACTTCCCCATTAATTCAATAGGCTATTCATAATTTCAGACACTTCAACTGTCCCTTGCAATTTCCTTCTCTTTTCTTCTTTACACAACTACTACTCCCTCCGTCTCATTTTTTTTGTCATTTATTCTATTTTGAGATGTCCCAAAATATTGTCCTGTTTCTAAAAATAAAAGTCATTAATTTACTAATGTTCATATTATTCCCCTATTAATTTACTAATTTAATTTTTTAGTAAATTTTTTTAAGGGTAATTTTGAAAACTTATACATTTTTAAAAGGTAAATAAGATAATAAATGATATTTTCTTAAAAAGTTTGACTTTTTAAACAAGACAAAAAAATTAAGACGAAGAGAGTACTATCTTAGCATACTTCCAGCCTAGATTAAATCACTATTATAAATGCTCATAATTTCCGAAGGTGCACTTTAACAGTTATAAATGCTCCCAACCATCCAGCAGAAAATAAATGCTTTGTGGTTCACAACTTTCGAAAGGACTTTTTATAGGTTATAAATAATTCTCTCAGCATTAATTTAGCAGAAAATACATCAAGGATCAGTCATCTCAATGAGGATGCAAAGCTTGCTAATATTGTTGAAGCTGAGTGTAATTCCCATCTGTAATTCTCTCTTTTATTCAATGCAATGAATATTTGTCTTCTTCTCAAATTATTAAAAAAAAAAAAGAAAAAAAGGAAAAAAGACTAAATCACAGTAACAGTATGCTCTCTTACCATCACTTCTCTCTTCTTTTTAAGTTTCTCCTTTTTATGGTGATTTTTTTTTCCTTTTCTAAAATATTTAGTTTGTCAATGTCATTGCTAGCTTTGCATGATTAATCACAAGTAAGCTATATTGGTAATAACGTTTTTTAGTACTCACAGTTGTGTATCATCTTAATCCAAGTTTCCCTTTGAAGTCAAGGTTTTTATTTATTTATTTATTTATATTATTTACGTTCTTCTTCAACTATTCCATCATTCCATGTCAATGTTGATGGTTTGTGACTAACATGCTTTTGGTGGTTTGGTTAGGATTTGGTTTGCCAGTGATGAGAAGGGTGCTTCCAGTGGCGGAGCTACATTAGGACTGAAGGGGGATGTGTTTGGAATTTATAAATCTCTAAAAACTTTGTATATTTTTACTCTTTTGCTAGCAAACTTCATAGATTTGGTTTTTAATGATAATAGGATTTGGTATGTCTATTATTTACGCTTTTACTAGTAAACTTCATAAACTAACCATGACTATCGTGATTAAGAATAATAGTTTTTATTTTTATTTTTTGGAAAACAAGAATAATAGTATTGATGAACCCAATGAGTTATAAGATATTTTCTTACAAAAATTTTAAAAATGCACCGCTCATTGTGCTGGTTATCGGCTAGTGTATCAAATTGCACAACCATGAACCATGTATAAGACATAAATTTAGACTACATTTGGCATGGTGAAAACATTTTTGGAAGACACATTTAGTGTTTTTGGGTGTTTTGCATGATGTAAAATCCTGATCAAATTGTAAATATTTTAGGTTGACTAGGAAGCCGCAAAGAATGAGAAAATACTACTTTCCCTTGAAGACACCGACCGGTGATTTGGGATGAGTCATTGAAGTGGGAGGCACAACTATGGCTACCGCTATGATTTTCGTTTTTCTCCAGTATGTTTGATACTTGAATTTGGTTTAATTCATTGTATGTTCTTTATTTTTTCCCTCTATTCCGGTTGTGAATTAGGAAATCTTTATTGCCTATGGTGGTGGATGTTGTGGTTGATGGTGGCATTTAGGTAGGTAGGGATTGCCGATAGAAATTTTTGGGAGCTTTTTCCATACAAGTCAAATATTTGAAACTGTTTTTAATAGGATTTTTAAAAATGCAAACCAAGACTATAAAACAAATTGTTCTCCCTATAAATGTTTTTAGCTAAAAATGTTTTCCATTGAGAAGTACTTTTCCATTGAAAAGTATTTTATCCTGGGAACGAATGCAACCTTTGCTCTAGGGGGAAAAAAACTATACAATTAATCTTTTCAATTAAAACATAGAATACCTAAAAATTGAACTAAGTTGACATTTCAGTCTGTTTAAACAAAAAATTAAAGTGGATCCTCCTTTTCCTATACAAGTTGAAAACTCTCCTGAACATTAGTTTGCAGTTTATCTAATAAGAACTTTATTATCGGTTGGGTTGCCATGCATCTTCTTCCCATCATGCAATTGATTATAAAAAAATAAGAGTAAAAGTACAATGCAATTTGTATCTATCTGCTATCAAGAAGAAATTTCAACCATGAAAGTCCCATCTTGGACCCCATAAAATTAAGAAGACAAAGTTCTCCTAATATTATATGCAAAATTCCTAGTGCTCATACAAGTCCATAGATTGACTTCATAGTGACATCCAAGTGTGATTCTTCAAAATTTTATTTGTTTCCGGTCATTGTAGTTGACTGATTCCTTTTCTGATTTAGCTGAAAAAGATTTTAGTAGAAATTTAAAAAAAAAAAATTTAACTTGTAAAATAATATGATATAAACTCAAAAAATTATGTGAAAAAAAATTAATGTTTATATTAGATGACTTATTTTCTCTCAAAAAAAAATTTCTCTAAAGACAAAAGAAAACATGTTCTATTAGTACTGTAAAATAACATTTCAGATGTGTTATATCATATATACACTGAAAGTTCCTAATATGTAGTGATAATCAATATTGTGGGGTCCAAGATGGGACATTCATTGTTGAAATTTCCTCTTGATAGCAGAATAGATACAAATTTCATTGTACTAAATAATGAAGAAGATATTATAACAAATAAATAAATAAGGAAGAAGATGCATGGCAACCCATCCGAATTAGTTAAGTTCTTTTACTATAATACTGCAAACTTCTGTCCAAGAGACTTTTCAACTTGTATAGGAATTGGAGGATCCACTTTAATATATGTTTAAACAATTTGAAATGTCAACTTAATCCAATTTTTAGGTATTCCATGTTTTAATTGAAAAGATTAATAATATAGTTTATTTTTAAAGCCAAATAATGAAATTAATAGATAATTTACCTAATCATCTAAAAGACAGAAGAGACTATTTACTAAAGTTGAACGATTCCATAGATATACCTATTGCTTGTAGTAAGTGTAGAGCATATGGACACCATGTTATGGAATGTGGAAAGAAAGAAAAAGTTAAGAAACAATAAGACAAGAAAGAAGAGGCAAGAAAGAAACAAGATGGAGTAGAAATAGATACAAATATAAAACCTGTAATGGAGTAGAAATAGATACAAATATAAAACCTGTAACTTTACAAGATTTAACGACAGGAGAAGGAATTAAAACCAATGTGTTAGGAAAAGACATACTTTTTAAATTCATCCTACCACCTATCCTGAAAGAAATCTAATCAATTAACAGACCCCATGTTGCATCATAAAATAAAATCTTTTAGACAACAGATTGGGGCAAAAATTTGTTCTAATCTCCCCACTGCTTTTTGGCACAGGCACCGACACATAGTACAACTACCTTATGAAAAAGACTTTAATGAAAGACAGATACCTACTAAAGTTAGACCAATACAAATGCAAACAAAGACTAGAAAACAAGTTGTTCTCCCTATAAATGTTTTTAGCTAAAAATGTTTTCCATTGAGAAGTACTTTTCCATTGAAAAGTATTTTATTCTGGGCACGAATGCAACCTTTGCTCTAGGGGAAAAAAACTATACGATTAATCTTTTCAATTAAAACATAGAATACCTAAAAATTGAACTAAGTTGACATTTCAATCTGTTTAAACAAAAATTAAAGTGGATCCTCCTTTTGCTATACAAGTTGAAAACTCTCCTGAGCATTAGTTTGTAGTTTATCTAAGAACTTTATTGTCGGTTGGGTTGCCATGCATCTTCTTCCCATCATGCAATTGATTATAAAAAAATAAGAGTAAAAGTACAATACAATTTGTATCTATCTGCTATCAAGAAGAAATTTCAATCATGAAAGTCCCATCTTGGACCCCATAAAATTAAGAAGACAAAGTTCTAATATTATATGCAAAATTCCTAGTGCTCATACAAGTCCATAGATTGACTTCATAGTGACATCCAAGTGTGATTCTTCAAAATTTTATTTGTTTCCGGTCATTGTAGTTGACTGATTCCTTTTCTGATTTAGCTGAAAACGATTTTAGTAGGGGGAAAAAAAAAATTTAACTAGTAAAATAATATGATATAAACTCAAAAAATTACGTGAAAAAAAATTAATGTTTATATTAGATGACTTATTTTCTCTCAAAAAAAAAATTCTCTAAAAAAAAAAACTTGTTTTATTAGTGTAAAATAACATTTCAGATGTGTTATATCATATGTACACTGAAAGTTCCTAATATGTAGTTGTGGAGACAATTTTTGCTTTAAAGGTCAAGGGTTAGACCATGGTCGGAACTTTAGGCAATTTTTGTTGTCCCACATAAGAAAGAGAGCCTCTCTCTTTGCACCTTATAAAGCATGAACCAATGGTTGAAGAGTACCACTAGTTTGGTACCAAACTAGTGGTACTCTTCAACCATTGGTTCATGCTTTATAAGGTGCAAAGAGAGAGGCTCTCTTTGAAGCAAAAATTGTCCTCACAAAAATTGTCCCCACAGTAGTGATAATCAATATTGTGACCCTTGTCTTTCTTTTTCAGTTAAAGGTGTGGTTATTCAAAAAAGAAACAAAAAGTCTAAAAGTCTAAGCATGCTTGTTAGTTGTTACTTGTTACATCAAAATTATATATATTTCATCTATTTTCACGAATAAGTAAACACCAAGACTTCAAAAAAACACTTAAATGCTTAGCAAAAATAAAGATTAGTAAAAGAAAGATAGACTTAAGCCTTAGATGTGCTTTGGCCTAATATCCAAGTTGAGAGAGAGAGAGAGAGAATGCAATCTTACTGCTCGAGGAAAAAGAAATATTATATATATTTGGCTTTAAAAATAAACTATATTATTAATCTTTTCAATTAAAACATGGAATATCTAAAAATTGGATTAAGTTGACATTTCAAATTGTTTAAACATATATTAAAGTGGATCCTCCAATTCCTATACAAGTTGAAAAGTCTCTTGAACAGAAGTTTGAAGTTTTATAGTAAAAGAACTTTACTAATTCGGCTGGGTTGCCATGCATCTTCTTCCTTATTTATTTATTTGTGATAATATCTTCTTCATTATTTAGTACAATGAAATTTGTATCTATTCTGCTATCAAGAGGAAATTTCAACAATGAATGTCCCGTCTTGGATCCCATAAAATTTATTAGACAAGATTCAGTTAATATCATATGAAAAAAGATATTTTTTTCCGAGCACTCATATGTGTCCATATATTGACTTCATAGTGACATCCAAGTGTGATTATTCAAAATTTTAATTCCTTTCCGTCGTTGTAGTTGGACTGATTCCTTTTCTCATTTCGATGAAAGAGATTTTAGTATCAAACAAAAAAAAAAAAAAACTAGTAAAATAATATGATTTTTTTGTTTTTGTTTTTGTTTTTTGTTTTTTGCTGAGAATCAGTAAAATAATATGATATAAACTCAAAAAATCATGTGAAAAAATACCAAGTGCAAGAAAATGTGTTTGACATCCTAACCATTAAAGCAAGTCAGCTTATTGGGTCTCTATGTTACAAAATATTGTATTTGTTAATGTAATTGAATTAATAATATTTTTGGATCACTGTCTGACCTTAGTTAGATCCCGATCCGGCCTTAAAAACTTTAAATCTTTTCCTTTTCCAGTTCTTAATGATCTTAGTTTCAAAACAATGGGGATAATCAATAATATAATGCCTTGTTTTTTTTATCTATACTACTATTTAAAGAATTTCTTCTGTTTAGGATCTTCATTTTTTTTTTTAAATGCCTCTATATCTCTATGTTTAAGTAAAAATAAAACTAAAGGACAATTTAATAAAAATATAACTTTAACTCCCACTAAAATATAGCCTAAAAAATATAGCTACTCTCCTATTAATTTTTAAATTGCTTTTTTCACTTATAAGTTAGATTCTCAAATTAAAAATTATATATATAAATAAAAACACTAAGTTTTTTTTTTTTTTTTTTGCTACAAAATAGAACCATTAAAAAAAAAAAAACCTCATCACACGGTTTCTAATAAAAGTTACAGTTATCCAAAAACGAAATAAAATGTACACATGTGTTACGTTAATATGTAAAGACCAAGACTTAAAAAAAGACTTAGATGCTTAACCAAAAAAAAAAAAAAAGAGATTAGTAAGAGAAGAAAGACTTAAGCCCTATACGTGCTCGGGGCCAAATAACCAAGGCAAAAAGTGTGAGGAAATAATTCAAAACGAAAGAGAGATAGAGAGAGAATATGCTACTACCTATTCCCAATTTTGTCAAGAAGCTATGGTATGCTTGGAATCTCCGGAGCTGTATTCTCTTAAGCCTCTGGCTGCAGGCAATATTGCTTCTCTTTGCATTCCTCAGAAAACGGACCAGAAGAAAACTGTTACACGGGCTCATATGGGTTGCATACTTGCTTGCAGACTGGATTGCACCTGTTGCCATTGGACTAATCTCCAAAAGCGAAGGTATTGGTTGTGATGGAAAGGGGGATAATAAGGACTTATTGGCATTCTGGGCTTCGTTTCTTTTGTTGCATCTTGGTGGCCCTGATACCATCACTTCTTTTGCTCTTGAGGATAATGAGTTCTGGCTTAGGCACTTGGCTGGACTCATATTACAGGTTTTGGCAACTGCTTATATCTTCTATCAGTCGCTTCCTAACAGGCTTTGTGTTCCCACTATCTTGGTGTTTCTTGTGGGAACTATCAAGTATGTAGAGCGAACACGTGCTCTCTTTCTTGCAAGCATGAACCAGTTTGGATGTTCAGTGTTGCCAAAGCCAGAAGCCGGGCCTGATTTTGAAGAAGTCATGAAGATGAGCTCTTCAATGACGTTGGAACAGGTTGAAACACAAGTATATGGGATGCCAAGCTCGGAGGTTGAAAATCCTAAAAGGTCATACTCAATACACAAAACTTTTGCAAATGGTTCTGAATCCAAAGTTAAAAGGAGACGCTTAGATGACATGCAATTGTTACAGGAAGCACATCTTCTCTTTGACAAATTCAAGGGTCTTATTGTAGGCCTCCATATCAGTTCCAAGGTAAGAGAAAGGACCCAAGATATCTTTCTTACTATATCTGCAGCTGAAGCATTTAGACTAATAGAGTGTGAACTCAATTTCATGTATGAGTATCTCCACACCAAGGTGGTTGTGGTTCGCTGCACATTTGGGTACTTTCTACGCTTTATTAGCTTTACTTTAATCGTTGGAGCATTGGCATTATTTTCAATTGAGAATCAGCATGAGTTTCATCGTGTTAGAAAGTTCGATATCATCCTTACTTATGTCTTACTTGGTGGGGCATTAGGCCTTGAGGCCATATCAGTCCTAATGCTTATATTATCCGACCGGACCCTCCTAGCTGTGAAGGGTGGCCGGAGCAAACTCGTTGATGAAATTTTCTTGAAAAGAAGCAAGTGGGCTAAGTCAGTCTCCCAGTACGATATGATAAGCTATTGTTTGAATGATCCTCCAACATGGCTGTACACATTAGCTAATTATGTTGGTGCTGGTGGAGTGCTAGAGAAGATGACTATATTGCGTTTTTCACATTCAAAGAGAGTTTGTGAGACTATTGAGAAATTTATTTTCACCGAGCTGAGCTTGAAATCTGGGAATGTAAAATCTATAAGAGCTGCCAGGGATGCATCTTCACAAAGAGGTGATTGGGCTCTTCTACAGACTTCTAGCTATATCAAACTAAAATGGAGCATTGGGGAGTATCAGTATGGGGAAAGCCTTCTCATTTGGCACATGGCTACTGAGATACTCTACGCTCAGGAAACCAAATCAAGTACTGAAATTAATAATGATAATAAAAGTAGAGAAACATGCAAATTACTCTCAGATTATATGTTTTATCTTCTTGTCATGGAGCCTATAATGATGGCTCCAGTGTTAGGCAATTGGAAGATAGTCCTCCAGGACACTTGTGCAGAAGCTAAGAGATTCTTTCAAAACTGCCCCATATCGAATAAAGTTGAAGCCTGTAGAAAAATCAATGCTGTGGAAACGAAATACAGATCAGTTGATGTAAAGGGAAATGTAAGCAAATCTGTGTTCTTTGATGGACGTCTCTTGGCAAAAGATCTCTCGGAGTTGGAGATAGACAAATGGAAGCTAATGAGCCGAGTTTGGGTGGAATTGATGTCTTATGCTGCCATTAATTGTAGAGCAAATGTACATGCACAACAACCTAGTAAGGGTGGAGAGCTCTTGACATTCATTTGGTTACTGATGAATCATCTGGGCTTAGGAACACAGTTCTACGAGCAGGAACGCCAAGCTAGAGCCAAAATGGTCCCGCGAAAGTAAGGTCACTAAGGAACAAAATAAAGATCGGAGGAGGAGAAGGTGTGACAAACTCTGACCGCGAGTGGCAAACACTTTAAGCCAATGGAACTACCACTTTTGATCGACGGCATCGTTAAAATGGATGTAAAATTAGCTAGGAAGTATTAGTGTCGTGTTGTATTTATATGGTATTCGTGTCGTGTTGTATTTATATGGTATTTGTATGGTACTTGTGTCATAGTCATACTAGTGTTGTATTAGATATTTTATATTATAATTTTTCAAAAATTGGGATTCACACCCAGTTGTCATTTTATAAATATTTGTTTCACCTCCTTTTAAGCTGGTCTTTATTATTTTCCACCGAATATTATTTTAGTTAGTCAAAACGCATTTTATTTTTTATTTTTCTTCTTGATTAGATAAAACAGGTTGTAGTTAACCCAACACGAATTGATTATTATTATTATTATTTTGATGAATTGACTTGTTCATTAAAATGGGTTATGAAGTCGTGCTCATATTATTTATTTATTAAACAACTTTTAGTTATGTGGTTTTCAGTTTGATCCATAATAAATCAATCAATATAGTTTTTCGTGGACACAATTCGAATATGATTATGTCCGCAGCACTAACAATGATCCATAAATCAACCAAGTACAGCTTATCGATATTACCAAGCGGGCTCACGAGTCACAACTGACAAACTCAATTAAGATGGTAACTGAATGTTCAAATATGTGCGTAAAACACCTTGAACGTTTAGATCTTCAAATTACAAATTACAAATTACCAATTCAAGTTTATTAACAAATAATGTACGTGCGGAAAATGTAAATAAACTAAAAATAAATTGATAACACAATCTATACCAAATAAAATCACAACCATAACATAAATTAAATGGCGAAGTTTAAAGGAAGAGATATGCAAATACAAAGACAGCACAATGATATGTTATCGAAGAGGAAACCGAAGTTCTAAGCATAAAACCTCTCCGCCGCCTTCCAAGTAGTCAATAATTTACTAAAGAATGAAGTTGAGATAAATGAATAGTAGAAGACCCTCTAAGCCTAATCTACCCAGTGTACCAAGCCCTCCAAGCTTCTTGCTCTAATGAGGTTATGTCGAACTTTTGTCTTCTTTAGCTTACCGGATTCTGCTATAGCCCATAGCATTAACCAATATCAATTGGTCTGTTCCTAACTGCTTCCCAAGCACCAAATAACCTTCTTACAAATATGGGTATGATGAGAAAAGAATTTGGCTAACGTACCTCTCAAGGATGTAACCAAGGTTTCTCTCTCAGATATGGGTATGATGAGAAAAGGTATGATGAGAAAAATTTGGAGAAACAAGGATGAAGATTGTGGATGAATTAATCTTGTTTTTCTCTAAGGTTTCTCTCTCAAAATTCTCTCTAGAAGCTCTCAACATTTTGTGGGTATAAGGGGTATTTATACTGTTGTGTGTTTGGAATGCGAAGGTCAATTGTTCCCAAACAGAGTGGTTTGACGACTTGGCCTCACGACTTGACTGAGTTGCGAGTCTAAGTTATGAGTTAACGGCCTGGCCAGATAGAAAATTTGTCCTATAGTGCAATAGCTGGCGTGACTCTTTAGCTCCTCTGCACGCTTCACACGTGTGCCTCCTTTGGCGACTTGCAAGCCGCAAGCTAGTTGCGAGATCCAGTCGTGAGGCCCTGCTGAGTTGCACACTCTTGAGCTTTTCTTCACACTCTCTCACACACTATCCTTATATGATTCTCACTTAAATACAAGGCTTCTAAATGCTGAATTACAACAAATTGACACAGAATAAAACCAACAAAATGGTTGATTAAATTCAACCTTACAGTAACTTTATTAAGCAAAAAGAAAGATGGTAGTGACTATAGTTGTCAAAATGTGAATCGTATGAACCCTGGTCTTATGATCGACACTTAGTAGTGATACAAAGGTTTGATGGTAATAAACCTACAAAGGAGGTTGAGTTTAACAAAGTAAAATTCTAGATTCAGATACATGATCTCCCATACAAGTTTATGAACCCGGAGATTGCCATTGAGATCGGGGAATCTATTGGGGAAGTTGCTATGCCTCAGGATGATTCTAAGATGAGGGGAGGTACTTTTATGCGGGTTAGAGTCTTGGTTGATATCTTTTGTCCCTTGTGTTGTGGACGAAAGGTAAATTTTGAGGACGACTTGGAGGGGTGGGTATCTTTTCAGTATGTGAGGTTGTTGACACCTCATTTTGCGACCCGCATTTAACCTCACCTGGAAGGTAAAAGGGTAATTTTGCCTTGAAAATATGCATCATGATTCTAGTCATTAGATCCTTAATGTCATTTCACCAAAATAATCTTGATGTTGTAACAATCAAATCAACTGGTTCTAAGCCCTAATCGGACAACCAGATTGAAAGTTACCATCAAATCAAGTTTTAATAGCTGAGATGCATTATCACAAATTGAGTCCGACTATATGTGATTATAAACAATTGATTTCAATTGGTTATAAGTATAATCAATTTGAGATAGATGATGTGTCATAATTTGATTGGTTAGGACTACATTTTATGGTAGGGTTGCACACACCTAATTAACTAGATAGTTAAACATTAATCATTTAATGAGTAATTTATGCAATTATATTTTAATTAGGACAAATTTGGAATTAATTAGGTCTGAAATGGGAGTGATTGGAGCCTATTAATGTTAATTGGAAACTATTAATGCTAATTGTGCTGAAATTGTTTTCTAACAAATTACCTTTGCTCACCATTTTTTTTGATATCTCTCAGAATATTTTGAATCTATGAATGAGATTAATTTTCTCAGAAACTAGACATCCGGGGCTTCAATTTGAGTACAAGAATGAGACAATTCCGATCAGAATTGAGTAAGATATGATTTTTTGAAATTGACTCTACAGGCTGTTATAGTAGCTACGGGAAAACTTAAATTTGCTTGCTCCTCACTCTCACCAATCTCCACATTTGATGCACTAGATTTCCCCAAAGGTTAAAATGAGGTCTAGGTTCATGATTCTTTGTCAACACTCATTAAATGACATTCCATTCATATTTCCTCTACCACTACTATATAAATCCACCATCTCCTTCATTCCAAGACAAAAAAAACCCACAATCTCTTCTCCTCTCTTGAGTTCTAGTGAAGTTGAGTAATCTTGTCATATCTTGGTTTTCCTGAGACTCAAGGTATTGAGTGAGACTCATTCTCCCTCTTCTAGTTTTTCTTTTCCTCCACCCTTAGGACCTCCCTCAAGAGTCTCCGCATCCACCATATGGATCTTGCATAAAGGTATAATCCCTTTCCCAAATTGTTTTTTTTGTGTTGCCATGATGAGAGTTTAAGATTAAAGCATGATAATAATCATTTAGATTCCCTTGAATATGTTTGAATGTTCTTAATTGTTTTTATATATTCTTCACTTGTTCTTGATTGTTTATCACATGTTCATACATAACACTAATATTAATCTTAAATCCACATAAAAAATATAAAAAACATGTTTGTTTAATAATTTTTTTAAATCCTTGAATCTAGGATATCACCATCCATACATATTCACTAGAATTTATTTTCAATCCAAATGAAATGCTTAATAAATGGAATTAGGGTTTATCATGGGCACACACAATGAATTCAACATGCAAATTGATGGATAACATATTGGACGATGTGATATGAATGTTGGTCACTATAGTCTAGAAGACAGGTTTCACCGGGCAAGGTGGGTGCCTAACACCTTCCCACCTTGTAACATAGCCTTCGAACTTAGATCAAGAGTTAGTAGATCAAATGCTTATCCATGTAATTTTTAATTTCTAGATTGTAACTAGGAAACAAAGTTATGTACTTTACCTTAGATTGTATCTAGGACCAAAGCCATGTAATTTTCCTATGATCAATGTAAATTCAATTGCAAATTAATAGGAATTTTTCAATTTTGGTTTTCTTATTTATTCCAATAATTAAATAAGTGGCGACTCCATTATGAAACCCTTAATCTAAAGGGGAAAATATAACTAGTTAAATCTCCATTTTTAGAGGCAATAACATGACTTCATCTATTCACGTGGGTTTGGGCCAACATCCTATAAAATGGGTCAGGGGTGCAGTTTCTCATAGTGGCGACTCCGCTAGGGATATTGAGGGTTAGACTACAATTAGGTTATGGTGGCCAACCATGTCATTGTTTGTTTATTATTTTTTGTATATAATGTAAAGTTGTAACTTACAACTATATGTTTTGTTGGCTTTTACTCCGTGCCAAATTTGATTGTAATTATGTTCAATCTTTTGTACCCTATATTTGTTGTGTGATTTATTTGTAAAGGTTGTGTGTGTGAGAGAGAGTGTGTGATGACTCAAGGCAAATTGAAGACTGAAGTGTTTTCGTGGGTAGCTCGTGACTAAGCTTCCCGCGAAGTGAAGCATGTGCCCTGCACATGACTGGAATGCGAAGAGTCAGGACAGGATAGAGACAGCTGGTTTTTGCGAGTGTCTCGCAGGTAAGGCCTTCCTGCGAGATACCCGCGAAACATTTTGTTTTGCCAGATTGTCATTTCTGATACACACTTTCTATACCTACATTATATATACCCATATTACCCACAGATGTTGAGGAGTGCTTTTGAGAGAAAGCCCTAGCCACAAACCTTGAGAGTTAGAGATTGTTATACCCACACTTCTCTACACAATTACTTATGGATTTTCCTCAACTCCTACCTTTCCATTTCCATACCATTGAGAGGTTGATAGCCCAAACACTTACCACACCCTTTCAGAGTGTCAAGTGAGGTTTTGGTGCTACTAGGAAGCATTGGAAGAAGCCAGGATTTGGCGGATGCAATCGGGCGTATTGCAGGATCTAGAGAGCTAGACAAGACACAGTTCCGAGAAGCCTTGTTGGAGTAGGAGCTTGGAGGGCTTAGGTGCATCGGGTAGATTAAGCTTGGAGGGTCTTTTGCTAACCCATGTATCCCAACTGATTTTCTAGTGGATCGATTACCGCTTGGAGGGCGGCGGAGAGGTTTTTTACAGAGTTCTTCAGTTTCCTCTTTGATAACACATCAGCGTGTTATCTTGTGTTTGCGTTCTTCTTCCCTACTCTTTTATTTTTCATTTTACTGCTATGATACAATGATTATGGGTTAGAGTAGCTTATTTATTTATCCACTCGCATTTATTCTATTTCGCACATTTATTCTATTTTGCACTTAGTATTAAGTTAGAGTAAAATCAATCGAGCTGTAACTTTAATTTAGGGGTCTAAATAGCTCGTGTTTTCACACATTTTCGATGAATTTCACAGGATATCGCATGTGGATACAGCAAAGGAAGCTTGGATGATTCTTGAGACTACCTATGAGGGTACCAAGAAAGTCAAGGACACGAAGCTCCAAATGCTTACCGCCAGATTTGAAGAGCTTAAGATGGGAGATGATGAGTCCTTTGATTCATTCTATGGGAAGCTCATCGAAATTGTGATTGCTAAGCTCAATCTTGGTGAGAAGATTGAGGATGCTAAAGTGGTGAGAAAAATTTTGAGATCCTTACCGGAGAGCTTCCGAGCAAAAGTCACAGCTATAGAGGAAAGTAAAGATTTGGATGAGATCAAAATCTAAGATCTCATTGGATCTCTCCAAACATATGAGCTGGGACTGCCTTCTCATAAGTCGAGCAAATCTCTTGCTCTCAAAACCATCACCGAAAGAATGGATGACTCCTCCGAAGAAGATGATGTGGAGAAGGAGGTAGCAATCCTGGCAAAGAACTTCCAAAAATTTATGAAGATGAAGAATAGTGGGAAACCGTTTAGTAGAGGGAAGTTTTCATCCTCTAAAGGTGATAGGAAGAAGTTCAAGAAGAAAGATGGGAAGGATTCTCAATCCACTCAAGGCATTGTGTGTTACGAATGCAATGGTCATGAACATCTCAAGAAGGAGTGTCCCAACTATTTGAGAGGGAAGGGTGAAGTGTTTTTCACTACCCTTAGTGATTCTAACAGCTTAAATTCAAACACTGAAGGAGAATGTGATAGTGAAGGGAATTATAGGGCTTTTATGGCTATTGCCTCAGTTGATTCAAAAGATGATTTTAGCAATTTTGTTGATGAACTTGGTAATATTTCTGAGGATGAGGAAATTGAAGAATCCGAAGATGAAGACGTATGCCAAAATGAAGGGGGGAACAACCTTCATAAAGCCTACGATTCTCTGTTGGAAGATTGTGGCAAATACGCCAAAGTTGCTAACCTTGCTGTGAAAAAGATGAAAAAGGTTGAAGAAGAGCATAAGTGTATACTTATGCAACTTAAGGAATCAAAATGTGAAGAAGAAAGACTCAAAGGAGAGTTGGTTGAAGCTTACTCTAAGATCAAGTTTTTTGAACTTGAAATTATTCAAGCAAATGTCAAGGTTGAGCGCATCTCCACCAAGAAACTTGACAATGTGTTATCTTCTCAAAAATCTTCACATGATAAGACCAGTTTGGGTTATACCGGAGAAGGAAGTTCGAGTAGTGAACCTAAGAAGGAAGTGAAGTTCGTTTCAGCCAAGAATGTTGTGAAACTTCAAGAAGTGAAGCCTGAGATTAGACCCCCGTTGTAGTAAAGAGAACCATTAGTGCAAAGCCAAAGGAAAAAGGGAAGTCATTACCCAAAAAAAAAAGGGAGCCTCAAGTAAAGCACTTGTGCCATCAGTGTCGCATACAAGGACACACAAGGCCGAACTGTTTCAAGCTTCATGCACTCAAGAAGGTTGATTCTATGCGGGGTCAAGAAAGTTCAAGGAGAAGACCAAAGGGAGCACAAGCTAACGGAGATAGTGAAGGCTTATTGGGGACGTTATGGAGATGTTGAAAAACATATCACTGTGCCTCGCTAGCTTCACTCCGAGGTTTGAAAGTTATGTTGGTCGTACCCCGCCATCTAAGGCTCTCATCCAAACTACTCGTAAAGAGTGGGTGAAGAAGGGTACTTATGCATAATCACCCTCTATGTCCATGCATTAATACTTCCAATGTTTAGGTTCATAGGTTCAAGCATCATGACATGCATAATCCAATTTATGTCAATTGCTTCCAGTTTTTAGCATGTTGCTTTTACAAGTTTTGTTTTGTACCTGCTTTTGTTGATCGTACTTTACTTGTTCTGTTTTTGAGTGTATTCAAAAAATTCAAAAGCCCATAAAAATTAAAAAATCTTCAAAAAGTTTGATCGCTTGTGTTGTGTATATCACATGTGAGTTTGGCCTAGTACTTTCGTACTAATAGCGTAGTGCATTTATGAGCTTAGCTTATTATGTATGCACATATATCTTTGTGGGAGAAATCTTGAAAACCATGTGTGATTGTTGTAAATAGATCTTCAAGCTTGTCATGAATGATTGGTTAATAGTCTTGATGGTCTTGATACTTGCATAGACTTGTGCCTATATCTCTTCTCACTTTATTTTTATGTTTTTGCTTAAAGAGCTTAACAAATATAAATCTCAAAATGAAAAGAGATAATGAGCTGCAAAAGTCGTCGCACATACTAGTATTTGAATAGGAAAATGGAAAAGCGACATTTTAAATTGAAATGTATGGTGCTCAAAAAGCCAAAGGCTAACTCTCAATGTTGAAATATCAAAAATTTCAAGCACCGATCTCAAAAATGAGATGTATTGCTCAAAAAGATCAAATGTTATGATTTGCGTAGAAGCCAAATGAAAAGCTTCTAAGATTTGTAATCATTCTCTTGTGGGAGGTCATATATATTCACTTCTATAATTGAGATAGACCACTTGGCTTAGTACCAGTTGTGTATGACTTGATTGAATTAATCATTGAAGCTTCACTTTGGTCTAAGGATTATTCCACATTTGATACTCACCCACAATACACAAGACTTTGTTCAAATATTGTTTATTTTATTTGTGTGATTGTACATGTTCATATGTGATGTGTATGCTCCAGTGCTTGCTGATTAAATCCAAAAATATTTTTAAGTGTTTTATATGTTTTTGAAAGGGGTTTTATACTTTCATGCTTTTAGTTTTTGTTCAAAATGCTTTTTGTGTTTTTTTCCTTCAAAAAACTGGTTTAGAGGCAGTTTCATGAGAAGCTCGCGACTTAGAGCTTCCCGCAAAAACAGTTTAAGGGAAATAAATTTTTTTTTTCAATTTCATAAAGAGAGTCTCGCGATTGTCTCGCGAATATTTTGCAATTAAACGTTTCTCGCGAAATGTTTTTAGGAAAAAACTAGAAAATTTTCAATTCAAACAGAGGCTATTGCGACTGTCTCGCTACTGTTTCGTGACTAAAAGCTTCTTGCGAAAGCTTTTCTGCTTCAGTGGTATTTTTCGTGACTAATTTCATAACTGCCTAACCCGTGAAAAGCGTGTGTTTTCTGTTTTATACAGTAGATGTGACAGGTTTTCAAAAACACTCTCATTTCCCTCGCCTTGACTCTCTTAAACCCCTCTCAACCCAAAATTTTTTTTTTCACTCAAAACCCCATCAGTTTCAAGCAAATCTTTGCAAAATCAATCTCAAAGGTATGTTCTTAACATTCTTTTCATCTTTTCCACTTTGATTATGTAGAAATTAACTTAGGTTTTAAAAATTGGGGATTTTTCAAAAATGGGTTGGGATTTTTGTTTTTCACCAAATTTTTTTTCAAAATTTTGATTGGACTGAGTCCCATTTGGTTTATGTGTATCTATGTTGGCCCCTTGTGGCATTTTAATCATGTATTAAGGCTTTTTTACATGTTTTCATGCATTGTCCATTGGTGTTTTGTAGTGTTGCATGCTTTTGTGTTTGACAAAATGCTCAAGTAGCATTTTTGTGTTGAATTGAACTCAAATGAGTTCCATTGCTTGGGTTTACTCTTGATTGAACATGCTTGACGTGTTTTGGTCAATGGGTGTGTGTTTTACACACTTTGCTCAATTTGTGCCTTAATGCCATGCCATGCACCACCTAGGCACACACTAGGCACCCACTAGGCACACACCATGCATCACCTTCTACACACACATGCACAGCACATACACACACATGCACAGTTGCTATTTTCCTACATTTTGCTAATGTTCACATGACCTAGCACTTTAAGCATGCTATTTTAATTGTGTTTTGTCTGTTTTTTAGTTTGCTGTGTTCTGTTTTAAGTTTTTTTTTTGGACTAACTTGAATCTAATCAAGTATTGTGGTATGTTTTGTGTTATTGCACTTGTTTTTCTCTTGCTTGGTAATTATGTGTGCAGATGTCTCCATTCAAGACCTCAGCTGTGAAAGGAGGCAGCAACAAAGGAAAAGAACCTGTAATTGATGTTGATGATCTTTCACCAAGGCCACAAAGGACTCGATCATCAATAGGAGTCTTTGATCCTGAAAAGTTCAGATCCTATGTTGCATTTCAAAATTATGCAACCTATTTTCTAGAGGCTCCATTGTTGGTTGAATGGGCCGTTGATCAGCCATCTCTCCTCGACACCAATATTCCCAAATGGTTTGCCACCAAGGATTGGAACTTTTTCCTCTCCAATCTTGATGATGCATTCGAGAACTTGGTGAAAGAGTTCTATGCCAATGCCATTGTTGAAGGAGAGGAGCTGAAATGTTAGGTTAGAGGAAAGAGATTCTCAATAACACCGGTTTATCTAGCGGATATCCTACATTTTAACTGGCCAGTATTCACTACACCACCGGAATATGATGAGCTGAATCTGGATGAGGAGATTCTTCGAGAAGCTTTAAGAGATAATTTGGAGTTCACATCCAATGGGAAGTCAGTCAGTGTGGCATCTCTATCTCCCGAATTGAGGCTACTCATGATGATCATGTTTAGCAATCTCTATCCTTTATCAAGCATTGGGTACATGAATTTCGGTCGAGCATTATTCTTGCATGATCTGATCACTGACGAGGATTTTGATGTGTGTTCTCATATTTTTTACTTCTTGGCAAAAACGGCTGAACGGACTACTTCAAGGATCTGTCTTCCATTTTGCCGCCTTATCTTAAAGATTTTGAAGCTCAAAGGCGTGCATCCCTTGGAAGATGAACATTTATATCCTCGGCCAAGTCCTATTAACATTCGTATACTCCATGCCAGTATGAGTCACACCAAAAAGAGTACAAAACAAGAAAGTCATGCTGCTCCGAGAAGTTCAAGCTCCACCTCCCATGCCTATGATGAATAGCTAGACAACATCATGGTTGCATTTCAAGAGATTAATACCAAAATATCCGAATTAGCTACCATCATGCACTCCCAACACATTTGCTTCGACACAAAGTTCACATATCTCCAAACTCAGATGGACCAAATTCAAAGGAAACTGGAAGAACATGGAGACGAGCTATTCCATGACAAAAAGAGGGAGATGGTGTTGTTGATAGGGGGAGTGTAGTGATAGGGGGAGGAGAAGCTAGAAGCTGCTATTTGTTTACAGTTTTTTTGCTTTCTTTTAAAAGTTTAGTACTCTGTTTTTAATTTCAGTTTATATTCAGTATTTGTGTTTATCCCAATGCTTTGTAGCATTTTTTTAGTACTTTTAGATGTTGATTATATATCTTAAGTACCTCACTCTTGTACCCTAGTAGGATCTTGTATCCCAGATGCAAATAATTAGTGTATTTTGCATTGGTTGTGTGTTAGACATGCAATTGATCCTTGTGATTGATCTTTATTGCATTGCATGTCCAGATGAACATTTTCGTGCTAAATTTTCATTGTAGTCATTCTTTAATGATTGACCTTGTTTGATCAAGATATGTGTATATGTTATATAGTGTTTACAAACTTGATTGCACTTTACTTGCTCATGTATGTAGCATGTATTCAACTTGTCATAAGCTTAATGAAAGTTTTGTTTGTGTGCAAGTGTTTTGGGTTACAGGTATGTACATGCAAGTGTTTTAGGTTACAGGTATATACGTGCAAGTGCTTCACAGCTTCTAGATTAGGTGTGAGTGAGTTTTGCCACTATTCCCAAACCCACGTTTAAGTCTAGAGTTTGTTTTAGGGGTTTTGTCAAGGAATAGCCAAAGGGGGAGGTTGTAAAGTTGTAATTTACAACTATATGTTTTGTTGGCTTTTATTCCATTTCAAATTTGATTGTAATTATGTTTAATCTTTTGTACCCTATATTTGCTGTGAGATTTATTTGTAAGGGTTGTGTGTGAGAGAGAAAGAGTGTGAAGACTCAAGGAAAATTGAATACTGAAGTGTTTTCGCGGGTAGCTTGCGACTAAGCTTCCTGTGTAGTGAAGCATGTACCCTGCACATGACTGGAATGCAAAGAGTTAGGACAGGATGGAGACAGCTGGTTTTCATGAGTGTCTCGTAGGTAAGGCCTTCCTGCGAGATACCCGCGAAACATTCTGTTTTGCTAGATTGTCATTTCTGAGACACACTTTCTGTACCTACACTATATATACCCACATTACCCACAGATGTTGAGGAGTGCCTCTGAGAGAAAACCCTAGCTGCAAATCTTGAGAGTTAGAGATTGTTATAGCCACACTTCTCTACACAATTGCTTGCGGATTTTCCTTAACTCCTACCTCTCCATTTCCATACCATTGAGAGGTTGATAGCCCAAACACTTACCACACCCTTTTAGAGTGTCAAATGAGGGTTTGGTGCTGTTGGGAAGCATTGGAAGAAGCCAGGCTTGGGTGGATACAATCGGGCGTATTGCGGGATCCGGAGAGCTAGACAAGACACGATTTCGAGAAGCCTTGTTGGAGTAGGAGTTTGAAGGGCTTAGGTACATCGGGTAGATTAGGCTTGGAGGGTCTCTTGCTAACCTGTGTATCCCAACTGATAGTCTAGTGGATCGATTACCGCTTGGAGGGCAGCGGAGAGGTTATACACTGAGTTCTTCGGTTTCCTCTTCGATAACCCATTGGCGTGTTATCTTATTTTTGCATTCTTCTTCCCTACTCTTTTACCTTTCATTTTACTGCTATGATATAATGATTATGGGCTAGAGTAGCTTGTTTGTTTATCCACTCGCATTTATTCTATTCTGCACTTAGTATTAAGTTAGAGTAAAATCAATTGAGCCGTAACTTTAATTTGGGGGTCTAAATTCACACATTTTCGAGCATTCATATAATATGTCTAATATGTCATTATATTGCACGTTATGCATCATTTGCTTGAATGAAATTTATTTTATTTGTGTGCCAGCTCGAAAGTTCTGTAGTATTAGCCGTGAATTGTGGTCTTCTTGAGACTCACATACCCAACAGGTGAACCTACCATCCACCGCGACAAGGATCGTCATGGTTATGCCATGTTGGTTCATAGGGAGAAACTATACCGTTTGACCCAATGCAGCACTCCTGGCTTCACAAGTTAGGAGGTACGATGTCCTAGCTTGTGGGTACCTTTAACCTACCTTCTACTCATGTTGTAATGACCCATAAAACCTACCTTTAGGTCGGTCTATGTAAATTGCATTTCGTTACGCGTTTGTTTGGTCGTTGTTTGAACCATGATGACTCAAGTCCAACGCTTGAAACCATCATTATTGTTTGAACCTTGTATGTTGTGAATGAACTCAAACCTAAAAGCCTAAGATTGAACTCTACTTGAAATGGAAGCCCAATTTGTTTCTTGAATGAGTCTAAGCCCAACACTTGAGCCCATCAAAGGTGTATACGCATGATCAACATCAAAGGCCAAAAGCTCACAAGATGCATGCCTTCCAAGTGTAAGGTTCAAGCCTTCCAAAAGATCATAATCAAGGTTCAAGCCATTTCAAGCAAATACCAAAATATCATAATCAAGGCTCAAGCTTTCCAAGTGCAAACCCAAGCCATTTCAAGTAGATACCAAAAGATCATAATCAAGGTTCAAGCCCACCAAGTCTTAAGCATCACTCCACATTTGGTTTGTAAGATCATAATCAAGGTTCAAGCCCACCAAGTCTCAAGCATCACTCTACATTTGTTTTGTAACATCATGGTTAAGCTTAAAATTTGTTTTTTTATTCCATGTTTCTATGTTTCATTGAATTCTAAAAATCCATGTAGCATTTGATGTACTTTGTTCATGTATAAATTAAAAAAAAAAAATCCAAAAAAAAAAATTCAAGATTCCCAAATCTTCACCAAAAAAAAAAAAGAAAAAAAGAAAAAAAAAATCAAATGAGAAAGTGTTTGGACTAGAGGCATTGGACCTTTGAGTCATTTAAAAAAACATCTTTGAACTAGGACCATTGAACTTCCTAGTGACTTTTTCAAAAAGACCCAATTTTTTTCTTTAAAGATTTAAAAAAAATAAAATAAAAAGAATTCTCCTTTTCAAAATGGTAAATGAGGATCCCTTGGACAAAACATTTTCTAAATCTTGATGTTTAAAGGCTTGAGCAATCAACTTGTACTAAGGAATGATTAATATCATTGGATCCATGTAAAGACTTTTGCTACTTGGCTTAGAATATGAGAAGAAATGGTCTTATAAGGCAATCAAAAGAAATCCATCAATCGGAAAATCCCAAGAATCCATGCACTTGATCCAATTTTCAAAAGTCTTTTGTTTCACATCATTAGAGCATTCATACCTTTTCTTTTAAGATGAATTTATTAAAAGAGCTTGAATCACTGTGCCTACAAGCAAACATTACTAGGGATAAGAGGTCATCTTTGGTTAAACCAAATTATTTCCTATTACCTAGAGTGTTCATCATCCATTGCCCGCCCATTTGAGCCTTCAAACAGTTAGCCTTTCTTTATATGAACCCATTAAAATCTAAACTTGGGGTGGGAAAAATCAAGTTATGCATTCTTAAATCTCATGTTGAGGAGGACACAACCTTGTAACTTTGAAGCTAATTGATAAAGCTCTCCTAGAAGACATGAAAGACGAGTAGAGAATTCATTAAGCTAAATATAAGAGATCACGAAATTCTAACAATGTGAGAAAAAAGTGTGCATCAAGTTTGAAGAGCCTAAAATTCATCACACCAAGAGGAGTACAAGATTCATCTAAAAGAGATTTCATAAAAAAAGGAAAGATTCATTAAGCACAGAAAGGTGCAAGTGCATTGAGTCAGGAAAGAAATCTAGAGTGTGCATCGAGACAAGAAAGAAGTCTAGAGAGTGCATTAAAATGACCAAAAATCATTAAGCTGAGAAAAAAACGGAGGGAAAAATGCCCCAAAAAAATCATTTAATCAAGAGATGAAAGACAAAAAATAAAAAAAATAAAAAATAAACAGAAAAGAAAAGAAAAGAAGCCCGCTAGGCTAAAAACCCAAAAGGGCGGTCTAGGCAAAAGTTAGGGCCAAAGAAAAGAAGAAGAAGAAAAGAAAAAATTGGAAAATCCTACCAAGTTGAAAACTTGCGGATGCAACCTAAAAAGAGAAGAATTTTATAAGATGAAAGTCTAGAGGTATGATTCAAGATGAATGAGCATAAAAACAAATGCTGATACAAGTGACCAATGAAGACCAGTGAGAAGATGACAACGAAGAAATGAGAAAACTCCTCCAATACTTGATTTTTGAGTAATGCATACTTGGGAGAACATCATAGGGAATTTTGAGCCTTCTTATATTATTCATTTCATAACCTAAACCAGGCCTACATTACAACCCATGAATAAGACCTTCTTGAAGTCTTGCTAATTGTAGGCGCATCTTAAACTCTAATAATATTTTTCTCTTGAATTAAAAAGGAAAAATGCTTAAAATTGTCAAACTTGACAGGATGATATGTCTGAGGACAAAATTTCTCAAATTCTCAAATCCTCAAAATGACTTAAAAGAACTTCCAAACCTGGAGCACTCTCCTTGTGAGCACCCAAAAATGTGATTTATAAATATTTTCACATTTTATTTCTTGATTGCCTTTGGAGACTTAATCTGACGATGTTTAAAAGGATGAAGCAAATTTGATTACATGAGTATAGTGATCTTGATCCTTCCTAATCAAAGAGATTTGTTTGATTCTTAAACACTTAGATTTGCCAAAATGGTTGTTCAAAGGATCACCTCTTGTTCATTAAAAAAAAAGAAAAAAAAAAAGAGGGAGAGAGAGAGAGAGAAGAAGAAAGAAAGGGAAATCTCATTTCCACCTATTTATATTGCATGTGGGTATGTCATTCTCACATGAAAGCATATTTTTATTTGAGGCATCAATCCATTTTTTTGCAAGCTTATCCACATTAGGGGCATTGGCCAGGTATGTCAATTTTTTAATGAATAATTCTGTTACTAACTAGAAATATTTATTTTGCAGTTACTAGGGTAAAGGGCCCACACACATCGACAGGAATAATGCCTTCCAAAAATCCATCGGAGCTTTGGGAAGCACGTCAAAAATTTAATCCTTGGTGTAAGGTTGAATTTTATCAATCATCTTGTTGGCTTTATTCTGTGCCAATTTGCTTGTAATTTAGCACTTAGTAACCCTGTATTTAGGTGGGATTCATGTAAGGGTAGTGTGTGAAGAGAGTGTGAAGAATTGCTCTACAATGTGCAAAGAAGCAGGGACTCGCGGCTGACTCGCGACTTGCAAGCCGCCAACTGCTGCACACGTGAGAAGCATGTGGGGAGGTGAAGGGTCATGCCAGCTGTCGCACTACAGGACAAAAGTCCTAGGCTGGCTAGGCCGTTAACTCGTGACTTGAACTCGCGACTTAGACTAGTCGCGAGGCCAAGCCGCCAACTTACCCTGTTTAGGAAAAACTGTCTCTTCATATTCCAAACACACACCACTATATATAGACCCTTATACCCACGAAATGTAGAGAGCTTCCAGAGAGAATTTTGAGAGAGAAACCCTAGAGAAAAACAAGATTTCCTCATCCCTGTTCGCGTAAAATAATCTGCAAGCGCACAGAACCGTAACAAGTAGTAAAGTGTTTTTAGAAAACGAGTGTCGAACCCACAAGGATTAACTATGTTATTAAGTACCGAAATTCACTCAATTAATTACTATTTGGAAAAATCAAAAATAAATGGAATGTTCTACTATCTGAATTAAATTAAACTATTTAATAAAAATAAATCTACGAATAAAAAGAATTAACAAAGCCTAAAAATCTAACAGTGTAAAAATATGGTAAGAATGGATCTAGAGCAATTGATTTCACCTAACAAATCCCACACAATTTATCCTTCCTAATTATTAAATTCTAATAATCTCCCATTGATGATTAAAAATTCCTTAAGTATTCAATATCTTCTCTCGAATAATATCAAAAATATCTTCAACTAACAATTCCATATCTCTATGTGAATTTAATTAATTGGAGACTCATTACGTACTTTGAATTTTTTGAAAAATCACACTAGTCGCGGTAAAGCATCTCTACTTTCGCTCAACTAATGGTGTTTAATTTTAGAACTAAAATAACAAATCACCTCTCGGTCTCATTGTAATTCAATTGATCAAACTATAATTTGTAAAAAAATAGAAAGCATTAAGAATAAGAATTAAACACTCAATCATGGAAATATTAAAAATAAAATAACTTAGAAAATAAATTGTGTGTTCATTGCTAGACTACATCAACGCTCTAGAAAATAAAATTTAGTTCATAATAAAATTGAAAAGAAAACAAATAAAACTTATGTCTTTCATCTGCATTGGTTGATCAACATGAAGCTCTCGCCTTTGTCCTCAGATCCTCCTCTTCAGAAAGACTCCTCAAAAGTAAATTCTTCTATGCGGCAGCCCCCTTTTTCGTCTCAGGTTTCTCCTCTTTTCTTTTTACCCTAAAGAGCCTTTAAATAGGTCAAGGAATCCTATTACAAGTTGAATTCCCGTTTGGAGAAAATCTCAGATTTTTAGGCTTCACTTAACCGACGATTTTGGCCCATTTAACGTCATAATTCGGACTTTTGGTAAACTACAAAGTTGTAGCCCTTTAAGTTAACTTTCCAGCCCAACTTGAATCATCTCGATTGGAAATCTGAGCCGAAAGTTATGCTAAAAATATTAACTGATGTGCGGGCTGGAATCCTAATCCGAATTGGACTTAAATTTAATTGGGTCTTCAAGTCAACCAATTTACATCCACAAGATGTGGATTAATCTGAAATCTTCTCAATCCTTCAAAGCACAAATGAATAGATAAATATAAGTAAAAAAATCAAATCAAATCAAAAGAAATAAAGGAAAACTAACAATTTTAATAAATAAGAGGATAATAAAAATCATGTAAAAATTACACTTATCAATCCCCAATCTTCATTAAGAGACTCTTCAAATTCCTTTACTCTCTTCCTCTCCATTGATACATCCTTAAGAGGTTCTTGACCAAATCCTTTTCTCATCACACCCACGTCTGTGAGAAGGTCTTTTGGTGCTAAGGGCAGCAGTTTGGAAGTGACTAATGGTTATTGGTTGATGCTATGGGTTATAGCAGAATCCGGTAAGCTAGAAAAGAAAAAGGTTCGGCACAACCTCGTTGAAGCAAGAAGCTTGGAAGGCTTAGGTACCTAGGTAGATTAGGCTTGGAGGGTCTATTACTGTTCATGTATCCCAACTACATTTTCTAGTGGATTGTCTACCGCTTGGAGGGCGGCGGAGAGGTTTTACGCCGAGGGTTTCGGTTTCCTCTTCGATAACACATCGCGTGTTGTCCTTGTGTTTGCATCTCTCTTCCTTTATCTTTGCCATTTATTTTCTGTTGTGGATGTGATTATATTTGGCTTAGATTATTTATCAATTCTGTGTTTGGCTTATGTTCATGTTCCGCACATTAATTGTTTGATAATAAGCTTGAATTGATAATTTGTAATTTGGGGTCTAAAAGTTCAAGGGTGTTTTACACACATATTGAACATTCATTTGGTATCAGAGTGGATGCACTTGTTGTGGTTTAAATACCTTAGTGCGATCCTTGACCCCATTTTGAGATGGACAGGTCTCAATCTCTTACTGTGCCACCATTTTTTGATGGTAATAATTATGCATTTTGGAAAGTTCGAATGAGAGCATTTTTGTGTTCTATTGATGATGTTGTGTGGGATGCAGTTGAAGTTGGTTGGACTAGACCAAAGGCTGCCAAATCCACTTGGGATAAGGCAGCTCTCGCGACGGCTAATGCTAATAGCAAAGGTTTGATTGCCATTTTCTGTTGTGTCTCTCTAGAAGAATTTCACAGGATTTCACATATCACCATTGCTAAGGAAGCATGGGAAATTCTGGAGACAACTTATGAAGGGACTAAGAAGGTGAAGGACACTAAACTCCAGATGCTGACCACTCGCTTTGAGGAGCTAAAGATGAGTGAGGATGAGTCCTTTGACTCTTTTTACAGTAAGCTGAATGAGGTGGTCATCGACAAATTTAATTTGGGGGAAAAGATGGAGGATTCTAAAGTTGTAAGGAAGATCCTTCGATCACTTCTAGAAAGTTTTCGTGCCAAAGTAACGACTGTTGAAGAGAGCAAGGATCTTGACGACATCAAAGTTCAAGAGCTGGTTGGTTCATTGCAGACGTATGAATTGTCATTGCCCACACAGAAGAAGAGTAAATCTCTTGCTCTTAAAACAATTGATGAGAGAGTAGTATCTCATGACTCTTCGGAAGAGGATGCAGTAGATAAAGATGTGGCGTACCTTGTAAAGAACTTCCAAAAATTTTTAAAACTCAAGAACGGTGAAAAATTTGGTGACAAAGGAAAATTTCATAGTTCTGGGAAGGAGAAGAAAGAATTCCAAAGAAAAGATGGTAAAGATTCCTAATCCTCACAAGGACATTTCAAAAAGGAATGTCCCAAATATTTGAAGTCAAAAGAAAAGGTCTATGCTACTACTTTGAGTGACACTGATTCATCAAACTCTGACTCTGAAGATAGCTGTGACGGAGAAGGAAATTACTCCGCATTCATGACCATTGCACATGTGGAATCCTCAGATGATTTAGGTTCACTTGTGAAGGAGCTTGGTGAGCATTCTAATTTGGAGTCTATTGGAGTTGTTGAAGAATCGAAGGCTGAAGAAGATGAAGATACATCTGGTCTTCAAGAGAATTACGCCTTACTTCTTGAGAAATCGGGTGAGTATGCAAAGGTGGCAAAGGCGGCTGTGAAGAAGATGAAGAAAGCTGAGGAAAATTACAAAAGTCTGCTGGTACGATACAAGGAGGCAAAGTGTGAGATTGAAACACTTAATGGTGAGCTATCAGAAACTTACACAAAAGTAAGATTTCTTGAGCAAGAGGTAGTGCAAGCTCATGCCAAGATAGATAAGGTTTCCTCCAAGAAGCTAGATGATGTTATTTCATCTCAAAAACATGCCTCAGACAAGTCCAGGTTGGGATATACCGAAGGGAGTAGCTCATCAGCCAATGTCACCAAAGAAGTGAAGTTTGTGAAGGCCAAAGAGACAGTTGTAGAAGAGCCTATTCCTGAGAAAGTTAAGGTTGAAAAGAAGAAGAAGGTAGCCGATCAACGAGTGTTTAATAAGTCTTGTAATCAATCAAAAGCCAGATTTGAAGCTAGAGGAAAATCTCTTCCAAGATCACAACGGGTGCCCAGATCAAACCATTTTTGCCACCTCTGCAGAGTGCAAGGACATACAAAACCCAACTGTCACAAGCTGAGAGCATTGAACAATACTAGTGCTCCTCAGTTATGTGGAAGGAGAAATGACAAGAGGTCTTGGGGTGGTGAGCAACCAAGAAGTCAAAATTGTGATCCAGGAATGATGGACGTGATGAAGATGATCAGTGCCTTCACAAATTGCTTGGAAAGCTTCACAAAAAGGTTTGAAAGTCCTAACTCTCATACCCAATCTGTCAAGGATATCACCCCAAATACACGTGACGTGAGGGTGACGAAGGGTACTTATGCATAAGCATTACAATATATCCATGCATTAATACTTCCCATGTTTGTGAATATGCTTGGTTGTGTGCTTCTTGCAAGTTTTTAGGTTGTTATATTGTTTGTGTGTTTGTCTTTGGTTCAGATGTTTTTACATTGTTATTTAAGTTGCTTTTGTTAAATCTTTTACTGATTTTGTGTCAAAAATCCAAAAATACATAAAAAGTAGAAAATCCTAAAAAGTTTGACAGGCTTTGTTGAGTTTTGTCTCAAAGCATGTTTTGCCTTGTACCTTTGTACTAATGGCTTTGTGCATTTACGAGCTGAACTTGTTTCTTATGCACTCATATCATTGTGGAAGAAATTCTGAAATCTATGTGACTGTTGTAAATAGATTTTCAACCTTGTCATGAATGATTAGTGAATGGTTTTGTTGATCTTGAGACATGCATAGACTTGTGCCTATATATCTTCCCATTTTTAATTTTTTACTTTACTCAAAGAGCTCACCAAAAGTAAATCTCCAAATGAAAAGAGATATTAAGCTGCAAAAGCCTGTTGCACATACTAGTTTATAACTAGGAAAAAGGGAAAGCGACCAAAATAAAATGTATGATGCCCAAAAAGCCAAAGACTAACTCATCAAATTGAAATATTAAAAATTTCAGTCATCGATCTCACAATGAGATATGTTGAGTCAAAAATATCAAAAGATATGTTGGAAATGGAGCCAAATGAAAAGTTTCAAAGAATTGTACTCAAGTTTATGTGGGAGGTCATATATGCATACTTCTATAATTGAGATGGGTCACATTATCTAGTGCTAGTTGTGTATGCCTTGATTGAATTGATCATTGAAGCTTCACATTAGACTAAGGACTGTCTCATTTTTGATACCCACACACAACACACAAGTCTATGTTCAATAAATAACATATTCATTTGTGTGATTGTACTAGTTTAAATGTGTTTTCATAAGCTCAATCTTTGTTGATCAAACACAAAAAGATTTTTGAGTGTTTTAACTTGTTGTTGGAAAGTTTTTTTTTTTACAAAAATGACAAAAATTTCAAAAACCGTGTTGCCCTGTCTTGGCGATTCAGTCGCGGGTTGGTCCAGTTGCATGCCCTAGTCGCGAGCTCACTCCAAGATTTTTCGCGGCTCACTGGCGAGTCTAGGTCTCAGTCACGAAAAATACTTAGAAAATTTTTCAAAATTTTAGTTTTTATGATTTTTGCGGCTCAGTGTGGCGACTTGTTCGCAGGTAGAAGGTCTAGTCGCGAGGGGTACACAGAGATTTTCGCGGCTCACCTGGCGACTGTATCACGGGTAGACCTTCTAGTCGCGAAAAATACTTAGAAATTTTTTCAGAAATCTTAACCTTTATGTGTTTTGCATCTTACCTGGCGACTGACTAGCGACTTAATCCACTCACGAAAAACGTGTGTTTTGCATTTTAAAGACAGTTTTTTTAAAACTTTTTTAGTTTTTCCCTCAAATTTTTGTGACTATTCATTATCTTCCTCATTTCTCTCTCTCAAACACTCTGTGTCTCTCCTGAAAAAGCTTCCATTTTTGCATCATGTTTTCATCAAACATCAAGAAAAAGGTATGGGTTTTCTCTATCTCACTTCATTGTACTTGATTTGGGCATTTTTTCTTGTTTTGTGAAGTGTTTTTGAGTTGTTGAGATTTAATGGGTTCGAACTTGGTTTGGATTTTTGAGTATTGAGATTTGTTGTTCTAGTCTTGGCTTTACTTTGTTTATAGTATTCTATACATGTGTGTTATCATGTTTAGTCTATCAGAGGTGTTTATTTGGTATTTCTCTTACCCATGTTGTTTGTGGTTCGGATTTACTGGGTTTTTCTCTCTGTGTGTGGGTTTTGGCCAGTTCTATTTGGGTGTTATTTTTAAAAGATAGTTTGTTTCTTCTGCATTGTGATTATTGTCTGCTCTGAGTTGGTTTGATCATCTCATTCTCATGTTGTCATATCCTATTGCCATATGTCTTGCTTTGGGTAATCTAGTTTTCACTGCTTCTGTTCCTCTAATTATTACTTGTTGAAAAATGTGGTTGGGTTTGTGCTCTATAGAACTCTGGTTTGTTTAAACTGTTGCTAATGTTTTGAATTTCATCCATTGTGCTATGTCTTGTTATGGCCTTTTCTGTTTGTTTACAGATAGCCCCATCTCCTACAAAGAAGAAGACTGCTGCTAAGAAATCTGATAAAAGGCTGAAAATGGACCCTAACCTATTTAGGTCGGTTCATCACTTTGAGAGATATAGGGACTATTTCTTGAAGGGAACCATCATTCAGGAGAGATTTGTTGATTTAAGGGATTTGAAGGACACCTTTATTCCAAGTTGTTTTGAGGGTAGAGGTTGGGAAAGATTGTTGAGTGACCTACCTCCTGTCTGTGAGCCTCTAATAAGAGAATTCTATATAAATGCTGTGATAAGGGAGGAGGAGTTGAGTTGTTGGATGAGAAGAAAGGAATTCACCATTGATGCACATGACATTGATGAGGTGCTAGGTCTTGAAGAATTAGAGGACTATGACTTCATTAACTACAAAGACAGGATGCTATCTTTAGACACTATCTAGGCTCAAATTGGTGGTGTTAAAGAAAACAAATGTCTCAACACTAATACTTTTCCTACTGACATGAGGTGTCTGACCACCATAATGATGTATAACCTGTATCTAATAAGCAAGATGACTACACTAACAAATGCCAGAGCTATCTTCCTCATGGAACTTAAGGAGAAAACCTTCATAGACATCAGCTCTCACATCTTTGACACTATAGTGGATGAAACTAAAACCACTTCTAGGCCCAAGCTGATCTTTCCCAGTCTTATTATGAGGCTTTTTAGATTAAAAGGTGTTAAGATCCCTCAAGATATCAGTTCCATGACTCCTCTATCAGCCATAAACAAATTCACCCTCACAAGGATACAAGTTCGTCTTCCAAGAGATGAAGAGGAGGGTGACCAAAGAGAAGGTGATCCTATGGAAACTGAAGCAGAGGCTGTTGGACAGACTTCCACACCCAGAAGCAGAGCCAAGAGGAGCAGGGCTTCTACTTCATCAGCTGTACCTCTTGATGCATTTCAGATCATCCTAAAGAGGCTTGATGGACTCAAAGAGATTCAAAATCAGCATACTGAAAGGATGACAGCAATGCAGGATCAGCTTGATATACTTTCAGCTAAGTTTGAAAGCATCCACACCAACCAGAAGCACTGACCCTTTGGCCATTCCGGTCAAAAAGGGGGAGAATTTTTGGGTTACACTTGAGGGGGAGTGCTTGTTTGGGGGGGGGGGGGGGCTTTCATTATCATATGCTGTTATGTTTATCGCTGTAATACTGTGTTTTGGTTAACTGCTATTATTATTGGTTTGATACACTGTGGTTTTTGTTATTGTTTGGCTAAAACTCATACCTCTTGGATAGTTTTGAATCTTTGGTGGTAGTTATTCAGTATATAATATGATGGTATTCAACATATTTTACTTTATGTGTTTATGGTTTGTGCTTGGTACCTTTGTAGGTTTTTGAGGTTCTTGTTTTTGTTTGTACCCATATTGCTTTTGTAAGCTTTTAGGGTTTGTTTCTTTGCATTTTGTAGGCTTTATGGTTTATACCTTGCTTTATGCAGCCTTTATGCTTTGTTAAATCAGTATTTCTAACTAAATGTCATGCATTTCCTTTTAAGTACTGTCACTCTTATGCTTGTAGGATTTTATTCCTAGATGCATATACCTCTAGTACTGTGCATTGGTTGAGTGTTGGTCATTCAAGTGATTTGCTTTGTGTTTATCAGCTTGAATGTCTGAATGTTCATTCCAAGTGTGAATGAGCATTGTGATCACTCGTATGTAGTGATTGCCTGTTTTGGTCTTGCCATGATCTATTGCTATATTCCATTGTGCTTGATTGCATTGTGCTTGCTCTATATGCATTACATGTTTTCTGCATACAATGAACTTATTGTGTTGTTGTGTTTCAGGAGATACTTGTTCTTATGGTTCAAGAGCTACACAGATTCTAGAGTTAGGTGTGAGTGAGTTTTCCAACTGTTCCCAACTCACGCGTTAAGTCTAGAGTCTGTCATAGGGTTTTGTCACGAAATAGCCAAAAGGGAAGATTGTAAGGTTGAATTTATCAACCATCTTGTTGGCTTTATTCCATGCCAATTTGCTTGTAATTTAGCACTTAGTAACTCTGTATTTAGGTGGGATTTATGTAAGGGTAGTGTGTGAAGAGAGTGTGAAGAATTGCTCTACAACGTGCAAAGAAGCAGGGACTTGTGGCTAGGACTCGCGACTTGCAAGCCGCCAACTGCTGCACACATGAGAAGCATGCGGGGAGGTGAAGGGTCACGCCAGCTATCGCACTACAGGACAAAAGTCCTAGGCTGGCCAAGCCGTTAGCTCGCGACTTGAACTTTCAACTTAGACCAGTCGTGAGGCTAAGCCGCCAACTTAGCTTGTTTGAGAAAAACTGTCTCTTCGTATTCCAAACACACACCACTATATATAGATCCTTATACCCATGAAATGTAGAGCCAGAGAGAATTTTGAGAGAGAAACCCTAGAGAAAAACAAGATTGCTTCATCCCCAATCTTCACTAAGAGACTTTTCAAATTCCTCTACTCTCTTCCTCTCCATTGATACATCCTTAAGAGGTTCTTGACCAAATCCTTTTCTCATCACACCCACGTCTGTGAGAAGGTCTTTTGGTGCTAAGGGAAGCAGTTTGGAAGGGACCAATGGTTATTGGTTGATGCTATGGGTTATAGCAGAATCCGGTAAGCTAGAAAAAAAAAAAAAGGTTCGGCGCAACCTCGTTGGAGCAGGAAGCTTGGAGGGCTTAGGTATCTTAGTAGATTAGGCTTGGAGGGTCTATTGCTATTCATGTATCCCAACTACATTTTCTAGTGGATTATTGACCGCTTGGAGGGTGGCGGAGAGGTTTTACGCCGAGGGCTTTGGTTTCCTTTTCAATAACACATCGCGTGTTGTCCTTGTGTTTGCATCTCTCTTACTTTATCTTTGCCATTTATTTTCTGTTGTGGATGTGATTATATTTGGCTTAGATTATTTATCAATTTTGTGTTTGACATATGTTCATGTTCCGTACATTAATTGTTTGATAATAAGCTTGAATTGATAATTTGTAATTTGGGGTCTAAATGTTCAAGGGTGTTTTACACACATATTGAACATTCACTTGGACCTTTGGGAAGCATGTCCAAACTTCAAACCATCGGACCTCTGGGAGACACATCCAAATTGAAATCCATCGGACTTCTGGGAAGCATGTCCAAAATTCAATCCCTTGACCTCTGGGAAGCACGTCCAAAATCCAATTCCATCAAACCTCTAGGAAGCATGTCTAAACTTCAAACTAGCGGACCTCTGGGAAGCACGTCTAAAATTCCAATCCATCGGACCTCTAAGAAGCACGTCCAAATTCAAATCCATTGGACCTCTGGGAAGCACGTCCAAATTCAAATCCATCGGAACTCAGGGAAGCACGTCCAAACTTCAATCCTTGGACCTCTGGGAAGCACGTCCAAACTTCAAACCATAGGACCTCTAGGAAACACATCCAAATTCAAATCCATCGGACCTCTAGGAAGAACGTCCAAAATTCAATCCTTGCACCTTTGGGAAGCACGTCCAAAATCCAATTCCATCAGACCTCTGGGAAGCACGTCCAAACTTCAAACCATTGGACCTCTGGGAAGCACGTCAAAATTAAAATCCATCGGACCTTTGGGAAGTAAGTCCAAACTTCAATCGTTGGACCTCTGGGACGCACGTCCAAACTTTAAACCATCAGATCTCTGGGAAGCACGTCCAAAATTCCAATCTATTAGACCTCTGTGAAGCACGTCCAAACTTCAAATCCATCGAACCTTTGGGAAGCACGTCCAAAATTCAATCCTTGGACTTCTGGGAAGAACATCCAAAATTCCAATCCATCGGACCTCTGGGAAGCACGTCTAAACTTCAATCCATTGGACCTCTGGGAAGCACGTCTAAATTCAAATCCATCGGACCTTTGGGAGGCACGTCCAAAATTCAAATCCTTGGACCTCCGGGAAGCACGTCCAAAATTCCAATCCATCGGACCTCTTGGACGCACGTCTAAACTTCAAATCCATCGAACCCTTGGGAAGCACATCTAAATTCAAATCCATCGAACCTCTGGGAAGCACGTCCAATTTCCAATCCATCGGACCTCTAGAAAGTACGTCCAAATTCAAATCTATCGAACCTCTTAGAAGCATGTCTAAAATTCCAATCCATCAGACCTCTGGGAAGTATGTCCAAACTTTAAATCCATTGGACCTCTAGGAAGCACATCCAAATTCAAATCCACGGACCTCTGGGAAGGACGTCCAAAACTTCAATATCATGACTAAAATCCTCATTTTGTCATGACCACTGCTAAGGATGTCTGGTACTCATTTTTTTTTTCCAAAAAAACAAAAAAGGCTGTATGTATGAACTACGTTTGGACCTGAGCCTCTCTCCAAGAGTTACGTAAGCAATCTCCCCTTAGATTCAGTCCACATTTTTATCCATAACATGACCGTTTGCAATCTTATCTGCATGCATCATACATTCACCACGGTTAAATACTTATTGCAAAGTTAGGTGTCTTTTTCATACATTGACATTCGCTCTTCAAGCTCTGTCAATGAGGGGCATTCTATTGACACCTCATTTTGCAACCCGCATTTAACCTCACCTGGAGGGTAAAAGGGTAATTTTTCCTTGAAAATATGCATCATGATTCTGGTCATTAGATCTTTAATGTGATTTCACCAAAATGATCTTGATGTTGTAACGATCAAATTGACTAGTCAGAAGCCCTAATCGGACAACCAGATTGAAAGTTATCATCAAATCAAGTTTTAATGGCTGAGATGCACTATCACAATTTAAGTCTGACTATATGTGATTATGAAGAATTGATTTCAATTGGTTATAAGTATAATCAATTTGAGATCGATGATGTGTCATAATTTGATTGGTTAGGACTACATTTTATGGTAGGGTTGCACACACTTAATTAACTAGGTAGTTAAACATTAATCATTTAATGAGTAATTTGTGCAACTATCTTTTAATTAGGATAAATTTGGAATTAACTAGATCTGAAATGAGAGTGACTGGAGCCTATTAATGTTAATTGAAAACTAATTTAGGACCTATTAATGCTAATTGTGCTGAAATTGTTTTCTAATAAATGACCTCTGCTCACCATTTCATTGAGATCTATCAGAATATTTTGAATCTATGAATGAGCTTAATTTTTCCAGAACCTAGACATCTGGGGCTTCAATTTGAGCACAAGAATGAGACAATTCTGATTAGAATTGAGTAAGATATGATTTTTATGAATTTGGCTCTACAAGTTGTTACAGTAGCTACGAGAAAACCGAACTTTGTTTGCTCCTCACTCTCACCAATCTCCACATTTAATGCACCAGATTTCCCCAAAGGCTAAAATGTGGTCTAGGTTCATGATTCTTTGTCAACCTTCACTAAATGGCCTTACATTCATATTTCATCCACCACTACTATATAAACCACCCCCCCTCTCCTTCATTCCAAGGAAAAACACTCCCCCCCTCTTCTCCACTCTTGAGTTCTAGTGAAGTTGAGTAATCCCTTTCCCTAATTGTATTTTTGTGTTACCATGATGAAAGTTTAAGATTAAAGCATGATAGTAATCATGTAGATTCCCTTGAATATGTTTGAATGTTCTTAATTGTTCTTATTTGTTCTTCACATGTTCTTCGTTGTTCATCATATGTTCATTCATAAAACTAATATTAATCTTAAATCCACATCAAAAATATGAAAAACATGTTTGTTTAATAATTCTATCAAATCCTTGAATATATCACCATCCACACATATTCACTTGAATTTATTTTTCAATCCAAACGAAATGCTTAATAAATGGAATTAGGGTTTATCACGTGCATACACAATGAATTCAACATGAAAATTGATGGATAACATATTGGATGATGTGATATGAATGTTGGCCACTATAGTCTAGAAGACGGGTTTCACCGGGCAAAGTGGGTGCCTAACACCTTCCCACCTTGTAACATATCCTCCAAACTTAGATCAAGAGTTAGTAGATCAAATGCTTATCCATGTAATTTTTAATTTCTAGATTGGAACTAGGAAACAAAGCTATGTACGTTATCCTAGATTCTATCTAGGACCAAAGCCATGTAATTTTCCTATGATCAATGTAAATTCAATTGCAGATTAATAAAATGAGGAATTTTTCAAATTGAGTTTTCTTAGTTATTCCAATAATTAAATAAGTGGCAACTCTATTGTAAAACCCTTAATTTAAAAGGGAAAATATAACTAGTCGAACCTTCATTTTTAGAGGTAATAACACGACTCCACCCATTCACGTGGGTTTGGACCAACATCTTATAAAACGGGCTGGGGGCGCAGTCTCTCACGGTGGCGACTTAGCTGGGGATATTGAGGGCTAGACTACAATTAGATTATGGTGGCCAACCATGTCATTGTTTGTTTATTGTTTTTTGTATATAATATGTCTAATATGCCATTATATTGCATGTCATGCATCATTTGCTTGAATGAAATTTGTTTTATTTGTGTGCTAGCCCGGAAGCTTGGTAGTATTAGCCGTGGATTGTGGTCTTCTTGAGACTCACATACCCAGCGGTGAACCTACCACCCACTAGGACAAGGATCGTCATGGTTATGCTTTGGTGGTTTGTAGGGAATAAGTATACCGTTCGGACCAACGCAACGCTCCTGGTGTCACAAGTTGGGAGGTACGACGTCCTAGCTTGTGGGGACATTTAACCTACTTTCATTACACATTTGTTTGGCCGTTGTTTGAACCATGATGACTCAAGTCCAACGCTTGAGCCCATCATGATTGTTTGAACCTTGTATGTTGTGAATGAACTCAAACCCAAAAGCCTAAGATTGAACTCTACTCGAAATGGAAGCCCAATTTGTTTCTTGAATGTGTCTAAGCCCAACACTTGAGCCCATCGAAGATGTATACGCATGATCAACATCAAAGGCCAAAAGCTCACAAGATGCATGCCTTCCAAGTGTAAGGTTCAAGCCTTCCAAAAGATCATAGTCAATTCAAGCAAATATAGAAAGATCATAATCATGGCTTAAGCTTTCCAAGCACAAACCAAAGCCATTTCAAGCGAATACCAAAAGATCATAATCAAGGCCTAAGCTTTCCAAGCACAAACCAAAGCCATTTCAAGTGAATACCAAAAGATCATAATCGAGGTTCAAGCCCACCAAGTCTTAAGCATCCTCAATGGACCAAGAAGAAGCAAGCGGCCCAACTTTGCCTCACTCCACATTTGGTTTGTAACATCATGGTGAAGCTTAAAATTTGTTTTTTTATTCCAATTTTTGATGTTTCTTTGAATTCTAAAAATCCATGTAGCATTTGATGTACTTTGTTCATGTATATATTTTAAAAAAAAATTCCAAAAAAATAAAAAATCAAATGAGAAAGTGTTTGGACTAGGGGCATTGGGCCTTTGAGTCATTTAAATAAACATCTTTGATCTAGGACCATTTAACTTCCTAGGGACTTTTTCAAAAACACCCAATTTTTTTCTTTCAAGATTAAAAAAAAAAAAAAGAAAAAAAGAAAAAAGAAAGAGAAGAATTCTCCTTTTCAAAATGGTACATGAGGATCCCTTGGACAAAACATTTTCTAAATCTTGATGTTTAAAGGCTTGAGCCATCAACTTGTACCAGGGAATGATTAATTTCATTGGATCCATGTAAAGACTTTTGCTACTTGACTTAGAATATAAGAAGAAACGGTCTTAAAAGGCAATAAAAAAGAATCCATAGATCGGAAAATCCCAAGAATCCATGCACTTGATTCAATTTTCAAAAGTCTTTTGTTTCACATCATTAGAGCATTCATACTTTTTCTTTTAAGATGAATTTATTAAAAGAGCTAGAATCACTATGCCTACAAGCAAGCATCACTAGGGATAGGAGGCCATCTTTGGTTAAACCAAATTATTTACTATTACCTAGAGTGTTCATCATCCATTGCTAGCCCATTAGAGCCTTCAAACATTTAGCCTTTTTTTGCATGAACCCACTAAAATCTAATCTTGGGGTGGGAAAAATCAAGTTATGCATACTCAAATCTCATGTTGAGGAGGACACAACCTTGTAGCTTTGAAGCTAATTTATAAAGCTCTCCTAGAAGACATGAAAGACGAGTAGAGAATTCATTAAGCTAAAGATAAGAGATCATGAAATTCTATCAATGCGAGAAAAAAGTGTGCATCAAGTTTGAAGAGCCTAAAATTCATCATGCCAAGAGGAATACAAGATTCATCTAAAAGAGATTTCATCAAAAAAGGAAAGATTCATCAAGCACAGAAAGGTGCAAGAGCATCGAGGCAAGAAAGAAGTCTAAAGAGTGCATCAAGACAAGAAAGAAGTCTAAAGAGTGCATCAAAATGACCAAAAATCATTAAACTGAGAAAAACAAGAAGGGCAAAATGTCTCCAAAAAGTCATTCAATCAAGAGATGAAAGACAAAAAATAAAAAAGTAAAAAATAAATAAAAAATAAAATAAAAAGAAAAAGAAAAGAAAAGAAGCCCGCTAGGCTGAAAACCCAAAAGGGCGGTCTAGGCAAAAGTTAGGGCCAAAGAAAAGAAGAAGAAGAAAAGAAAAGATTGAAAAATCCTACCAAGTTGGAAACTTGAGAATGCAACCTAAAAAGAGAATAATTTTATAAGATGAAAGTCTAGAGGTATGATTCAAGATGAATGAGCATAAAAACAAATGTTGATACAAATGACCAATGAAGACTAGTGAGAAGATGGCAACAAAGAAATGAGAAAACTCCTCCAATACTTGACTTTTCAGTAATGTATACTTAGGGAAACATCACAGGGAATTTTAAGCCTTTTTATATCATTCATTTCATAACCTAAACCCGGCCTACATCACAACCCATGAATAAGACCTCCTTGAAGTCTTGCTAATTATAGGTGCATCTAAACTCTAATAATATTTTTCGCTTGAATTAAAAAGGAAAAATGCTTAAAATTGTCAAACCCCACAGGATGATATGTTCGAGGACAAAATTTCTCAAATTCTCAAATCCTCAAAATGACTCAAAAGAACTTCCAAACTTGAAGCACTCTCCTTGTTTGCACCCAAAATTGTGATTCATAAATATTATCACATTTCATTTCTTGATTGCCTTTGGAGACTTAATCTGACGATGTTCAAAAGGATGAATCAAATTTGATTACTTGAGTTTAATGAACTTGATCCTTCCTAATCGAAGAGATTTGTTTGATTCTTAAACACTTAGATTTGCCAAAATGGTTGTTCAAAGGATCACCTCTTGTTCATTAAAGAGAGAGAGAGAGAGAGAGAGAGAGAGAAGAAGAAGAAGAAGAAGAAGAAGAAGAAGAAAGAAAGAGAAATCTCATTTCCACCAAAAAAAAATCATTCATTTTCAAAATCCTGTTCTCTGAACTACGTCTTGACCTGATCCTCTATGAGAGAGGTATGTAGGCAGCCTTTCAAAGGCTCGGTCTCAAACACCCAAACAACCTTGGTGAACAAATTCAAAACAATGTTACAAAATTGTTTGGGTGCATGTTAGCCTAAGCCCATTTGTTTTGCGTAAAGCATGCTTAAACTTTGGGTTTTGGCCTATTTATATTGTATGTGGGTATGTCATTCTCGCATGAAAGGATATTTTTATTTGAGGCATCAATCCATTTTTTTGCAAGCTTATCCACATTAGGGGCATTGGTCAAAATTTTTTTTTTTTTTTTTTTTTTTTTTTTTTTTTTTTTTTTCATGATAACTGGTTTCTAACAAGCTAGAGAAAGAAAGCCATTTTGCAGGAACCAATGATGGCAGACCGTGATCTTCTTTCATGTTCCCCAATGGTTGCAACATCAAATGAACTTAGCTTTAGTCTAAGCATGGACTATGCCCCAAATTAGGGGCATTGGGTAAGTACTTCCAATTCATTTCAACGAATAAATCCATTACTAATTGAAATTATCTTTTTGAAAGAATTAAGCAAGGAATTATCTAGCAATCCGCATCAACTCCCAGCCAAAGTTATTCTCATTCAAAGGATAGTTTTTTCAAAAAAAAATCATCATGAATAAATGTTCATCACTTTACTCCATCTTCATCTTCATGTTCTTCACTTTTTGATAATGAACAAATCTTCAAATCTAAAAAAAAAAAGAGAGAGAAGAAAAGAAAAGAAAGAATTTTCAAAAATACTTGGGACTAGGGGCATTGGGCTTGTGCTTCTTAGTTTCCTTTCAAAAAAAAAAAAAAAAAAAAATTGAATCAAGATTTTCAATTCTTTCAAAAAAAAAAAAAAAAAAAAAAATCAAGAAATCCCAAAAAAAAAAAAAAAAAAAAAATCTTCATTAAATTCATCCTCAAGAACCAAGAACAGAAAGATATGATCCTATTCCATATTCTCTAGTGGTACAACATCAAGCATGAGATATGTCCCAAACTAGGGGCATTGTCCAGGTATGTCAAATTTTTAATGAATAATTCTATTACTACGGAAAAACCGAACTTTTCTTACTCCTCACTCTTACCAATCTCCACATTTATTGCACCAGATTTTCCCAAAGGCTAAAATGAGGTCTAGGTTCATGATTCTTTGTCAACACTCATTAAATGGCATTCCATTCATATTTCCTCCACCACTACTATATAAAGCCTTCACTCCTTCATTCCAAGACAAAAAAAACCCCATCTCTTCTCCTCTCTTGAGTTCTAGTGAAGTTGAGTAATCTTGTCATATCTTGGTCTTCCTGAGACTCATGGTATTGAGTGAGACTCACTCTCCCTCTCCTAGCTTTTCTTTTCCTCCACCCTTAAGACGTCCCTGAAGAGTCTCCTCCTCATCTTGCATGAAGGTATAATCTATTTCCCTAATTGTTTTTTTGTGTTGCCGTGATAAGTGTTTAAGATTAAAGCATGATTGTTATCATTTAGATTCCCTTGAATATGTTTGAATGTTCTTAATTGTTCTTATATGTTCTTCACATGTTCTTGGTTGTTCATCACATGTTCATGCATAACACTAATATTAATCTTAAATCCATATCAAAAATATGAAAAACATGTTTGTTTAATAATTCTTTCAAATCCTTGAATCTAGGATATTGCCATTTGCACACATTCACTAAAATTTATTTTTCAATCCAAATGAAATGCTTAATAAATGGAAATAGGGTTTATCACGTGCACACACAGTGAATTCAACATGCAAATTGATGGATAATATATTGGATGATGTGATATGAATGTTGACCACTATAATCTAGAAGACTGGTTTCACTAGGTAAGGTGTGTGCCTAATACATTCCCACCTTGTAACATAGCCTCCGAAATTAGATCAGGGATTAGTAAATCGAATGCTTATCCATGTAATTTTCAATTTCTAGATTGTAACTAGGAAATAAATCTATGTACTTTATCTTAGATTGTATCTTGGACTAAATCCATGTAATTTTCCTATGATCAATATAAATTCAATTGCAAATTAATAAAATGAGGAATTTTTTAATTTTGAATTTCCTATTTATTCCAATAATTAAATAAGTGGCTACTCCATTGTAAAGTCTTTAATTTAAAGGGGAAAATATAAGTAGTCGAACCTCCATTTTTAGAGGCAATTAACACGACTCCACCCATTCACGTGGGTTTCGGCCAACATCCTATAAAACAGGCCGAGGGCCCAGTCTCTTACAGATGTTACCGAATCTCTGTTTCAGGGGTGGAATCATGGCATTTGCTCAATTCTCTAAGGGATATTTCATAGTTGCCATGGTTAGTAATTAGTGACTTCAATGAAATTCAGTGTCAGGTTGAGAAGGAGGGAGGTGCATCTAGGCCTGTTTAGCAAATGGCCTGGTTTAATGCTTCTATTAATTATTGTGGGCTGAAGGAGGTTGGGTTTAAGGGTCCAAAATTCACATGGCTTTATCAAAAACGGGATGGCACTCAAATTAGGAAGCGCCTGAATAGGGCTTTAGCTTCCATGGCCTTTGCATTCTTTATTTCCTACTGCAAAGCTTCATCATAAATCCTCTTCTGTTTTTGACCATAATCCCCTTTTGTTGTGTATGTTCTCAAAGAAAAGACGTCAAAAATATAAGAAAATCTTCAAGTTCGAGTCTATGTGGTTGAAGGACGAGAGATGTGAAAAAGTTGTGACTGAGGCATGGGAGGAAGGGATGTGTATGGCTTTAGCTTTTCCTATTTTATCTTTCATGGAGTCTTGCCGAAACAAATTAGAGGTATGGAATACGAATGAGTATGGGCATGTGGGAAAGAAGATTGCATCCTTACAAAAGCATTTGGAGTGGTTGAAGGCGCAAGCTTCATCTCCAACTGTCATCAAGGAATTAAGAGAAACTAGAGTGGAGCTGAATTGTTGGCTTGATAAAGAAAATGCCATGTGGAAACAGAGGGCACGATTGAATTGGTTTCAAGCAGGAGACCGAAACACCAATTTCTTTCATGCAAGGGCTTTATCAAGGTTTCAAAAGAACTTAATTGAGGGGATGTTTGCTACTAAAGATGTGTGGCGGGTTGATCAGGAGGAGATTAAGAAGGTTTTCATAGAATATTTTTCTGATTTGTTTACATCCTTAGAACCCTCAAACTTTACAGAAATTATGGAGGCTGTGCAACCTAAGGTGACGCATTTCATGAATTCTATGCTGGTGAGGGAATTTCAAGCAAGATAAGTGCACAAAGCTTTGAAGCAGGTGTTCCCTTTAAAGGCTCCAGGCCTTGACGGTATGCCTCCTCTTTTTTTCCAAAAATTTTGGTCTACTGTAGGTGGTGTTATGACTAAGACAGTTTTGGTCCCTAAAACTAACTCACCTAAAAGAGTGACTGAATTTAGACCAATAAGTTTATGCAATGTCATTTATAAACTGGCATCTAATACTTTAGCCAACAAACTTAAAAAAATCCTCCCCTCTATTATCAGTGATACACAAAGTGCTTTTGTGAATGGCAGATTAATTACTGATAATGTTTTAGTGGCTTTTGAGATGATGCACCATATTAATTTGAAGAAAACAGGGGCTAAAGGAGAGATGGCTATTAAGCTTGATATGAGCAAGGCTTATGACAGGGTGGAGTGGGCATGCGTAGATAAAATTATGGAGAAACTGGGGTTTCACCCACGGTGGAGAAGTCTAATGATGCAATGCATTTCTTCAGTCACCTATGCTGTCCGTATTAATGGTAAACCTAGTGGCCATATTATTCCCTCCAGAGGGCTATGCCAAGATGATCTGCTTTCTCCATACTTATTTTTGCTTTGTGCTGAGGGTCTTTCTGCACTAATAAAAAAAGTTACAGCTGATGGTTTGGTGGAAGGTATTTCTGTGTGTAGGGGTAGGCCTTGCCTTTCTCATCTATTTTTTGCAGATGACAGTTTAATTTTCTGCAAAGCCACTGTTGAAGAGTGTGAAGCATTACAAAAGTTACTAAGCATGTATGAGAAAGCTTTTGGCCAACAACTGAACCGCACCAAAATCTCTCTGTTTTTCAGCCCTAACACTGCTAAGGAGATCCAGGATGAGATCAAAGTTAGGTTTGGTGCTCAAGTGATTTGGCAGCATGAGAAATACTTGGGTCTTCCATCTTTGGTGGGAAGAAATAAGAAGAATATTTTTAAAGAAGTCAAGGCAAAATTTGCTATTTGATCAAAGCAGTGGCCCAAGCTATTCCAATGTATACTATGAGTTGCTTTAAAATTTCTAATTCTATTTGTGATGAAATGACAAGTTTGATTATGAATTTTTTGTGGGGGCAATGTAAGGAGGAACAGAAAATGGCATGGATCAATTGGGAGAAACTTTGTGCTCCAAGGGCTTGCGGGGGAATGTGTTTTAAGCAATTAAAACAATTTAACATGGCTATGTTGGCAAAACAAGGGTGGAGGCTTCAGAGTGGTAATGACTTTCTACTGTATAAAGTTTTTAAGGCCAAATATTTTCCAAGTTGTGAATTCATTGATGCAAGTATTGGAAAAAAACCCTTCCTTTGCTTGGAGGAGTATATTGGCGGCTTAGGCAATAGTTAAAAAAGGCAGAAGGTGGCAAGTTGGAAATGGCCATAGCATTATGATTTGGAAGGATAAATGGTTGCCCTCTCCCTCTCCTTATGAAGTTGTCTCTTTGGTTTCAAGCTTGCCTGGGAACTTTCGGGTTGTAGCGCTTATAGATGATGTGAATGGTGCTTGGAAAATTGATTTGGTGCGACAATTTTTCCTACCTCATGAAGCTGATATAATATGTGGCATTGCTTTAAGCACTAATCTGCCAGCAGACAAGCAAGTTTGGGCTCTGACAACTAATGGCCTCTTTAGCGTCCAAAGTGCATATAAGCTAGCCATGGAAATGATTTCAGGTGCACTGGTGGGGGATGTGTCTAATGGGAGTCACTTGAGGAAGTTCTGAAAGTATCTTTGGAGCTGCAATATTCCTCAAAAGATCTGCCACTTTGCTTGGAGGGCTTGTAGAGATGTGCTGCCCACAAAGGAGAACTTGGTCAGGCGTAAAGTTCTCTTAGATAGTTACTGTGATGAGTGTAACATGGAGGAAGATAATTCGGGCCATCTTTTTTGGTGTTGTAAGCGAGCTTGTGAAATCTGGCGCATGTTTGACTTGTTTCGAGACTCATTGGTTCAACACTTTAGGCCATTCATGGATATGCTATGGTATGTAGTAATGGTAGCTCAGTGGGACCGCAACGGGGTGGAGAAGCTGATTGTGGTGGCCTGGGCAATTTGGTTGAATGGGAATGAAAGCAGAAATAAGGGTGCGAAAAAATCCTATCAAGCCTTACTGCAGGGGGTATTGGAGTATTTAGGTGAGTATCAAGCTTGTGTGGAGGATCCAGTGATTTCGAAGCAGCTAGCCAAAGTAGTGAAGTGGACGCCTCCCTCTCCGATGTGATACAAAATCAATGTTGATGGTGCTGTGTTTAAGGAGTAAAAAATGGCAGGTGTTGGGATTTTAATAAGGGACGAAGAAGGTCGATTGGTTGGTGCCTGTAGTAAGAAGATTGAAGCTCCCCTGGGTGCCATTGAGGCTGAAGCAAAGGCTGCTGAGTTGGGTCTTCACTTCGCCAAGGATATGTCTATTTAAGACTTCATGTTGGAAAGTGATTCTTTGACACTGATCAATGCTTTAAGGGATTTGTCCCCTCCTTCTTCATCGATTGTTGCTTTAGTTTATAGTTCAGTAGCTGTTTCCCATTCTTTTCGCTGTGTAAACTTCTCCTATGTTGGTCATAATGGTAACAGGCCAGCCCATTTACTTGCAAGACATGCTTTAGGCATTGCACATTTACCTGTTTGGGTTGAAGAGACTCCTTGTTTCCTTGAACAAGCTCTCAACCAGGATGTCTTTGTCAATTCTTCTTGAACGATTTTAGACCCCTTAACCCAACCAGATTAACCTAGTCAATTAGCCAAGTGATTAACTTAGTCAAATTATTCAAGTCTAGGTTAACAAATCAAACAATAATATCAATTATATAAAGCAATGGAAAAGTAAATAATACAATGATATGATGACCTAGGAAACCACACGGTAAAAACCTGGGGAGGATTTGACCTAGCTATCCTCAAGGTAAACTTGAATCCACTATATGAAAGAATCAAAGTTCATACAAAAGGACTTACAAGCGCCCACACTTGACTTCCTAATGCTACCCACCAGTAGAACTTACTGACACAACCACGTGCAAGCTCCGAATCCACAGACTCTTTTCTTGGATTCACCACCAGATACAAGCACTCCCACTTGTGTTTCTTTAAGCTCCAATGGTAGTAACTGAGTTGATCATCAAGGTGTTGATAATATCTTTACCTTGAATACCCGAATTTTATGTGAAGGAAAGCTCCTTAAGGATCTCACAAGAGATTCACACAAACCGCAAAGTATGAGCAACAATACAAGTAGAGCAACTCACAAAAACGTGGCTAGGGTTTTTCCTTATATACCTAGGGCAAAAACATAAAACCCTAAACATTTAATGAGATAAGGCTGAGTTGGAAATTCTACAGAAAAAAACATTCTGGCTAACTTTCGATCGATCGAGACAGGCCGAAATGCACCAATGCATCTGCAGCCTCTCGATTCCAACTTTACATGAATTACACAACTTTAAGCAAGCCTAAACAAGACTAAACATATTGTTTTGATCATGGTTTGCCAACATTACACAATGGAGTTCTAAATACATAAATTTCTAAATCTTTAGAACCTAACAAACTCCACCTTTGGCAATCCGTGACAAAACACAAATTAAAAGCTCAAAGTTTACAAATAAAAGCCCTTTACAAAAATAAAGCTCATAACACAAATTCAATCCTAACTACTATCCATCAGTTGCAAGTGTAGACAGCGGCTCAATCGAATCAACCTGTATATTCCTGAAACACTCAACAAACGCATAAATGCATGTCTAAGAGAAAACAGTAAATTAAAAATATGTAAACTAACTTTCCCCTTAAGTTAGATACAACAAAAATAAAATATTCTTGCATGTTTCACACAACACATAATAAAGACATATATTAATGAATAACTCATAAATATAAATCAATAAGCAGTGAACACAAGAACAAGAATCAATGTATATCAAAAACAATGTAACTCCCCCTAACATGAATAGCCCAAAAAAAAAAAAAAAAATACAAAGTGAAGCACCTAGATACAATCTAATATCTCCACTAGCTCTGCAAAACAAAAGAAAACTCCCCCTAACTACAAAACTCCTCTACAGTGTCAAAACTCTACTCCCCCTTTTTGTGACGGAATGCCAAAGGATAATCACATGCCATCATCAAAAGGAGGTGGTGAGGGTGAACGAAGATGTACTAAGTCGGCTCGCAGAGCACGTATCTCATCAAGCAAGTCCACCAAAATCTGATTATGAGCTGCCTGAATGGTCATACAGTCTCCAAGGTACGACGTATATCAAAGTCATCTGAAGGAGGTGGAGGAACAATAGCAGCAGCAGCAGCATCACCAACAGGATCAGGAACATCCTCACCAGTAGGACCTGTAGAAGAAGAAGAAGGAGGTGCGCTACCAGAAGGCTCAGACCTAGGGTGTTTAGAGCCAACTCAAAGATGAGCAGCACTTTGTCTAAGAAAAGACGCACCTATGGGAGCAATAACATGAACGGGCTCAGAAGAAGGGAAATCATCTAGACCAAGATAAAGCAAAATCCTATGAATAGAGATCGGATGAACAAGAGTGTGAGAGGAAGATGAACTCTGATAAACTTCGTTCAAAGAATAGAGGAACAAGTAAGGAAAACTGATAGGAGCATCAGTCATAAGAGCATACAAAAAGACACACCGCTCGAGAGGAATGGTGTGAAGATGAGAAATAGGCTATATAGAATGACATGCTATCCTAAAGAAGAGATAATGCAACTCAGATAGCTCAGCAGTGGTGATCCTAGGATCAGAACCCCACTGGATAGAAGACCCAGTGATGTATGACATGACATCACTCAAAAGAGGAGACTCATCATAAGGGTAGATAGGGTGCTGGACCAAAGGTACCCCTAGAGCATCAGCCACTACAGTAGGAGTAATGGTGTACTCTACGCCTCATATCCAACTCTTTACCAAAGTGTTGGAATCATAGACGCGGATAGAGATGTTTGAAAAGAACTCTCTAATCAGGATAGTTGGAGGAGAAGGATCAGAAATATCCAACAGAGGTAACCAGCTTCGGCGCTCAAAATTTTCTCTAATGGCAGGATCAAGCTCACCAAACACAACAGAACGCTCAGACCAAATCTTATGCCTAAGGTTTAGAGTATCAAAAATCTCTTGGTTTTTCTCACTCGGAAACTTCTCACGATCAAAAGAAGGTGGGGGAGGAGAAGGTGAGGGAACAATCCTACAAGCTCTAGTCTTCCTAGGCAAGATGCTAAGGAAAGGACAGAGACACAAAGAAAGAACCAAAAGAACACAAAAGAAACATAAACCAAGGGCAGACTGCAAGTCAGCACAAAAAAATATAGAACAAAAATCTATATGATGCATGAACAATATTAATGACATGATGCATTTTCTAATGCAGTAAACAGAGTTCAAATTAAGTTCAATTTCACAAAATTGGCTCAAGCACAGAGTTTCTAAAGACAAAAACCCCAAAATTGAAAACCACTTGTTCGATTTTATAAAAAATTGACCAATTGATCATCACACAAGTCAGAGGACAGATAATAATGATCAATTACATCAAATCAACAAGCCAATTTCATCAATTGAACCCAATTGAAATAAATCCCCAATTCGGATCAAATACAAGCCCTAGAATTTTCAATTTTTCACAAATCACAAAATTGATCAAATTAAACCATCAATATCAAGTTTATATCATGTCCCAACAAAAACCCATTGATCAATTTAATCATAATATGGCTTGAATCAACAAAAACCTCTCTTAGATGATCAATTTATCACTCAAATGTCTATTCCTTCTCTTATATTCATGAACTAAGGAATTTAACTCACATAGGCTGTTATGTATATCATGGTTCCTGTGAACTAAGGATTTCAGCATGTGACTAAAAATTCTAGCATGTTTCTTTGATTTAAATAACTCTAAAATAGCATTGCTAGAACAATCTTCAAATATGCTCATAGAGTCATTTTCACAAACACCCCTACTATCCTCCATGTTGGCTATTACCAAGGGGTCAAGGATCACACTTAGGTATTTAAAACACAGCAAGTGTACCCGCTCTGATACCAATTGAAAGCTCGAAAATGTGTCAAAAACACACGAGCAGTTTAGACCCCCAAATTAAAGTCACGACTTGGTTGATTTTACACTAACTTAATACTAAGTGCAGAATAGTGTAAACACAAGCGTATAAGCACAACAACTACTCTAATCCATATTTAAAGCAACACAATAGTAAAAATCAAATGAACAAGAGTAGGGAAGAGAGATGCAAACACAGATAACACCGATACGTGTTATCGAAAAGGAAACTGAAGAACTCGGTGAAAAACCTCTTCGCCGCCCTCCAAGCGGAAATCGATCCACTAGACAATCAGTTGGGATACATGGATTAGCAAGAGACCCTCCAAGCCTAATCTACCTGATGTACCTAAGCCCTCCAAGCTCCTACTCCAACAAGGCTTCTCGGAATCGTGTCTTGTCTTAGTTCTCCGGATCCCGCAACAAGCTCCATGTTGCATCTGCCATCATCGGCTTCTTCCAATGCTTCCCAGTAGCACCAAAACGTCACTTCACATTCTGAAAGGGTATGGTAAATGTTTGGGCTATCAACCTCTCAATGGTATAGAAATGGAGAGGTAAGAGATGAGAAAATTCCCAAAATAAATGTGTAGAGGATTGTGGGTATAACAATCTCTAACTCTTAAGGTGTTTAGCTAGGGTTTTCTCTTAGAGGCTCTCATCTCAATTGTGGGTAATGTGGGTATATATAATGTGGGTACAGAAAGTGTGACTTAGGCTGGACAGACTAGCAGAGTAGAATACCTCGTGGGTGTCTCGCGGGAAGGCCTTACCCGTGAGACATTCGCGAGACACAACTGTCTCCACCTGGCCTGACTCTTCGCATTCCAGCATGTGTAGGGCACATGTATCACTTTGCGGGAAGCTCAGTCGCGAGACACCTGCGAGAAATCTTCAGTCTTCAGATGCTTGAGTCTTCACACTTTCTCTCTCTATCACACAACCCTTACAATGAAATCCCACAACAAATACAGGGTATAACAGATTGAATATAATTACAATCAAATTTGGCACGGAATATAAGCCAACAAAAACAAATAGTTGTAAATAATAACTTTACAACTTGTTACATTATACTTGTCCTTACTTGCTTTACTTTGAGGGTCTAATGTGCTTTGTGCAAGTGTTTCAGGTTACAGGTATATATGTCCCAAGTTCATCACAGCTCTAATGATTCATGATAGGGGGAGTGATATAAGAGGGGGAGGAAGTGCTTGATCAAAGGGGGAGGATTGATGTTGAAAATCAGGATTTATGTTGTGTATTTATATTATGCTATTTAAAGTATTTTGGTTTGTACCTTCTGTACCTGTTGCTTTTGTAAGCTTTTCAGGTTTTTAGGTATTTGTACCCATGCTATGTAGCTTAAGTACTTGCTGTTAAATGTCATGCATTTTATTTAAGTACACCACTTTTGTGCCCTTGTAGGATCTTGTTCCTAGATGCATATATGTTTTGTGCATTGGTTGAGTGTTGGACATGCAAATGATACTTTGCAAATAAGCTTATTAGCTTGGATGTCCGGATGTTCATTCCTTGAGTGAATGAGCATTGTGATCACTAGTATATAGTGATTGCCTGTTTGGTTAAGCCATGGTTATTGATTTATCCCATTTTGCTTGATCGCATTGTGCTTGCTCCATATGCATTACAATATTTCTGCATACAATGAACTTATTGTGTTATTGTGTTTCAGGAGATTTTTGGTCTTATGGTTCAAGAGCTTCACAGATTCTAGAGTTAGGTGTGAGTGAGTTTTCCAACTGTTCCCAACTCATGAGTTAAGTCTAGAGTTTGTTGTAGTATTTTGTCACGGAATAGCCAAATAGGGAGATTGTAAGGTTGAATTTAATCAACTATCTTGTTGGCTTTATTCCATGCCAATTTGCTTGTATTTCAGCACTTAAAAACCCTATATTTAGGTCGGATTCGTGTAAGGTAGTGAGGAAAGAGTGTGAAAAATTGCTCAAGTTTGTGCAAGGATGTAAGGATTCACGGCTGGGCCTCGTGGGTGACTCGCGACTGGCAAGCCGCCAACTGCAACACACGAGTGAAGCATGCGAGAAGATGAACAGTCATGCCAGTTGGTGAACTACAGGACAAAAGATCTAGCCTGGCCGTTCTGTTATCTCGCGACTTGAACTCGCGACTCAGTTAAGTCGCGAGTCCAAGCCGCCAACCAGTCCTGTTTGGGAAAAACTGATTCTTCGCATTCCTTTCTCACCCAAGTATAAATACCCCTTAAATTCACAAAATGTAGAGAGCTTCCAGAGAGAATTTTGAGAGAGAAACCCTAGAAAAAAACAAGATTGATTCATCCACAATCTTCACATAGAGACTCTTCAAATTCCTCTACTCTCTTCCTCTCTATTGTTACATCCTTGAGAGGTACACTACCAAAAGCTTTTTCTCACCATACCCATATTTGTGAGAAGGCTTTTTGGTGCTTTAGGAAGTAGTTAGGAAGGGACCAATTCACATTGGTTGATGCTATGGTCAGTAGCGGAATCCGGTAAGCTAAAGAAGAAATAGGTTCGGGGAAACCTCGTTGGAGCAAGAAGCTTGAAGGACTTAGGTACACTGGGTAGATTAGGCTTAGAGGGTCTTCTGCTATTCATGTATCCCAACTATATTCTTTAGTGGATTATTTACTGCTCAAAGGGCGGCGGAGAGGTTTTACGCCGAGGGCTTCGGTTTCCTCTTTGATAACATATCGTTGTGTTGTTCTTGTGTTTGCATCTCTCTTCCCTTAATCTTTGCCATTTAATTTCTGCTGTGGATGTGATTTTATTTTGTCTAGATTGTTTATCAATTTCGTTATATGCTTATGTTCATATTCCGCACATCAATTGTTTGATAATAAGCTTGAATTGGTAATTTGTTCTTTGGGGGTCTAAACATTCATATTGTTTTATACGCTATTTGAACATTCACACCTTTCTTGTATCGCATTGACAATTAAGACTCGAGGTCAAGGATTTATGTTGAGAAATGTTTTTACTATGTACAGGGAAGCAATGTTTTACTAAAAACTTGTGTAGTCGATCATGTTAACTCAAAAATAAATATTGTACTTGAACACCCCTTAAAGGTTAAAACACAACTTTTTCCCCCTAACTGTTGATAAAGATTAAGGACAAGTGAGAGCAAAGTAAAATACTCTATTGAGTAAGGTCTCAAGTAAGGCCGGTTCAAGATATTGTGGGGCTTAAGGTGAGTACTTTAAGTAAAGAATATTACTATATTTTGAATATTAATGAAAGATTTATTTAACTTCTAATATATATATTTTTTCATTTAAAATCTATTTTTATGCTAAATTACAAATTAAAATGAATCCGTAGTGTTAGGACATATGTGTTTCACTTGTTAAAGAACATATGTCATTCTTTTATGTAATTGGCTAATTCTTTGACAAAACGCACTTTACTTGTAATTGGGTAGTTCTATGTGATTTTAATACTTCAATAAACAAGATTTTAAGATCAAGTGTTGAAATTATCAAGTCTGTCCAAGAAAACAAGCTGATAGTGCAAATTTATTAAATCTTGACAATTGGCTCGACAGCTTCATCTATCGAGCTTAAGAAAGCTATCTCAAGCCCATAAGCTTGACACCTGCTCGACAACTTCTCGACACCTTCCATCTGTCGAGATTTAAGAAATTCAGAATTCTGATCTGATTTCTTGGGATCTGTGAATGTGTCTTTGGGCCTTTTTTTCTTCTAACCCTAGACATATAAAAGGATTGTTTTAAGGGCCGTCAAACAGTTCACAAGTTGCACAAGCATTGAGAAAACTCTATTGAAGCAAATTGTGACTAGAGATGAAGTTCTTGCCCTAGTTCATCTTTTCTAAAGAAGTTGCTGTGTATTTGCACCTTTGGGTTTTGTGACCAAGCATCTTCTTGATCTTCATCGTGTAGGATGAATTGAAGAGCTTTGTAGCCAACCTCTCTTTCAGTTGGTGTTGAAGTCGCGTACTGGGATCCGCGCATTGGTTAGTCACGTACTTGAGAGCCGTGCAACAAAAATGGGGAACTATCACTACAGAATAAGTCCAATTGGGTATTGAGATAAGGGTTCAACTGTAGGTTGGTAAGGTACTTATGATTCCTTTACTTTGTTGTGATAATAGTGGATTTTCGAAAGTGGTGACCTAAAAATCACCCGGTGGGGTTTTTGCCGTAAGGTTTTTTCCCATTCATAAACAAATCACCGTGTCATTTAATTTCTGCTATATAATTAGTTTATTGGAAATTTGTTTGTGCTACCGTGCATTTGCATATTAAATTGATTAATTAATAACTTGGCTAATTAATTAATTGGTTTAATCACAAGGGGTCATTCAGTTTGTGGCCTATTAAGTGGTATCAGAGCGAGCACACTTTAATTAGGTTTAATCTTTACTGTGTTGATCCATTGACCCCTGCTTGTCATGGATAGAGGATAGTCATTAATCATACCTCCTTTATTTGATGGCACTAACTATACACACTGGAAAGTACGCATGAGAACTTTCTTGCAGTCTTTAGATAAGAAGGTGTGGCAAGCTATAGAAATTGGTTGGACCAAGCCAAAGCAAGCGTCAGCCGATTGGGATGAAACCAAGATCAAGGCGGTAAACTTCAACAGTAGAGTGTGGAATGCCCTATTTAGCGCAGTCACTAATGAGGAATTCAAGAAGATATCCTTTACTGAAACTACAAAGGAAGCATAGACCATCCTCCAGACAACCTATAAGGGTACAAAGGCTGTCAAGGACTCAAAACTTCAAAGGCTCACTACAAGCTTTGAAGAGATTAAGATAGAGGAGGATGAGTCGTTTGATGAGTTCTATGCCAAGCTAAAGGACACGGTGAACTCTGCTTTCAATCTTGGGGAAACCATTCCTGAACCCAAGATTGTAAGGAAAGTGCTCAGATCTCTACTCGAGAGATTCCATGCCAAGATTCCGGCAATAGAAGAATCAAAGGATATTGATAAGATTCCTTTGATTGAGCTGGTTCGAAACTTGCAGACCTATGAGCTAGGGTTGAACAGAATTGGCAAGACTGGTAAAGGCAAGAGCATGGCCTTGAAGGCAAAGAGCAGTGACACAGATGAGTCTTCCGATGATGAAGATTCCAAGATGAAGTCTTACATTACAAGTCAGTTCAAGAAGTTTATGAAGAATGCCAATGGAAGGAGCTTTGATAAGGACTATAGACAATCTAGTTCCTTTCAATCTAAGGGGCAAGATAAAGGGAAAAAGGATGCTAAGGATGGTGATCAGGACACTATTCCTGCAGGACCAAAGTGCTTTGGATGTCATGGATTCGGTCACATGAAGCATGAATGCCCCACATATCTCAAGAGGATTGGGAAGAGTAAGGAACTTGCTGCAACCTTGAGTGACACTAAGTCTGAAGATGATTCCGATAATGAGGAAGACGGATTCTTAAATGCCTTCACTGCCACAGTCAATCCTACTGAAGGGATTGTTGATGAAGTGGAAGAAGAAGAAGAATTGGTGGATTCTAAGTGTGAGAAGATGGATGATCAAGATGATATCCATTCAGCCTATGAGAAACTATACAAGCTCTCTGAGAAGCATGAGAAACTGTATAGGCTAGCCACCAAGAAGCTTAGTGATGTGGAACTTGATCGTGAAGAACTTTCCACAATGTTTAATGAAGCTAATCAAACGATTGGTGCACTGAGGTTTGAGAACAATTTCTTGGCTGAGAAGACCAAGAAGCTTAAAGCGGAGCTGTTTCAAGTCAGAGCTCAATTGGAGAAGACTTCAAGTGCAAAGCTTGGTGAGATGCTCAGCAATCAGAAATCTGCTTCAGATCGAACAGGTTTAGGGTATGGTCTTTCTTCCTCTAATACTGCTTCTACTAGTGTTACTATTTTTGTTTCTCCTGCTCATAATATTGAAATTGAAAACACTGATGTTAAAATTGAATTAGCTAGTGAGAACCTAGACAAGGGTAAATCTATCTTAGGAGCACCCCCTAAACAGGATAAGAAAGATATTAAAAACCCTAGGGCAAAGAAGGCTAACTCTCAAAAGCCAAAACAGAAGAAGCAGCATCTTTGTCATTATTGTGGAGCTGCTGGTCATACACGACCAAATTGCTATAAGTGGTTAGCCACTCAACAGAGCAACGGCATGATAGCATCTGGAAGCCAAAATTAGCTTCAATCCTCTCTTGCTCCTCTTGGAGATCTTCTGAAAGCCCTCATCTTCCTTTCGAACTTGAATGGGTTCAATTCTTCTCCCTCACCGCCAGTTCAAGGGTTCAATCAAAGGAAAGGTTCTTCCAAGGTGTGGTAGAAAAAAGGACTCTAAGTGATTTTATCACTTTCTTCTATCTTCTTGTTTTTGTTTGTTGCATTACTTGTGTGTTTTGCATTCTTTTTTAGTCAGTCTAGTTTTATGCTTTACTTTGATAACATGTTTTTGTTTGTTTATTTTGTGTTTGATATAAAAATTTAAAAAAAAAATTGAAAAATTGAAAAATACAAAAATAGTGTGTGTTTTGTGTACATTGGTACTTGTGTACCTTGGATGGCCACTGAAATAAAGTCTTCTAAATTTTGTATCATTTGTAGCTTAGATGAGTATCTCTATGCACAACTAAGCAAGTGAGCTTTGTGGCTCTTGTTTGTGATGATTAAGATTGAACCCTAAGAGAATCCTAAGACGGGTAGGACTAGAAAATCCTAAGAGAAATGCACAAATAACCATCTCACCACTGTTGCTCGCCATTCATAATATGATACGTGTATGCTTCGGCATAGCAAAAGTGCAATGTCATAGACACCTGTATGCTTCGGCATAGCAAAAGTGCAGTGTCAAAGACATCCGTATGCTTCGGCATAGCAAAAGTGCAATGTTTATGCTTAACATGTTGGGTATTTCTTTTTTCTCTCTTATATGCCCATGCATGATATGCTTGAAAGAAAATATGCAAAGAAAATAAAAAGCAAAAAGATCAAAAATGCTTTAAATATGATTGCAAGCTTGTTTTCTAGGAGATGTGGGAGTTATAGGATGTAACTTAAAGGTGATAGTCCCCATCAAACAGTTATGATTATGTGTGAGTTAAAGTTATTTTCTCATATCTCAGATCGTCATAACATGTATACACTTATGCAATCTTGCGATGTTTTTCACACATAACACGCAATATTCTTTGCTACTCTTGTTACATGTGCAGGTACAATGTGATTTGGCTGTCACTAGGTTTTACATGTGCTAATGTATGCTCACTAAACTGTCTTGACTCATTTTTGAAATATAAAATTGGTTAGACTTGTTTAGTGTGTGTGTCTGTTTCTAAGGATCCATGTGCTTAAAATGTTTGATGAGAGATGATTTTGAGAGCTTAATATTTTGATTGGATCATTGATTGAGGTGTATGTTGGATTGCATTCATGTCTTGTTTTTCACTTTTCGAAAAACTGTTTTTAAAAGCAAGCTCGACACCTCCTCGATACCTAGCTATCTGTCGAGCTTCTTGTTAGGACATATGTATGTTCACTTGTTAAGAACATATGTCACTTGTTTATGTAAATTGGCTAATCCTTTTGACAAAACGCACTCTATTTGTAATTGGGTAGTTCTAGGTGTTTTTAATACTTCAAGAAACAAGGTTTCAAGAACAAGTGTTGAAGTCATCAAGTCTGTCCAAGAAAAAGCAAGCTGAAGTGCAATTTCATTAAAACTCGACACCTGCTCAATAGCTACCTCGACACCTGCTATTTGTCGAGATTTATAAAATCAGCTTTTCTAATCTGATTTTCTTGGGATCCGTGAATGTGTTTTTGGGCCTTCTTTTCTTCTAACCCTAAACATATAAAAGGATTGTTTTAAGAGCTGTCAAGTGGTACACAAGTTGCAAAAGCATTAAGCAATCCTTGTTCAAGCAAATTGTGATCAAAAGATGAAGTTCTTAACCTAGTTCATCTTCTCTCTAGAAGTTGCTGTGTATGTGCACCATAGGGTTTTGTAACCAAGCATCTTCCTGATCTTCATTGTGTATGATGAACTGAAGAACTTTGCAGCCAACCTCTTCTTCTCAAGTTGGTGTTTGAAGTCGCGTACTGGGATCCGCGCATTGGTTAGTCACGTACTTGGGAGCCGTGCATCAAAGGTGGAAATTGTCACTACAGATCAAGTCCAATTGGGTATTGGGGTAAGGGTTCAACTGTAGGTTGGTAAGGTACTTGGGATTCCTTTACTTGTAACCGCTTGATTTGATAGTAGTGGAGTTTCGGGAGTGGTGACCTGAAAATCACCCGGTGGGGTTTTTGCCGTTAGGGTTTTCCCCATTCGTAAACAAATCACCGTGTCATTTATTTTTCCGTTGCATATTTAGTATTTGGTGATTTGTTTGTGCTTCCACGTATTTGCATGTTAAATTGATTAATTAATAACTTGGCTAATTAATTAATTAACTGTATCACAAGGGGTCATTAAATTTAAATTGATTAATTAATTAACTTTTCTCATTTCTTGCTTCAATCACTTGGTAAGATCACTTTTCCCTTCCTTTTTCATGCATTTCATGTTTTGAGACCTAGGTTTTGGGATTTTCTGAAATTTTTGGGGTTTTTCAAAATTGATGAGTTTTTCTTCAAATTTTGGGTTGGGTTTTCACTTAAATGTTTCAAAATGTCATACATTGCATTTCATTTGCATTATAATGATATTTACATGCATTTAGATGTGTGCTCTATGTTTGTGTGCTGCTAGGATTGGATTGGGCTGATCCATGATGTTTTTTCCTTTGCATGTCACATGCTCATGCATTCCCATGCATACGTACTTCTTGTTCAACATATTTGATATATTTGAACTGTGTTGGGACTTTTCTGATTGTCTCCCTCTCTATCTCTTTCTCATTCTTTTACGTTAGTAGTGTCTATGGCACCCAAACGTAAATCCACTCCTGCTCGGAACCCTCTGCGTTCTGGAGCTTCCTCTTCTTCTGATTCTGCTCCTTTTAACCTTCGGTTTTGTGATGGAGATGCCCACAAGGCATTTTTGGAGAACTTTTCTCGACGAGGTGTTCATTCGGAACGCCAAGTCATTCTGGCGGACTTCGCCGACACTGACCTTCCCTCTGTCATTCACAGTAGGGGATGAGGGTCACTGTGTGACATCCCAGTCACTTGCCCTCTCGTGCTGATCCAAGAGTTTTACTCCAACATGCACAGGATTGACCGTTCAGTACCTCTCTTTTTCACTTGCGTTTGAGGTATGCGCATTCCTGTTACACCGCAACTGGTTGCGGATGTACTTAGGGTACCTAGGATAGATTTTCCTGATTACCCTTCTTGTGAACATCTGAGGACTATGTCCAAAGATGAGCTCATCTCTGCCTTCTGTCAGCGTCCTGCTGATTGGGGTGAGCACCAGTTCACATCATGTAGGCCTTTTGCTAAAGGTCCTAGATTTCTTAACATGATGATGACGTTTGTACTCCATCCACTCTCTCACTACAACTTTATCACAGAGCCTCGTGCTCAATTTTTGTTGTCACTTCTAGAGCATCTTACTATAGATTTTCCTTCTCACTTCATCTTGTCTATTATAGATGTCCATCTAGATTCGGCATCCCGTGATAAGCTCATCTTTCCTTCCGCTATCACGAGGATCTTACGCCATTTTTCTATTCCCTTTCCTGTGTCCGACCACTTCACTCATATCTGTGCCATAAATGCCGCTACCGTAAAACGTAGTGAGGCTCAGTTTAGGTCGCGATAGACGGATGCCACTCCTCCCTCCCGTTCAGCACCGTCCAGATCAGCTCCATCCAGATCTGCTCCTTCTACATCTGCTCCTTCTTCCTCTACGGGCGATGTATCTCTTGGAGATATTATGGTGCAGCTACAGTGCACGGACGCTCGCCTCGATACACTCTCCACTGAGTTGTATTAGGTGAATGTTTGTGTTGGTCGTATTGCATGACGGCAGGCGACTATTGATGGTTTTGCTCTAGAGGCTACTCCTTCACCACCTACTCCAGCAGCTTTAGATTCTGAGGATGATGAGGATGATGATGATGATGCTAGCTCTACTGATGAGATGTCTACATGACACTTCACCCTTTGTCACTCGTGACAAAAAGGGGGAGTAGTTTTGGGATTATGAGAGTAGTCATCTTAGGGGGAGAGTTAGTATAGGACATGTTGATAAGGGGAGTGTTGATATTTTGAGGGATGTAGTGAGGTATTTGATGTATTTTTTCTTTTCTATTCTTTAGATACATTGATCTTGTATATGAGGTCTTTTGACCAGTTTTACATACATTGTACTTATTCTCTTTATATGTGGATGTATGTTTCTTTCACCTCTCTCTTCATGTGTTGTTTCTTCTCTATCTTTATACACATGTTCTTTATACTTGTATGCAATCTATTTATTTCTGTTTCACACAAGATGCATTGATGAGTTTTGTTTAAAGTGTTTCAGAAATACAGGTTGTCAAAGTCTACTTGTCATAAACTCTCTTCTTGCAAAGTTTTTCAAGAGTTTGTGTTAGGATAGATTTTATTGTATTCAACAAGTGAATATGAGTTGAGTGATTTATGACTTCTCTCATATGTTCATTTGATTGTTGTGGTTTTGTCACGGATTGCCAAAGGAGGAGATTGTTAGGACATATGTATGTTCACTTGTTAAGAACATATGTCACTTGTTTATGTAAATTGGCTAATCCTTTTGACAAAACGCACTCTACTTGTAATTGGGTAGTTCTAGGTGTTTTTAATACTTCAAGAAACAAGGTTTCAAGAACAAGTGTTGAAGTCATCAAGTCTGTCCAAGAAAAAGCAAGCTGAAGTGCAATTTCATTAAACCTCGACACCTGCTCGATAGCTACCTCGACACCTGCTCGATAGCTACCTCGACACCTGCTATCTATCGAGATTTATAAAATCAGCTTTTCTAATCTGATTTTCTTGGGATCCGTGAATGTGTTTTTGGGCCTTCTTTTCTTCTAACCCTAAACATATAAAAGGATTGTTTTAAGAGCCGTCAAGTGGTACACAAGTTGCAAAAGCATTGAGCAATCCTTGTTTAAGCAAATTGTGATCAAAAGACGAAGTTCTTAACCTAGTTCATCTTCTCTCTAGAAGTTGCTGTGTATGTGCACCATAGGGTTTTGTAACCAAGTATCTTCCTGATCTTCATTGTGTATGATGAACTGAATAACTTTGCAGCCAAGCTCTTCTTCTCAAGTTGGTGTTTGAAGTCGCGTACTGGGATCCGCGCATTGGTTAATCACGTACTTGGGAGCCGTGCATCAAAGGTGGAAATTGTCACTACAAATCAAGTCCAATTGGATATTGGGGTAAGGGTTCAACTGTAGGTTGGTAAGGTACTTGGGATTCCTTTACTTGTAACCGCTTGATTTGATAATAGTGGAGTTTCGGGAGTGGTGACCTGAAAATCACCCGGTGGGGTTTTGGCCATTAGGGTTTTCACCATTCGTAAACAAATCACCGTGTCATTTATTTTTCCGCTGCATATTTAGTATTTGGTGATTTGTTTGTGCTTCCTCGTATTTGCATGTTAAATTGATTAATTAATAACTTGGCTAATTAATTAATTAACTTTATCACAATGGGTCATTCAGTTTGTGGCCTATCACTTCTCAAGCTTTTCTTTATCGCAATCTTGATACCTCCTAGACACCTGGTGGATCGATCGAGAAAGTTTCTATCTCCTCGATACCTTCTCGACACCTGGCGGATCGATCAAGCTTCTGTTCATGGTTCTGGTGTTCATTCCTCGATACCTTCTCGACACCTGTAGCTGTCGATGTGCATTTTCTCGACACCTTCCTCGATAGATGGCTTGACACCTCTCGATACCTCATCTGTTGAGATTTACTGAGGTTCCTATATAAGTCTTGTTCGCGATCCGGTTCTCATTTTCTCGATCTCTCTCGATCTGTCCGCAACTGTTCATCTCCCAAACTCAGTTTTCTCACTCAAAACCTTCAACCCATGTGATTTTCGGCCCTTCCTTGCTTCAAATCACTTGGTATGATCTCTTTTTCCTTCATTCTTCATGCATTTCATGTTTTGAATCTTAGGTTTTGGGATTTTTGAAAAATTTTGGGGTTTTTCAAAATTAATGAGTTTTTCTTGAAATTTTGGGATGGGTTTTCATTTAAATGTGTTCAAAATGTCATGCATTGCATCACATTTGCATTAGAATGGTATTTTCATGCATTTAGATGTATGTACTATGTTTGTGTGCTGGTAGGTTTGGATTGGGCTGAGCCTATGATGAAATTTCTTTTGCATGTCGCATGTTCATGCATCTCCATGCATACGTACTCTCTATTCAATATATTTGATATATTTGAATTGCTTTGGGACTTTTCTGATTATCTCTTTCTCTCCCTCTCTCCCTCTCTCTCTCTCTCTTTCTCTCTTTCTCTCTCTCTCTCATTCTATTTACGTTAGTAGTGTCTATGGCACTTAAGCGTAAATCTACTCCGGGTCAGAACCTTCTGTGTTCTGGAGCTTTTTCATCTTCTGATTCTACTCCTCTTAATCTTCGGTTTCGTGATAATGATGCCCACAAGGCATTTTCGGAGAACTTTTCTAGATGAGGTGTTCATTCGGAATGCCAAGTCATTTTGGCGGACTTCCCCGACACTGACCTTCCCTCTGTCATTCACAGTAGGGGATGGGAGTCACTGTGTGACGTCTCGATCACATGTCCTCTCGTGTTTATTTAGGAGTTTTACTCCAACATGCACTGGATTGATCGTTAGTACCTCTCTTTTTCACTCGCGTTCAAGGTACGCGCATCCCTGTCACACCGCAGCTTGTTGCGGATGTGCTTAAAGTTCCTAGGATAGAGTTTCCTGACTATCCTTCTTGTGAGCGTCTAAGGATTGTGTCCAAGGATGAGCTTATATCTGCTTTCTGTGAGCGCACTTCGGCGTGGGGTAAGCATCAGTACACATCATGTTGGCCTTTTGCTAAAGGTCCTAGATTCTTAGACATGGTGATGACTTTTGTACTCCATCCGCTTTCTCACTACAACTCCCATCACAAAGCCTCGTGCTCGATTTTTGTTATCCCTCATTGAGCATCTTACCATAGGTTTTCCTTCTCATTTCATTTTGTCTATTATAGATGTTCATTTAGATGTGGCGACCCATGATAAGCTTATCTTTCCTTCTGCTGTCACAAGGATTCTACGCCATTTTTCCATTCTTTTTCCTGTGTCCGACCATTTCACTTTCATGTGTGCCATAGATGCCACTACCGTAAAACGTAGTGAGGCTCAGTTTAGTTCAAGACAGCTGGATTCCACTCCTCCCTCCCATTCAACTCCATCCCGATCTGCTCCATCTACATCCACTCCTTCTTCCTCTATAAGCGATGTTTCACTTGGAGACATCATGGCGCAGTTGCAGCGCATGGATGCTCGCCTCGATACACTCTCCACTGAGTTGTATTAGGTGAATGTTCGTGTTGTCCGTATTGCATGACGACAGGCTTCCATGGGTGGTTTTGCTCCTGAGGCTACTCCTTCACCACCTCCTCCAGCGGCTTCTGATTCTGAGGATGACGACGACGAGGATGATGATGCTTCGGATGATGATGATGGAGATGCTAGCTCTACTGATGAGATGTCTACTTGACACTCTACCCTTTGTCACTCGTGACAAAAAGGGGGAGTAGTTTTGGGGATATGAGAGTAGTCATCTTACGGGGAGAGTTAGTCTAGGACATTTTTGTTAGGGGGAGTGTTGATACTGTTGATACTTGAGGGATGTAGTGAGGATATGATGTATCTTTTCTTTTCTTACATTTTAGATACATTGTTCTTGTATATGAGGTCTTGTGACCAGTTTTACATACATTGTACTTATATTCTTTATATGTGGATGTATGTTTCTTTTACATATCTCTACAGGTGTTGTTTCTTTTTTATCTTTATACATATGTTTCTTATATTTGCAACAATTTATTATTTCTGTTTCACACAAGATGCCTTGATGAGTTTTGTTTAAAGTGTTTCAGAAATACAGGTTGTCAAAGTCTACTTGCCATAAACTCTTTTCTTGCAAATTTTTTCAAGGGTTTATGTTAGGATAGATTTTATTGTATTCAACAAGTGAATATGAGTTGAGTGATTTATGACTTCTCTCATATGTTCATTTGTTTGTTGTGGTTTTGTCATGGATTGCCAAAAGAGGAGATTGTTAGGACATATGTGTTTCACTTGTTAAAAAACATATGTCATTTTTTTATGTAATTGGCTAATCCTTTGACAAAACGTACTTTACTTGTAATTGGGTAGTTCTAGGTGTTTTTAATACTTCAAGAAACAAGGTTTCAAGATCAAGTGTTGAAGTCATCAAGTCTGTCCAAGAAAACAAGCTGATAGTGCAAATTCATTAAAGTTCGACAGCTGGCTTGATAGCTGCATCTATCGAGCTTATGAACTGAAGAACTTTGCAGCCAACCTCTCTTTTAGTTGGTGTTGAAGTTGCATACTGGGATCCGCGCATTGGTTAGTCACGTACTTGGGAGCCGTGCAACAAAAAAGGGGAACTATCACTACAAAACAAGTCCAATTGGGTATTGGGGTAAGGGTTCAACTGTAGGTTAGTAAGGTACTTGAGATTTCTTTACTTGTAACTGTTTGTTGTGATAATAGTGGAGTTTCAGGAGTGGTGACCTGAAAATCACCCGGTGGGGTTTTTGTCGTAAGGTTTTTTTCCATTCATAAACAAATCACCGTGTCATTTAATTTCCACTGCATAATTAGTTTATTGATGATTTGTTTGTGCTACTGCGCATTTGCATGTTAAATTTATTAATTAATAACTTGGCTAATTAATTAATTGGTTTAATCACAAGGGGTCATTCAGTTTGTGGCCTACCACATAGTATTGCTCAATGACTTTACAACTAATATAAACACTATTTATTGAGTGAAGCAACCAAATACTTAAAAAATTATGACTTAAAATTTTAATAAAATTATATATTTAATATCTCTAAAACAAATTGAGCATAAATTTATTTACTAGTAGGAGATTAATGAGTTCTTTCAATATTTGTGTGTGGGAAATAAATGAGTTATATACTCTAAAACTGAGAAAAACGAGCAGATATTGTCATATTCAATGAAAAAAAAAAATTATTTTTTTGGTTCTTCTTTGATAAAAAAATTACTTTTATTTATTTGTGAATCTTTGGGGCTTAATTAATACTCTCATTGGTACAAAGATATATTGGTAAAAATTTGGGGGCCTTAGGCGGTTGCCTACTTGCCTCATGCATTGGGCCAACACTTCTTCCAAGCAAAATGAATCTTGATGCGGAAGAAAAGCCACAAGAATAGTGACGAAACATTTATACTTCAAGACGATAATCCTTAAATCCACAAGAATAACTTTGGAATCCACCTGAAAATAGAGGAGAAAACTATCTATACAATTTTATTAATGAAAAAACCAAATTGCCTTAGAGGCTACAATGCTCTTAAAAAGGAAAAGGAATTCTAGGCTATCAACTGCATTCCTAAGGTGGCTAAGAGACACTAAATCCTTAATTTGTTTTAGGCATGAAATTAGGCTAGAAAATAGGAAAAATCCCCCCCCCCCCCTCCCCCCTCCCCCCCAAAAAAAATAAATAAAAAAATTAAGAAAGTTGCAAAATTAAATGTTACGGACTATAGGAGATGTCTTGGAATAGACCCAACATTATTCTTACTTTTGAATTTCAAGCTATAATGAAAAGAAGAATTACTATATCTTATCCCCTTCCCCTATATATGTGTGTTTCTCAAAAAAGAAAAAAAAAAGAAGAATTACTATAAATAGAAAAAAAAGTGATTAATTAAAGGCCTAAACTAAAGAATTTGCCTAAATTGCGGCGTAAATCATGTCCGAAGGCAATGATTATTGATCCTTGTGATGATTCACTTCAGGTCACTCACGTTATTCCATTAGTGGTTCCGGACGGTGATTTCCACTAGGACTTATTTACTTCCTGATTTTTCTGTGTGCTGAAATTTGATGGTCTTTCTATTCAAGTAAAGTTTGTGCTATCCATTCTCCATCAGATCCTGATCTATACGAACATTATATTCTTCTCAATGGTAAGAATGTTGAGCTGATCAGTGAAGCCACTAGACACTTAGCAGCCATGAATTAGTAACGTACATGTCAAAAATAATTGCCTCACTAACACACATAGGAGTGTTAATATTGGCACAATGGTATTAAATGAGCCATGTAACTTTTGGCAAAACAAAGATTAAAAGTATAAAAACTTAGGGCATGTTTGATAGACTATAATAGGCACTGTAATGTAATAGTTATTCTTATAATTTAGTTATTCTGTAGGGTTATGTTTTTATTATAGAGAATTGTCATTTCTTAATAAATTGTAAAAATGTTGCAAAATAGTTTGTAGCTGTAACATTACTATTATTTAAAATGAAGAAAACTATTAACTCTGCAACTCAAACCCTTCCCCCTATCCTAAACCCCTTCTTGGCTTATTCTTAGTAATAAAAATTACCATTCTTGCTGTAATTCTCATCCAGTGTACTAAATGTGCCTTTAAATTTTAAGCATTTAGATTGGCTTCTAAGCTCAATTCATGAAATAAAATTGATATAAATTATCAATTAAATTTCAAGCAAATTATTCTCTCTTAAAGTTTTCCTTATGGATATTCTTTTGGGGATTTAATCATATACTTTTATTCTACCTAGACTTGAAAATTAGGTGAGGTTGAAAATAAGTTGAGGTTGATTGGGTTTGGGTCAGAAAATGACCATTTTAAATGGTTGCAAAACTTATGACCTTACCCAATTTTTTGAGAGTCGGGTCAACACAGTATGACACTCTTTTTTTACATACCAAAAATAAATATGAAATTTGATGCTATTATCTTTGTCTTCTCTTCAATACAAATAAGAAAATATATAAACAAAAATACTCAAAAATAAAAATTACATACAGAGTACGTAATGCATAAATTCTAAAGGTTACACAATCTAACGTGCACTAAAGTAAAACCTTCAAGCCTCAATCTCATGAAGAAAAAAAGATTCCTGAGTGTCTATGAGAAGAAGAGACAAGGATACAAAGAGAGACAAAAAAAAAAAAAAAAAAAAAATGAGAAGTGTGAAACACGTTTACAGGTCAGGTTCACGGTGGGTCAATAATTATACGGGATAGCACCCTCTTGGTTCGTATCTCTCTAAATTTTAGTCATTTTCTGTGCCATTTCTTCTCCTCTCAGGGAATGGATTTTGGGTCATTTTTTGTGTTCACCATTTCCGGTCAATCAAAAGCCTGCTAGCTCATCTTCAATCTTTCTTCCCATCTCCCAAGGCTCTCGGCTTATTTTTCTCTTCCATTTATTTGTATTATTATTCCATCTCCTCTAGTCCATCAGAGTTTTATTGTAACTCATTATTTTCTTGTACCCAAATAGTGCAATAACCTGTTATCAATGACAACCGAACCGAGACATACTTGTTCTATTTGTTCATTTGAGTCATCTTACGTATCTCTTGATCTTCTTGCATACTTAAAATCCAACAAAGAAACACCTTTCCATATATTCAACGATGTCATCCTGCCGGAATTTCAATGCCATTTATCCAAGATAAAGCAACTCCTTCCTCCTAAAGAATTGAATGGAAGCCGAGACAACAGCACCAGCAGGATCGACATGGATCATGAGCAGCATGCAACATTTGAGGAGATCCAGAATGACCTCAAGTACATCAACGAGGCTTGTCGTAAACTAGAGGATTCAGCAGACTGCGTCAACGAAGAAATCCAACGATTGATTCTCCAAGGCTTGGACGATGCCTTCAAAGAAAGAACAGAAGCACCAGAAAATTCTCCCAGAATTAACAAGCTTAAGAGAACCCAGATAGTTGTCTCGAAGTTAAAGAACCAAATTTGTTCATCCCCACAGCTCTCTCAAGATAGTTTGCATTCTGCAAGCCTTCATCGTTCCAGCTTTTCTATGAGAAATTACTACATCAATCCTGATATCTCAACTACGATCAAAATTGAGAGGTTGTACAATGATCTAGATGATAAAAAAAAATTGTGTTTGCTATGTTTCTCTGTGTTCCCTGAAGATGCAATCATAAAGAAGAAAGTTTTGATCCATTGGTGGGTTGGCGAGGAATTTATAGACTCACAGAATAGTGATAGTAAGACTGCAGAGGAGACTGGTAATGAGTACTTCAAAGACTTCATCAAGAACTGCATCATTGAGCCTGTTCACAAAAAGCTCAGACAGAACTCAGAAAATTGTAAGATGCTTCCTTCAATTCGTGCTGCCATAATTAAGCTTGCGGAGGAAAATGATTTTGTCAGTTTTGATCAAAGGGGAAATCCCACAGCTGATTTTAAGAGGTTGTTCCTAGTGAAAACTGAAGAAGGGTCTTCGCTTCACAATTTGACTTATATTTATCATTATTTGCGGCGAGATAAGATTGTAACATTGTTTAATGTAAATGAGCCTTATCTTAGTTTCAGGGTGGACAGTTTTTCAAAGATGAAGAACTTAAAAGTTCTACAGCTGGGAAGGTGGAAGGCCTCTGCTAAGCAACTTGTTGAAGTAGAGGACACTGAGTTCTTGAAAGGATTGAAGAAAATGAAAAGGCTTAGGTACTTTAGCCTTAGGGGAATCTCTGGAATTACTGAGCTTCCAAATTCAATTTGCAAACTCAGTAATCTAAAGATACTGAACCTTAGTGGCTGTGATAATTTAGAGAAACTTCCTGATGGAATAGGCTCACTCAAGCAGCTGACACACTTAGACGTGTCTGAGTGTTACTTGATTAGTCACATGCCCAAGGGACTCGCTTTTCTCTTGGAACTCGAAGTCCTTAAAGGGTTTGTGATTGGTAAAGAAAGGTCCAGAGGCCACTACTGCAAGCTTGCTGATTTGGCGGGACTGAAACATTTAAAGAAGTTGAGCTTGAGCATTCATGCAGACGAAATATCTGAAGAAGCTGAGCAAGATCTGGATTCTCTAAGACAATTTGGAAACCTCCAGTCTTTATCTGTAGCCTGGTCAAGAATATACACTGCACCCACAACCACAAATGTGAGGCTGCCAAAAATCCCGAGAATAATGAGCAGGACAAAATCAACCAAAACACCAGGATCTTCACGAGGTGTTGCTCTAGACAAACTAGGCCTCCAGAATTTCCATGGTTTTGAGATGCCTAATTGGCTTAAGCTCTTAGACCCGAAGAACCTAAAGAAGCTCTACATAAGGGGAGGAGAACTATCTGATCTGCACCTTATGAAGGACTACACACGGCCCGTTCACTGTCTACGCTTGAAGTCCTTGAGTCAATTGAGGATGGATTGGCCAGAACTGCAACTATTGTTTCCAAACTTAACTTATGTGAAGAGAGAAAACTGTCCTCATCTCAGTTCCATCCCATGTGATATTAATGGAGAGTGGATTAAACCTGAAGCAGATACTGTAAAGGCAGGTGACACAGCATCTGATAAGGCTGAAGGAAAACGACCTGTAGCAGAGTAGTTTTATAGTCTAAACTGTAGGTAGTTTATGCTAAATGGTATTAGTAAAGTTAGTTATTGTTGCAAGTCCACGTGTAAGCATCTGATGAGTCATGCTATTATTAGTTACAGTGAACCCAAACTTTACGAAATTGGTTGTGTATATGTACTAGATTCTGTGAATGAATGAGATCAAGAAACTTAGAATTAGTTCATCAAATTTCCTTTCTTCTTTGCTTTCTTCTCTGTTCTCTACTCTGCTTCTTCATATTTTCCTTTTCGCATATTGCTTTTCATGGTATCAGAGCCACCATTAATGGCTTTTGCTCTGAGCTCTAGTTCTTCAACAACTCCTTCCACTTCCACTGCAACAACTACTCCTACAAACTCTTTGGTGAATCCATCGTTGTTGCTCCTATGTAATATGGCGAGTATGATGACAATGAAGCAGGATTTCACCAACTTTATGGTCTGGAAACATCAAATTGTTGTGATTCTTGAAGCTTATGCCATGATAGGTTTTGTTGATGGTTCATGTGTAGCACCTGATCCTTTCTTGAAGGACAGTTCTGGAAGCTTTACTAGTGAGCCAAACCCTGAGTATCTCAGTTGGAAGAATCGAGAGCAAGCCCTATTCACATTCATCAACTCCACTTTGTCTCCATCAATCTTAGCCATTACAGTGGGTCAAAAATCTACTAAGGGAGTCTGGAATGTGCTTGAGAAAAGGTTTGCTTCTGTATCTAGATCTCATGTTTTAAGTCTGAGGAATGAATTGTTGAGTATCAAGAAAGGTTCTAAAAGCATTGATAGTTTCTTTCAAAGAATCAAAGAAGTTAGGGATAGATTGAATTCTATTACTGTTTTCATTGATGAAGAAGAGCTTATACATCTAGTTTTAGAAGCCCTGCCTCAAGAATATGGTGCATTTTGTTCAGCAATAAGAACTAGGAATGATGTGTTTAGCCTAGAAGAGTTAAATACTTTATTAAATGCTAAAGAGAGAACTATTAAGAAGAAATTTGAGTCTAGAGATACTTCTATGGCTATTAATGATGCAAAAAATCAACAGTTGAGCTCCTCGTCGTAGCGGATGGACGATGTTGTGAATATGGTTGTCTCTGTAGTAGTAAGACTTACAAGAATGAACTAGATGGAAGAGTAACACACCGGTGTGGCATCAACCAAACTGCCTCCGATGCTTAAGTCAGTAAGGGAGAAAAATTCTAGAGAGAAAATGAGTATAGAGTGGTTTCATAGAGTGTTTGTGTATACCTTTAACTTCTATCACCTTCTCTTTTATAGTTGTGTGCCTCATTAATGGGCAATAATGTGCTGTATTTATGCTCAATGACTAGTACGTTATGAAATCTTTGTCTGAAGTTCATAGCTCATTTTGTAACCGTTGCTCCATCTGTTACGTTTGGTCATCAATGAGCATAATAAATGTGTAACGTCTTCTTTGGGTCAATGACGATCTCCGCTTAGTGACAACCATAAATTTCTAACTCATCAGCTGCCCCCTTGTTCAAATTCTCGTTTGTTAGATGAGATGAGAAAAAATTCGTCTAATGCTTCATATTCCGTGTACTGTAAATTTATGACGATTTGATGTTTGAGTAGTTGAATGCCACGTGTACGGCCAGGATGCGTTCGATGTGCGGACATGTCTTGGTTTTCCCGCGCATGTTTTGGCCACTTGTTTTGCATTTTTCCCTCCTCTTTCCTTTCTTCTGTATTTTTTCCTTATTCTATTTTTCTTCTAGGGTTTGTTTCTCCTCCGAGCTTCCTTTCTCTGTCCTGTGTTTCCTGGTAAGTTCTTCGTGCTCCTTCTTCTTTTCTAATTCTTCCATGGTAGATTATTCTGCTGTTAGTGTAGATTGTCCTTCTATAGTTTTCTTTTTTGCTCATTTTGGTTGTTTACTTGAGTTTGTAGATCCCAGTGTCTCGAGAGGGTTAGTCTCTTCGTAGGGGAGGACTGTCGATACACTTTTGTCCTTTCTTCATTATTCCCTTCGGTTTCCCATTCTGCTGAGGTAGCCAGATTGTTAAAGATGTTTGAGGTAAGGTTTAGTGACCTGGAGACGGCATTATCTTCATCTAATGATCGCATGATCTCAGAGGCCACTTCTGTTTCCATCCTTTATAAAGCTTGGAACATCTTGTGTTCCCTTACGGGAAAGGACGAGTAACGAATTAGGGACAGGTTTCAATTCCTTGATTCGGTAAAAATTAGGATCCCGAGTGACGAAAAGAGGGCTTGTCACCCGTATGCTGATGAGGTTTTTTTTTAATGAGGCCGACTTTACCAGTGGCCTTCGTTTCCCTGTTCATCCCTTTGTTAGGGAACTTTTTTCTTATTTGCATCTTGCTCAAGCACAGTTAGTGCCTAACTCCTGGTGGATCATCATCTCTTGCATGGTGGTGTGGATGTCCGCCAATGATGGTGATGTCATTAGAAGGGACGAATTCCTCCATTTTTACTGTCTGGGGAAATCAAAGGACACCGGCTATTATGAGTGTGAGCCGTGGGATAGGGCTTCTAGGTTAATCCTTGATTACCCATCGTCCCTTGGAAATTGGAAGCCAAATTTCTTTTTTATCTATGGAAATGGTTGGGAGTTCGTCCCTGGTGAGGGCCTAGATGAAGCCCCCAAGTTTTTTCTTAGTTGGGGAATTCCTGTGTCTGGTGCATCTTTCTCGTCTTTCAGTTGCTTTTCCCTTCTTACTTGTGTTTCTATTCGCAGTTTCCCAACGTCCTCATCTGAAAAAGAGGTATTAGCGTCGAGTTAAAAGAGTGAAGGAGTACTTGGAGTCTGTTAAAGATTTTGACGAGCTCGTTTCTCCTCAATCTTTATTTCTTCACTTTTTGGGTCCAAAATCGTCTACTAAGGTTTGAGAAAATTTGGAAGTTGTAAAAAAGAGTAGATGCTTCTTTCCTTTTGTTTTCTTCTTCATTCATTTTTTTAATATCTTTCCTTCGTCCTTTCAGGAATGACGACTAGATTTAGCAAGTAAAAGTTAGCTAAGGCTCAAGAGAAGAAGGCCAAGGGCGGCACCTTCAGTGGTTTCTTGTCTAAGAAGAAAATGGGTGACGCCTCTAAGAAAGAACCTGTGGTGGCGCCTCCTCCTGCCCATTTACCTGCCAAGCGCCCTACCTCTCCCACTTCGTCATTAAAGGTTATTGCCTCTGTTGGAGAGGAGGTTAGGAAGAAGAAGAAGGTTGATGGTAAATCTTTCCTCCCTATGTTTTGGAATGATGCTGACGCGGCAACTTTAAAGGCTCATGAGGCATTTTCTGTGGATAACCTCAGTCCTCTGATGGTGAAGTCGTCCAGTGAGGTGATGTCGTCTCATATTCAAAAGCTTGTGCAGGTATGCGTTGTAGGTTGTCTTTACTTCTTCTTTTTCTTTTGCTTTACTCTTACTAAGGGAGATTTTTGTAGGCTTTAGGGGAGTCTTTGTTCATCTTTGGAAAGCTCTTGGAAAAGAAGGTGGCCTTGTCCGAGCCTATGGTTAAGTCCCTTTCTGCTAAGAACGAGATACTTAAGAACAAGGTTGCCATCTATTTCGTTGAAGCTGAGAATGACAAAGAACAGGTAGCGGTCTTGGAGAAAAGCCTACAAGTGAAGAAGGACTTGTGCAAGCTGAAGGACAAGCAGATTGGTGACTTGGAGCTAAAACTGCAGAATGTTGGGCCACATCGGTGAAGGACTTCAAAGACTCTGATGAGTACTTCGATGAGTTGTGCAATTACTACATAGAGGGCTTTGATCTTCTCATGAAGTGAACGGCAAAGCATCACCTTGGCTTGGACTTATCTGGCTTAGCTGTGGATGACGTTGAGAAGGAACTTATGTCTGATCGTCCTTCTAAGGCTACAACAATGAATGTGATGGAGGAAGCCACAGACATTGCTAAAGTAATGGAGGAGGCCACAATTGCAACCCCTGTAGACCCTATCCCTGATGAGCAGTAATCTTTATTTTTTCTTTTTAGTTTTTATTTCTTTGCAAGGCAAGAACAATATTTCTCTTTGGGCCTGTTGTTTTGGGCAATTGAACAATTCCTGTGGGCCTGTTGTTTTGGGCAGTTAAACAATTTCTTTTACGATGTTAGTTGTGCTGAGATAACTTTTTATACTTGGCTTGTATTTGAACAGCTTTTTCGTACTTATCTTATGTTGGAATGATTCTTTATTGAGTCATATTTGACTGACGACTCCTAGCAGTGTTTGAATAGCTCAGTATTTTAGTTATTCGAACAGCTTTTTGTTGAGTCATATTTGAATGACAACCTTAGTTGTGTTTGAACAACTTAACATTTTTTAGCTGTGTTTGAACAACTTTTTATTGAGTCATGTTTGAATGACGATCTTAGTTGTGTTTGAATAGCTTAGCATTTTTTAGCTGTGTTAGAACAGCTTTTTACTGAGCCATGTTTAAATGACGATCTTAGTTGTGTTTGAACAACTTAACATTTTTTAGGTATGTTTGAACAGCTTTTTATTGAGCCGGGTTTGAATGACGATCTTAGTTGTGTTTGAAAAACTTAGCATTTTTTTGTTGTGTTTGAACAGCTTTTTACTGAGTCAAGTTTAATTGATGATCTTAGTTGTGTTTGAACAACTTAACATTTTTTAGCTGTGTTTGAACAGCTTTTTATTGAGTCACGTTTGAATGACGATGTTGCGATGTACTCGTGACTTAAAGTCAAGGTATTGGAGCGTCTTTAGTTTAACCTCTTTTTTTTTTGTCTATTTGTGCTTGAATAATGATCTTATTGGTTGTGTTTAAACATCTTTGATTTAGTCGACTTTAGTGGCTAAGTGTGAACAGCTTTTGATTTGGAATGTTAATGATGAAGGTCCTTGAGACGTCTCCCAAGGATGACTCCTAAGTGTTGCACATGTTTTTGTTGACAAATAACTCATGAATAATCATTGATAAATACGCATGGATAATGCTTTCATGTATTATTGATATATGAATGACGAAAGTAATAACTGTCGTACATACTGATATGAAGATTAGGCGACCTGAAATGTAAAGCATTCCTTACTGGTAGTATTTCTTCAAATGTTCTATGTTCCATGGTCGAGGCAATTCCTAGCCGTCTAGAGACTTCAGGTAGTAGGAGCCTTCTTTGGAATGACGGATTACTTCGTAGAGACCTTCCCAGGCTGGTCCCAATTTTCCTTGGTATGGGTCTTTTGTTACCTGTGATAACTTTCTAAGGACGGGGTCTCTTGTGTTGAACCTTCTTTACCTTAACCTTTCTGTTATAGTCTCTAGCCATTGCTTCCTTGTGTTTGGCCATTCGCTTCATAACTTCTTCTCTGACTTCATCAATTAGGTCCAGATTGCTGTTAAGCTCCTACTGGTTCTTTTGGTCTTCATAAATTTTGACTCGAAAGCTTGTCAGTCCCACTTCCACTAGTATGATGGCCTCAGTTCCAAATGTTAGCCTGAATGGTGTTTTTCCTGTTGGAACTCTTATGGTCGTCCTATATGCCTAAAGGACATTTTGTAGTTCTTTAGGCCATGCCCCCTTTGCCCCCTCAAGCCTAGCTTTGATAATTTTAAGCAAGTTTTTGTTCGTCACTTCTATCTAGCCGTTGGCCTGAGGGTGTCTTGGCGAAGAGTAGTGATTCTTGACTCCTAGAGGGAATTGACCCATGGCATCGTCTCTCTTAGTCTAGTCTAGACATTTGCGAAGTGTTGATGCTTGTCGCATGCTCTAACGATGTTGTATGTGTCTTTTTGTAGGGTTGGCCAGTAATATCCTGCTCTGAGCTCCTTTCCTACTAAGGATCTTGCCCCAGCATGGTTTCTATAGATTTCCTCGTGTATATCACAAAGCACATAATCTGCTTCTTCTGAATTGGCGTATCTTAGATATGGGAGTGAATATGCTCATATGTACAGCACATCGTTAATAATGATGAAGTGAGCAGCTTTGATCTGTATCTTCCTTGCTTTCGTCTTATCTTTAGGGAGCCATCCTTCTTTCAAGTAACGGACGATGGGAGTCATCCATTCGTCTTGTTCTTTTATCTTCAGAACTTTTTCCCCTTCTATGTTTGGATACCCCCTTATCTTTACATATAGTTCAGAAGTTGCATTGTAATCACCTAACGAGGCCAATCTTGCTAGAAAGTCAGCTTCTGCATTTTTGGCTTGTTGGATTTGCACAAAGTCTAGATTGTCAAAGTATTGTGAGAGTCGTTGGACAATCTTCAGGTACTTCTGCATCCTTTCTTCTTTGTCTTTATAATCTCCCTTCACTTGTCCAATTATTAGCTGAGAATCAGCTTGGACGATAAGGTTTTTTGCTCTTAGAGCCTTTGCTGGACTTAGCCCTGTTAGTAATGCTTCATATTCTGCCTCGTTATTTGTTGCTGGGAAATGCACCCTAACTACATACTTCAATGTTTCTTTTTCTAGGAATATGAGCACTACTCCTGCTTCTCCTACTTTCTTCGTGGCAGACCCATCTGTCTAGACCGTCCATGTTTCCATGGGAGGTTCTTCTTACTTATAGGGGTAAGTGAATTCCGTATGAGGTCTGCTAGCACCTGGGCTTTAACTGCTACTCGTGGCCGATATTCAATGTCAAATTAGCCCAATTCAGTTGCCCATTAAATTAATCGTCCAGCTGCATCTATCTTGTTCATCATCTTTCTTATGGGTTGGTCTATCATGACGACAATGGGGTGTGCTTGGAAATAAGGACAGAGCTTTCTAGAGGCAACTAATAATGCGAAAGCTATCTTTTCCATCCTTAGGTAACTTACCTCTGCTCCTTGGAATGCCTGGCTGGTATAATAAACTAGCTTCTAGACGTTCCCTTCTTCTCTGATCAATGCCGAAGTTACTGCAGTGTTAGACACTAGTAGGTAGAGATACAACTTCTCTCCCATCATCAAGGGGCTTAATAGAGGTGGCTTTGTCAAGTACTCCTTTAACTTGGCAGGGGCTTCCTCGCAATCGTCAGTCCACTGAAAGGCTTTTTTTTAATATCTTGAAGAATGGCTTGCACTTGTCTATTGCCTTAGAGACGAATCTGTTTAGGGCTGCAACCTTTCCTGTCATGCTTTGTACCTCCTTCACTATTTTTGGTGACTTGACCTCGATTATTGCCTTCACTTTATCCAGATTTGCCTCTATACCTCGTTGGGATACCATGAATCCCAAGAATTTCCTCGAAGCAACAACAAAAACACACTTTGCAGGGTTTAATTTCATATTGTACTTACGTAGTGTGCTAAAGGTTTCTTTTAGATCATCCAAGTGGTTGGCTTCATCCTTGCTTTTCACTAACATATCCTCTACGTAAACCTCCACATTTCTTCCAATTTGGTGAGAGACATATGGTTCACTAATCTCTAGTAGGTGGCTCCTGCGTTTTTTAGTCCAAAGGGCATAACTTTGTAGCAGTACAACTCTTGGCTAGTAACAAACGAGGTCTTCTCTTGATCGTCTTTGTCCATAAGAATCTGGTTGTACCCAGAAAGTGCATCCATGAAACTTAAGAGTTTGTGTTCGACAGTTGAGTCTACTTGTTGATCAATCCTTGGCAAGGGAAACTATCCTTTGGGCAAGCCTTGTTCAGGTCTGTAAAGTTAACACATATTCTCCACTTGCCATTGCTCTTCTTTACCATGACCACATTTGCTAGCCAATCTGGATAGAAGACTTCCCTAATGAAATCAGCTTCTAGTAGCTTTTCTACTTCTTCAGTGACAGCTTTGTTGTGTTCTATTGTAAATACTCTTCGTTTCTGTAGTACAGGTTTGCATTCTGGGTTGACATTGAGATGATGCTATATGATCTTCCTATCAATTCCGAGCATATCCTCATGTTTCCAAGTGAAAACATCTTCTCTTTCTCTAAAGTTGGGAGTGCTGTTCCAATCTTCAATACCTTCATCTAATCTCCTAGAACAATCTCAACTTCTTGTGGTGTTTTTGATGGTTCGGTGATGGGCTCTGGTTCATTGATCACCCATGTATAGTTCTCCCTAGATGGTAAGGTAGCTTGGTAACACTCTCTTGCCAGTACTTGGTTACCTCTGATTTCTCCTACCCCATAGGCTGTTGGAAACTTCACTTTCAAGTAATATGTTGATGTTGCTACCCTTAGTTTGTTGAGTGTAGGCCCTCCCAAGATAATGCTGTATGTTGAAGGGAAATCAACTATGAGGAAATCAATTTCCTTGGTGACATGTGCTGGATAAGTTCCTGCAATTACAGTTAGAGTGATGATGCCTCTAGGGACGATTCTATCCCTTATGAAGCTTACCAAAGGAGAGGTGAAACGCCTGATCCTCTTCTTATCCAGCTTAATTTGCTGAAACGCGGGCAAATAGATGATATCTGTTGAGCTTCCGTTGTCAATGAGCACCTTGTGGATGTTAAACTCTTCTTACTCTGAGCATGATTACGAGTGGATCGTCATGGGGTTGTTTGATGCCGCGACCGTCTCTCTATAAGAAGACAATATCAGGCTTGTCATTCTTTTGCATCTTCATTGGAGGGAGTCGCAAATGGACGCTATTTATTTCTCTTATAATAGGTTAAAAACGAATTGACCTCTTGTGATAAATTAATTGATTAATTAGCTAAGTTTATTAATTAATCAAATTAACATGCAAATGCGTGGTAGCACAAACAAATCACCAATAAACTAAGTATGCAGTGGAAAATAAATTGACACGGTGATTTGTTTACAAATGGGAAAAACCAACACGACAAAAACCCCACCGAGTGATTTTAAGGTTACTACTCCCGAGAATCCACTATTATCAAAACTAGCGGTTATAAGTAAAGGAATCCCAGTACCTTATACCAACCTACAGTTGAACCCTTTCCCCAATACCCAATTGGACTTGTTCTATAGTGACAATCTCTCTTTTTAATGCACGACTCCCAATATGTGACTAACCAATTTCACAAATCCCAGTACGCAACTTCAATCACCAACTAGAGAAGGTTGTTGGCTGCAAAGTTCTTTAGTTCATCACACGATGAAGATTGAGAAGCTCCTTGGTTACAAAACCCGACGGTGCACAAACATTACAGCTTCTTCACAAGAAAGATGAATTAGGGAAAATTCTGTCTCCGGTCACAATTTGCTTGAACCACTTTGCTTAACACTTGTGCAACTTTTGTCACCTTTGATGGCCCTTAAAATAATCCTTTTTTATGTTTAGGGTTGTGAGAAAAGAAAGCCCAAACATACAATCATGGATATCTATCGAGCTACTGTCGAGCCATGGGCTAGAACAACTCTACAGGTCTCGATAAATGTTAGCTGATCTTGGATAAACTTGCATGACTTTAACACTTGAACTTGAAACAAGGTTTCTTGAAGTATTAAACACATCCTAGATCTATCTAAATACAAGTAAAGTGCGTTTTGTCAAAAGATTAGCCACTTACATAAAATAGTGACATATGTTCATAACAAGTGAATCACATATATCCTAATAATTTTCCCCTTTGGCAATCTGTGACAAAACCACAAGAAGCAAATGAACATATGAGAGAAGTCATAAATCATTCAACTCATATTCATTTGTTGAATATAATAAAATATATCCTAACACAAACTCTTGAAATCTTTGCAAGAAGAGAGTCTATGGCAAGAAAGACTTTGACAACCTATATTTCTGAAACACTTTAAACAAAACTCATCACGGCATCTTAGTGTGAAACAGAAATAATAGATTGCATACAAAATTAAGAAACTTGTACATAAAGAGAGAAAAGAAACAACACATGCAAGGATAGGTGAAAGAAAAACATAGATTAATATGTAAAGAATATAAGTACAATGTATGTCAATAATGGTCACAAGACCCATGTACAAGATATAAATGTATCTAAAATGGAGAAAAGAAAAAGATACAAATAATCCTCACTACATCCCTCAGTAAGAACACTCCCCCTGTTAAAAATCTCCTATGCTAACCCTCCCTATAACTACGACTACTCTCATAACCAAAACTACTCCCCCTTTTTGTCACGAGTGATATAGGGTAAGAGTGTCAAGTAAACATCTCGCCATCGCTGGGTGAGCTAGCATCTACATCATCCTCATCATCGAAAGCAGTAGCAACATCATCATCAGCACCATAAGCACTGTCGGAGCCATCACTTTCATTCGCAGAGCCCACAGGTGTGCATGGTGCATGGTGCAAATGCCCATCTCAGTCTAGCGTCGAGCAATACAGCCAACACAGGTGTTCACTTAACATAACTCATCACTGAGAGTGTCGAGGCAAGCATCCATGCATTGAAGTTGCATCATGAAGTCCTCGAATGTCACTCCGTTCATAGAAGAGAAGGGAGTGGATGTGGATGGAGCAGAAGGAGTCAGAGTGGCTATCGATCTATACCGTCTCGAACGAAACTGCGCCTCAATTCGTTTAACGGTACTAGCATCTATAGCACCCATGATAGGAAAAGGATCGAAAGAGGGAAAACGAACCTCAAAATGGCATAAAAGCCTCGTGATAGCTGAAGGAAAGATAAGCTTCTCATGGGTCATTGTATCGCTATAGACATCTATGATAGAAAAAATTAAGTGAGAAGGAAAATCTATGGTAAGACCCTTAATAAGGGAAAGAAAAAACCAAGCACGAGGCTCTATGATAGAGTTATAGTGAGAGAGAGGGTGTAAAACAAAAGTCATGACCATGTTAAAAAACTGAGGGCCTTTTGTAAAGCCCAAACAGTAAGTGAACTAGCGCTCACCCCAATTAGATGGACGCTCACAAAAAGTAGAAATGAGCTCGTCTTTAAACACTGTCTTAAGACGATCACAACTAGGGTAGTTAGGAAAATTAACCCTGGGGACACGGAGCACATCTGCAACAATCTGCAGTGTGACAACTATGTGCGTACCTCGAACGCTAGTAATGAAATGAGGTACTGAATAATCGAATCCATGCATGTTGGAGTAAAACTCCTAGATCAGCACAGATGGACAAGTGTCCAGGGCGTCACACAGTGGCCCCCATCCCTTACTGTAAATGATAGTGGGTAGGTCGATGTCGGAGAAGTCTAACAAGATGACTTGGCATTCAGAATGAATGACTCGTTGAGAAAAGTTCTCAAAGAAGTATGATTTGGCATTCTTATCATGGAACCGGATAGAGAAAGGAGTATTGTCAACAAAAGAGGATGCCTCGAAACGAAGAGAGTTCCGAGACGAAGCAGATTTACATTTGGGTGCCATAAAAGGAGACTAACATAAATGGAGAGAGGGAGAGAGTGAGAGAAGACAATCAAAAAAGTCCCAAAACAGTTCAAAATATATAAAGAATATATTGAAAGGAAAGAACGTATGCATGGGAATGCATAAACATGTGACATGCAATATAAAAAGCATCATGGGATCAGCCAAATCCAAACTTACCAGCACACAATTAGTTGCATACATCTAAATGCATGACAATACTATTATAATGCTCATGAGATGTAATGCATGAAGTTTTTAAGATCAAATCTTCAAAACCCATTCCAAAAATTTCACAAAAACCTCTTTGATTTTGAAAAACCCCAAATTTTGCAGAAATCCCAAAAACTTAGGTTACAAAGCTCGAAATGCATGAAAATTAGGGATTAGAAACTTACCAAGTGAAGAAAAGAGCTTGAAGAATCCTTGAGGAAGAGGTTAAAGGTGAGTGAGAGAGGTTTTGGGAGGTGAAGAGGCTAGATAGATCGAGAGAGATCGAGAGAAATGAGATCAGAAATCGCAAGCACAACTTATATAGCCCATAAGTAATTCTCGACAGATCGAGAGGTGTCAAGGATCTGTCGAGCTTTAAAGGGTTCGACAAAAGCATCTATCGACCATGTGTCTAAGGGAAAAGGAAGCTCAATGGATCGAGGATCTGTCAAGGAGCTAACGAGGAGATAGAAACTTTCTTGATCGATCCACCTAGCTATTGAGAGGTGTCGAGATTGCGATAAAAATCAACTAAAGAGCTTGACAAATAAATGATGGAACGAGAGGTGTCAAGGATCTGTCAAGGTTGCTTTAAAACTGTTTTTTCAAGAAGGGAAAAACACAGATATGAATGCAATCAGGCATGCAACACAACCAAGGATCCAAACAACATTTTAACCTCTCAAAATCATTTCTCAATTAAAAAAAAATGTTAAGCACATAGATCCCAAAAACACACACACACACACACTAAGCACGTCTAACCAATTTTATATTTCAAAAACAAGTCAAGACAGTTTAGTGAGCATACATTAACACATGTAAACCTTGTGATGGCCAAATCACATTGTACTTACACATGTATTAAGAGTAGCAAAGAATATTGCGTGTTGTGTATGAAAAACATTGCAATATTGCATAAGCATCTACATGTTATGATGATTTGAGATATGATAAAGTCACTTTAACTCACACACAATCATAAATGTTTGATGGGGACTTTCACCTTTGAGGTACATCCTATAACTCCCACATCTCCTAAAATACATGCTTGCAATCATATATAAATCAGTTTTTTACTCTTTTTGTTTTTTATTATCTTTGCATATTTTTCTTTTTGAGCATATCATGCATGGGCATATAAGAGATAGAAAAGAAATACCCAATTATGTTAAGCATTTTGACATTCCACTTTTGCTATGCCGAAGCATACAAATGTCATTTCACGATTGGCGGGCAACAGTGGTGAGATGGTTATTTATGCCTTTCTCTTAGGATTTCCTAGTCCTGCCCGTAAAAAAGAGTGATACGAGTATTAAGTACAAGAGATTACTTAATCTTACTCATCACAAATAAGAGCCACAGAGCTCACTTGCTTAGTTGTGCATAGAGATGTTCATCTAAGCTACAAAAGATACAAAGTTTAGAAAATTTTGTTTCAATGGACATTCAAGGTACACAAGTACCAATGTACACAAAACACACATTGTTTTTGTATTTTTATGATTTTTCAATTTTTTTTTTAATTTTTATATCAAAAAGAAAACTGAAAACAACCAAAAATATGTTAAACAACACAAAGCATAAAAACTAGACTAACTCAAAACTTGAAAGCAAAACACACAAGTAATGCAAACAAAAACAAGAAGGGAGAGAGAAAAGAAGTGATAGAATCACTTGGAGCCCTTTTCATTCCACACCTTGGAAGAACCTTTCTGTCTAGCAAATCTTTGATCCGGTGCTGAGGGGGAAGAATTGAAACCGTTCAAGTTCAAAAGAAACATAAGGTCTTTGAGAAGATCTCTAAGAGGAGCAAAAGAGGATGGAAACTAATTCTGGTTTCCTGATGCGATCATGTCGTTGCTCTGTTGAGTGGCTCACCACTTATAGTAATTTGGTCGAGTATGACTGGCTATTCCATAGTGATGACAGAGATGCTGCTTCTTCTATTTATACTTTTAAGAGTTAGTCTTTTTAGCCCTCGGGTTTTTAGTCTCTTTCTTATCAAGTTTAGGGGGTGCTCCTAAGATAGACTTACCCTTATTTGTGTTCTCACTAGCTAATTTATTTTTAACATTATTGTTCTCAATTTCAATATTATTAGCAGGAGGAACAAAGATAGTAGTACTAGTAGAGGCAATACTAGGAGAAGAAAAATCATATCCTAAATTGGTTCGATCGGAAGCAGATTTCTGAAGACTGAGCATTTCATCGAGCTTAGCGCTTGAAGTCCTTTCCAGCTGTGCTCTAACTTGGAATAGTTCTACCTCAAGCTTCTCGATCTTCTCAGCCAAGAAGTTATTCTTAAACCTCAGTGCTCCAATAGTCTGATTCGCTTCATCAAATTTTATGGAAAGCTCTTCACGTTCAAGCTCCATATCACTAAGCTTCTTAGTAGTCAACCTATACAACTTCTCATGCTTTTTTGAGACCTTGTATAACTTTGCATAGGCTATGTGGATGTCATCTTGTTCATCCATCTTCTCAAACTTAGGCTTCGCCAATTCCTCTTCTTCATCCACACCTTCAACAATCCCCTCAGTAGGATTGACAGTGGCAATGAAGGCATTTAAAATTCCATCATCCTCATTGTCGAAATCATTTTCAGGCTCAGTGTCACTCAATGTAGCAGCAAGTGCCTTGCTCTTCCCAATGGTCTTGAGATATGTAGGGCACTCCTGTTTCATATGATCGAAGCCTTGACACTTGAAGCACTTTGGTCCTAAGGGAACAGTGTACTGACTGACATCCTTAGCATCCTTCTTCCCTTTGTCTTGGCTTTTGAACTGAGAGGAACTAGATTGCTTACGGTCCTTGTCGAAGCCCTTCCCACTGGCATTCTTCATGAACTTCTTGAATTACCTTGTAATATAGGACTTCATCTTAGAATCTTCATCGTCTGAAGACTCATTAGTATCACTGCTCTTGGCCTTCAACGCCATGCTCTTGCCTTTACTCGACTTGCCAATTCTTGTTAAACCTAACTCATAGGTCTGCAAATTACCAACCAGCTCTGTCAGAGGAATCTTGCCGATGTCCTTTGATTCCTTGATCGTGGTGATCTTGGCATGTAATCTCTCGGGTGGAGATTTGAGCACCTTTCTCACAATCTTGGGTTCAGGAATTTCTCCATCTTGATCTCTTCGAAGCTTGTAGTGAGCCTTTGAAGATTCGAATCCTTGACAGCCTTAGTTCCTTCATAGGTTGTCTAGAGGATGGTCTATACTTCCTTTGCAGTTTTAGGGGAGGATATCTTCTTGAATTCCTCACTAGTGACTGCACTGAACAAAGCATTCAATGCCCTGCTGTTGAAGTTTGCCGCCTTGATCTTGGCATCATCCCAGTCGGCCGGCGCTTCCTTTGGCTTAGTCTAGCCTATCTCTACAACTTGCCACACTTTCTCATCTAGAGACTGCAAGAAAGCTCCCATGTGTACTTTCTGAACGGTTTTAGATCCCTTAAAACACAATTGGATTAACCTAGTTTATTTAGCCAAGTGATTAACTTAGTCAAATTATGCAAATCTAGGTCAACACAATCAAATAATCATATCAAGAATATAAAGCAGTAGAAAAATAAATGATACAATGATATGATGACCTAGGAAACCACATGGTAAAAACCTGGGGAGGATTTGACCTAGCTATCCTCAAGGTAAACCTGAATCCACTATGCGAAAGAATCGAAGTTCATACAAAAGGACTTACAAGCTCCCCACTTGACTTTCGAATGCTACCTACCAGCAGAACTTACTAACAAAACCACGTGTAAACTCCGAATCCATGGACTCCTTCTTTCTTGGATTCTCCAATCAACTACAAGCACCCACACTTGTTATTCTTTAAGCTCCAATGGCAGCAACCGAGTTGATTATCAAGATGTTGAATTAATCTCTACCTTGAAAACCCTAAGTTTATGTGAAGGAAAGCTCCTTAAAGATCTCACAAGAGATTCACACAAACAGCAAAGTATGAGCAACAATACAACAAGAGCAACTCTAAAAAACGTGGCTAGGATTTTTCCTTTTATACCTAGGGTAAAAATAGAAAAACCAAAACATTTAATGAGTTAGGGCTGAGTTGGAAAATTCTACAAAAAAACATTCTGGCCGACTTTCGATCGATTGAGCCAGGCCGAAATGCACTAATGCATCTGCAGCCTCTCGATTCCAACTTTACATAAAATATATAACTTTGAGCAAGCCTAAACAAGACTAAACATATTGTTTTGATCATGGTTTGCCAATATTACACATTAGAGTTTTAAATATATAAATTTCGAAATCTTTAGAACCTAACAAACTCCTCCTTTGGCAATCTGTGACAAAATACAAATTAAAAGCTCAAAGTTTACAAGTAAAAGCCCTTTATAAAAATAATGCTCATAAACACAAATTCAATCCTAACTACTATCCATCAATTGTAAGTGTAGACAAAAGCTTAATTGAATCAACCCGTATATTCCTGAAACACTCAACAAACGTATAAACGCATGTGTGATAGAAAACAGTAAATAAAAAGGTATAACATTCTTGTATGATTCACACAACACATAATAAAGACATATATCAATGAACAACTCATAAATATAAATCAATAAATAGTGAATCATAAGAAACAAGAATCATGTATAGATCATGTATATCAAGAACAATGTTACTCCCCCTAACATGAATAACCCCAAAAAAAATGTACAAGGTGAAGCACCTAGATACAATCTAATATCCCTACTAGCTCCGCAAAATAAACAATATACTCCCCCTCACCACAAAAACTCCTCTACAAGTCAAAACTCTACTCCCCTTTTTGTGACGGAATGCCAAAGGACAATCACACGCCATCATCAAAAGGAGGTGGTGAAGGTGAACGAAGATGTACTAAGTCGGCTCGTAGAGCACGAATCTCATCAAGCAAGTCCACCAAAATCTGACTATGAGCCACCTGAACGGTTATAACAGTCTCCAAGGTACGACGAATATCAAAGTCATCTAAAGGAGGTGGAGGAACATCAGCAGCAGCAGCATCGCCAACAGGATCAGGTACATCCTCACCAGCAAGACCTGTAGAAGAAGAAGGAGGAGGTGCGTTACCAGAAGGCTCAGACCTAAGGTGTTTAGAGCCAACTCGAAGATGAGCTGCCCTCAGTCTAAGAAAAGACGCACCTATGAAAGCAATAACATGTATGGGCTCAGAAGAAGGAAAACCACCAAGATCAAGATATAACAAAATCCTATGAATAAAAATAAGATGGACAAGAGCATGAGAAGAAGATGAACTCCTATAAACATCGTTCAAAGAACGAAGAAACAAATGAGGAAAGCTAATAGGAGCATCTGTAACCAGAGAGTATAAAAAGACACACCGCTCGAGAGGAATGGTATGAAGATGAGAAATGGGCCAAATAGAATGACATGCTATCCTAAAGAAGAGATAGTGCAACTCAGATAGCTCAGCAGAGGTGATCCTAGGATCAGAACCCCACTAGATAGATGACCCAGTGATGTAAGACATGACATCACTCAACAAAGGAGACTCATCATAAGGGTAGACAGGATGCTGGACCAAAGGTACCCCGAAAGAATCAGCCACTACTGTAGGAGTAATGATGTACTCTACGCCTCGTATCCAACTCTTTACCAAAGTGTTGGAATCATAGACGCGGATAGAGAGTTCGAGAAGAACTCTCTAATCAGGGTAGCTGGAGGAGGAGGATCAGAAACATCCAATAGAGATAACCAGCCCCGACGCTCAAAATTTGCCCTAATGGCAGGATCAAGCTCATCTAAAAGAACAGTTCGCTCAGACCAAATCTTTCTCCTAAGGTTCAGCTTATCATAAATCTCTTGGTTTTTCTCACTTGGAAACTTCTCACGGTCAAAAGAAGGTGGGGGTGGAGAAGGTGAGGGAACAGACCTACGAGCCCTAGTCTTCCTAGGTATAGTGCTAAGGAAAGGACAAAGACACAAACAGAAAAGCAAAAGAACACAAAAAAAAAACAAAAAAAACAAAAAAAAAAAAACAAAAAACAAAACCAAAGGCAGAATGCAAGTTAGCACCAAAAAAAAAAAAAAAAAAAAATAGAACAAAAGTCTATATGATGCATGAAAAATTTTAATGACATGATGCATGTTCTAATGCAGTTAAAACAAGTTCAATTGAAGTTCAATTTCAGAAAATTGGCTTGAGCATAGAGTTTCTACCAAAAACCCCAAAAATTTGAAAAACCACTTGAATGTTTTGAAAAAAAATTGATGAATTGATCATCACACAGGGTATAAAACAGATTAGAATGACCAATTTTATCAAAACAACTAGCCAATTTTATCAATTTAACCCAATTGAACAAAATCCCCAAATCGGATCAATCTCAAACCCTAGAATTTTCAATTTTTCACAAATCTCAAAATTGATCAAATTAACCAACAAAGATCAATGTAATAACATCATAAGAACAAAACCCATTGATCAATTTCATAAAAAATGGATTGAATCATCAAAAACCCCAAAATGCATAGGTTCAAAATTCCCAAATTAAAATGCATGAAAAATGCATGAAATGTGAAAATAAATTAAAAAAAAAAGGGTAAAATAGACATACCGGCTCAAGGAGAGAGAAACCTTGCAAAATTTTTGGAAGAAAACGACAAAAAAATCGTTGTGGAGCCTTGCTGAGTCGGAGAGAGAGAAAAGGTTTGAAAAAGTGATTTGAACAAGTCAAAAATAGTGTTTTAAAAACCTTATTCGTGATATTCGATTGATCGAAAATTACATTCGATCGATCGAATCAATCCGAGATTTCTAAAAGAATTTTAAGAAATTTTCGATCGATCGAAAAACAGATTGGATCGATCGAAACAGGCAGCAGCTCACAACATTTTGAGAAAAATTACAGTTTTGAAAAACAACAACTACATTTTGAAAACAATTGTTCAAAGCATTAAATAAAATTTCAGCCATTCTCCCTTTAAATTCTCAAGCAAACAAATGTTTTGCATAATACTCAAGATATTTTCAAACTGGGTTGGTCAGACCAAAAACACACACAATAACATGTACAGTGTTTAGTAAAGAGTAACTTGTGTAGTGTGTGCAGCTAGCAAAAGCTTGAGATACATGTGAGGTGATATGTGAATAGCAATCAATCACAAAGTCTACAAAATCCATCACATAGAATTCAAAAGAGACTATCAACTAAAGAGTTACATCATATAACTCCCACATCTCCTAGAATATAAGCTTGAAATCATGTAAGTTTCTTGAATTTTGCCTCATAATTAGATGAATTTTGGCATCAAGCCTAATAGTACACACCAGTTTTTAATTATGTGAATTGGCATCAAGCCTAATAGTACACACCAGTTTTAATCATTAAGAAATTAACCGAGGCTACACCTTATGTTCTTTTTGTGCATGTGCTACACTTTCTCGAGCAAAAAATCTTATGATATGCACTAAGGTGTTTATGATTGGCTAGTGAACAGTGGTGAAATGGTTATTTATGCCTTTCTCAAAAGGATCAAGTCCGACAGTCAAATAACATATGACATCAAGATTAAGACAAAGTGATAAACACCATAAACATCTTTCCCACACAACATGCACTACAAAGCTTCAACTAGTAAAGTGCAATAAATAAGCTCATCAAAGCTAAACAAGGCACACAAGACATGTTATGTGTAAATAAATTGACCAACCTTGTTTTCAAAGACCAAGAAAAATAGTGCCAAACACAATTTGCTTTTCTCCTTTTTTTTATATTTTATTTTTTATTTTAAAAGAGAAAACAAATAAATCCTAGAATGAAATGCATGAATGTTATGCAATGCAAATCCTAGAAACATAAAAACACAAAAAACCAAAGAACAATGATCATAAAAGAATAGAGTAATGAAGCACAAGGACCATGTCAGAAATACTCAATTAGATTGAGTCTTTTGCATCCAAAACCTATTAGATGCACCACGAGCATTGGAGTTCCTATTCATGTTCGAGTGATTTCCAACTCCAGGATTGGAATAAAGGTTCAACGCCTTTACCAATATACCAATGAGTGCCATAGGATCTTGTGCTTGAGGCACAGGCACTTTTGGTTTGTTTGCTCTCTTAGCAGCTTGAAGCTTGTAACAGTTAGGATGTATGTGTCCACACTTTCCACAAAAATGAAACCCAAGTAGGTTTACCATGCATCTTGTCCTTAGAAAGGGTAGACTCCTTAGGTTTAAACTCTTTCAGATCAACCCTAATCTTTCTAGGAGGTGAAACTTCTATAGGTTTGACAACCTCACTCACAGGGGGTTTGACAGTTTCACTCACAACCTCACTCACGGAAGGCTCAAAAGAAGATGAAGGAACAAAGTTCGTGGAATGAGGAGTAGACACAGAGATGCTTTCAACATAACCTAAACCAGATTTGTCAGAAGGATACTTTTGAACATGCAGCATTTGATCAAGTTTAGAACTAGCAGATCTACCAATAGATAAATCATGTTCCAAAGTTTTAACTTTATCAAGCAAGAGCATGTTCTCAAATTTTACATGGTTCAAAAGATCATTAGCATCAAATAATTTAACAAGCAGCAAATTTTTCTTTTCAAGCTCAAGAGAATCAATTTTCTTCAGGCCAAGTTCAACATTTATAGCATCCTTTGCAGTAACTTTGCAAAGTTTATTATAGGCCTCTTGAAAATCTGCATTCTCAGAGAGGTCCCCATCAGAAGGGTTCTCTTCAACAGACACGCTTTCATTGACTACAGCAGTAGCAGTGAAAGCAATGTTTGTACCTCTTGCCTTTCTGTTGTTATTCCTAAGAAAGTTTCTAAAGTTCTTGGCAAGGTACCCAATCTCTGTAGCAGAGAGCTCATCATCAAATCCACCAACCTCAACATCATCAACTGACTTAAGAGCCATTGATTTGGATTTGTTAGCTTTGGGCAGGTCTAACTCATAGGACTGAAGAGAACTTACCAGCTCACCAACAGGGATGGAATCCACATCCTTACTTTTAGTGATGGCAGTCACTTTGGGTCTAAAATCCTCAGTTAAAGATCTAAGAATCTTCCTAACAATTTTAGGTTGATCATAGATTTCACCCAAATTAAAAGCAGAATTAACAATATCATTTAATTTAGCATAGAATTCATCAAAAGATTCATCATCAGACATTCTAATGCTTTCAAATCTAGAAGTTAATTGTTGCAATTTGTTAATCTTAACTGTCTTTGTGCCTTCATGCACAATCTGGAGGATTTTCCAAGCAGTGTGAGCAACCTCAACATTTGAGATTCTCTTAAATTCCTTCATAGAAATAGCATTAAAGATGGCATTCATAGCTTTGCTATTGAACCCAGCTGCTTCTTTTTGAGAAATTTGCCACTCACTCACAGGAGTAGTGGGCTTCTCCCATCCATACTCAACGAAATTCCAAACCCTCTCATCAATGGATTTCAGGAATGCTTTCATCCTTACTTTCCAATAAGCATAGTCATTTCCATCAAAGTGAGGAGGAACAACAAGAGAGTGTCTATGTTCCATGACAGCAGGGGTCAAGGATCAGCTCAAAGATCAGAAAATCTCAAACAAGAGAGCTACCCACTCTGATACCACTTGAACGATTTTAGACCCCTCAAAACACAATTGGATTAACCTAGTTTATTTAGCCAAGTGATTAACTTAGTCAAATTATGCAAATCTAGGTCAACACAATCAAATAATCATATCAAGAATATAAAGCAACGGAAAAATAAATGACACAATGATATGATGACCCAGGAAACCATATAGTAAAAACCTGGGGAGGATTTGACCTAGCTATCCTCAAGGTAAACCTGAATTCACTATGCGAAAGAATCGAAGTTCATACAAAAGGACTTATAAGCTCCCCGCTTGACTTCTAATGCTACCCACCAGTAGAACTTACTGACATGATCAAGTGTAAGTTCCGAATCCACGAACTCCTTCTTTCTTAGATTCTCCAATCAGCTACAAGCACCCATGCTTGTTATTCTTTAAACTCCAATGGCAGCAACCGAGTTGATCATCAAGATGTTGAATTAATCTCTACCTTGAAAACCCTAAGTTTATGTGAAAAAAAGCTCCTCAAAGATCTCACAAGAGATTAACACAAATAGCAAAGTATGAGCAACAATACAACAAGAGCAACTCTAAAAAACGGGGCTAGGATTTTTCCTTTTATACCTAATGTAAAAATAGAAAACCCAAAATTTTTAATGAGTTAGAGCTAAGTTGGAAAATTCTGCAAAAAAACATTCTGACCGACTTTCAATCGATCAAGTTTAACTTACGATCGATCGAGCCAGGCCGAAATGCACCAATGCATCTGCAGCCTCTTGATTCCAACTTTACATAAAATATATAACTTTGAGCAAGCCTAAACAAGACTAAACATATTATTTTGATCATGGTTTGCCAATATTACACATTAGAGTTCTAAATACATAAATTCCTAAATCTTTAGAACCTAACAAACTCCCTTTTTGGTAATCCGTGGCAAAACACAAATTAAAAGCTCATAGTTTACAAGTAAAAGCCCTTTACAAAAATAATGCTCATAAACACAAATTCAATCCTAACTACTATCCATCAGTTGCAAGTGTAGACAGCAGCTCAATTGAATCAACCTGTATATTCCTGAAACACTCAACAAACGCATAAACGCATGTGTGACAGAAAACAGTAAATAAACAGGTATAACATTCTTGTATGATTCACACAACACATAATAAAGACATATATCAATGAACAACTCATAAATATAAATCAATAAACAGTGAATCACAAGAAACAAGAATCATGTATATATCATGTATATCAAAAACAATGTTACTCCCCATAACATGAATAACCCAAAAAAAAAAAATGTACAAGGTGAAGCACCTAGATATAATCTAATATCCCTACTAGCTTCACAAAACAAACAATATACTCCCCCTCACTACAAAAACTCCTCTACAAGTCAAAACTCTACTCCCCCTTTTTGTGACGGAATGCCAAAGGACAATTACATGCCATCATCAAAAAGAGGTGGTAAAAGTGAACGAAGATGTGCTAAGATGGTTCACAGAGCACAAATCTCATCAAGCAAGTCCACCAAAATCTGACTATGAGCCTTTTGAACGGTCATAAAATCTAACTATGAGCCGCCTGAACAGTCATAACAATCTCATCAAGCAAGTCCACCAAAATCTAAATACATAAATTCCTAAATCTTTAGAACTTAACACTTTCCAGTATGCATAATTAGTGCCATCAAATAAAGGAGGTATAATGAAAGACTGTCCTCTATCCATGACAAACAAGGGTCAATGGATCGAACAACAAAGATTAACCCTAATCAGAGTGTGCCTACTCTGATACCACTTGATAGGCCAAAAACAAATTGACCCCTTATGATAAATTAATTGATTAATTAGCCAAGATTATTAATTAATCAAATTAACATGCAAATACATGGTAGTATAAACAAATCACCAATAAACTAAGTATGTAGCAGAAAATAAATTGACACGGTGATTTATTTACAAATGGGAAAATCCAACACGGCAAAAACCCCACCGGATGATTTTATGGTCACTACTCCTGACAATTTACTATTATCAAAACAAGCGGTTACAAGTAAAAGAATTCCAGTACTTTATACCAACCTACAGTTGAATCCTTACCCCAATACCTAATTGGACTTGTTCTGTAGTGACAATTTCTCCTTTTAATGCATGGCTCCCAGTACGTGATTAACCAATTGCGCGGATCCCAGTATGCGACTTTAATCACCAACTAAAGAAGGTTGTTGGTTGCAAAGTTCTTCAGTTCATCACACGATGAAGATTGAGAAGCTCCTTGGTTACAAAACTTTATAGTGCACAAACATAGCAGCTTTTTCATAAGAAAGATGAACTTGGGCAAATTCTGTCTTTGGTCACAATTTGTTTGAACAAACTTTGCTCAACACTTGTGCAACTTGTGTCACCTTTGACGGCCCTTAAAATAATCATTTTATATGTTTAGGGTTGTGAGAAAAGAAAGCCCAAACATATAATCACGAATTAAATGAAAAACAATCTTGAAAAACTGAACTTCATAAACCTTGACAAATACCTATCTGTCAAGTTGCTATTGAGCCATGGGCTGGAACAGCTCTACAGGTCTCGATAGATGCTAGCTGTTGAGCTAGCTATCGAGCTTTAATCATAGGCACTTTTCAGACTTGAATCTTGGATAGACTTGTATGGCTTTAACACTTGAACTTGAAACAAGGTTTCTTGAAGTATTAAACACATCCTAGATCTATCTAAATACAAGTAAAGTGCGTTTTGTCAAAGGATTAGTCAATTACATAAAATAGTGACATATGTTCCTAACAAGTACATATGTCCTAACATCTTCCATTTGCTTTTTCATGGACTTTAGCATTCCGCCTGCCATTAGTCCTCCCGAGATCATCTTTATTTCTCTTGCAGGGGGTTTATTATTCATCACCTTTGGATTTTTGTCCTGATCGTCCTTCTATTGATATCTGTGGGGCTCCGTCTTTCTGATGTACTTCTGTAACTTTCCTTGCTAGATTAAAGTCTCCACTTGGTCTTTCAAATGTCTACACTTATCGGTGCGATGCCCATGGTCCTGGTGGAACCTCCAATACTTGCTCTTATCCCTTCTTTCTACCAAGGTGCTAATTGTCTTCGGCCATTGCTAGGAGGGATCGTCTTTCATCTGCAAAAGGACTTGCTCAATTGGCATTATTTGAGGTGTAAAGTTAGTGAACATAGGTTTCCTGTCTGGGAATTCCTTCTTTATCTCTGTGGTCTGCCCAACACTGCGTGTTTCTTTCTTCTTCTCACGACTGCTGCTTGTTCCTTCATCTCTCTTCCTTTTTTCCTTTCATTTCCTTTGCGAGCACTGCATCTTTTGCATGCAAGTACTTCTAAGCTTTGCGGTGCAACTCTGCAACTGTTTTTGGTGGACTTTTAGTGATTGAGAAGAAGAAATCTCCTAGCAGCAACCCCACTTGGAAGGTTGTTAAGATAACTTGATCTTCAACTTCATCTACCTACAGTAGCTCCTTATTGAACCGAGTAACGTACTGTCTTAGTGATTCTCCTTCTACTTACTGAATGTTGAGAAGATGGCCAGTTAGTTTTTTGTGTCTTTGCCCTCCAATGAAATGATGAACAAAACCCTTGCTGAGTTGTTCAAAGTCTGCAATAGTTCCTGGGAGTATTTTGTTGAACCATATTCTAACTACTCCTTTCAGTATTGTTGGGAATGCCCTACACATCACTTCGTCTGAGGTCATTTGCAACAACATCAACATCTTGAATGATTTGATGTGATCCAAGGGATCCTTAGAACCGTCATATGACTCCGACTATAGGAGACAGAATTTTGGTGGGAGGGAACGATTCAGCACTTCATTAGTGAATGGTGAGTCTGTCCTTCGAATCATCCCATCCAGGTTCTTTTTGCCTTTGTCCTTCATAGCACTTTTTAGTTCATCCATCTCCTTTCTCATGTTGCAGAGCTCATTCTCCACCCTAGTGAAATCTTCTCCTGAAGTTTTGTCTCACCTATTGGCTTAAAAGTTTGATTTTTCTTCATTTTGGTTTTCACCTGTTCGCCGACGCTCTGCGTTTTGAGACTCCATTGTCTTTCGTAGTTCTTCATTCTAACAAGTCAGCTCTTCCACATTAGCCAAAAGGGCTTGGATTTGTTGTTGTTACACAGCATTTGGTTGAGATCCAATTTCTGCTTCCATCTCGTGCTTGGAAGAACTCTTTTGTCACTGGGAAAGATGGCTTGAATGATTAGCGTTCCCATAGACGGCGCCAAACTGATGATGCAAAAAATCAATAGTTGAGCTCGTAGTCCTAGCAAATAAACGATGCTATGAAGGGGGTCGTTTCTGTAGTAGTAAGACCTACAAGAATGAACTGGGTAGAAGAGTAACACACTAGTGTGGCGTCAGCCAAACTGCCTCCGATGCTTAAGTCAGTAAGTGAGAAAGATTCTAGAGAGAAAATGAGTATAGAGTGGTTTCGTAAAGTGTTTGTGTGTACCTTTAACTTCTGTCACCTTCTCCTTTATAGTTGTGTGCCTCATTGATGGGGAATGATGTGCTGTATTTATGCTTAATGGCTAGTGCATTATGAAATCTTTGTCTGAAGTTTACAGCTCATTTTGTGACCGTTGCTCCGTCCGTTAAGTTCACAGCTCATTAATACGTAATGTCTTATCTAGGTCAATGACGATCTCTGCTTAATGACGACCATGAATTTCTGACTCATCAGCTATGATTCTTCAAAGTGGGTTTAATCAGAACAATAATAGAGGCAGAGGTAGGAATGGTAATCAGAGGGGTAGTGGCAAAGGTTTTAACAACTTTGGCCCTAATTTTGGTTTTAATAATGGTTAAACATTTGGGAATTCTAATTTTGGTTTCAATCCTAGTCAATCTTCTGGGACTACTAATACCACTCCTCAATTTCCTGGTTTTCAATCACATTCTCAGTTCAAGAATGGTGGTTTTCAATCCTCTAGGACTAGTTTTGTTTTTCACTTAAATTAGGTTCAAGGTAAATCTTAGAATTCCAGACCTACCTGCCAAATTTATGGCAAGAATGGACACATTGCCTTAGACTGCTATCATCGTATGAACTTTATCTATCAAGGCAGACATGCTCCAGCTAAACTAGCATCTATGGCAGCTTCTGCAACTGCTAATTCTACTTCAACATCCACTTCTGCTTGGCTCACTGATACTAGATGCTCAGATCATGTTACCCCAGATTTGTCTCAGCTTTCTTTACATTCTCAGGCCACTATAAGGAATGAATCTGTTATTGTTGGCAATGGGCAAGAATTTCCTGTGACTCATATTGGAAATGGTAAGCTTCTTACACTTTCTCATCAATTTCGTTTAGATAATATCCTTAGGATCCCTGATTTGGCTTCCAATTTGTTGTCTGTCCATAAACTTTGCTTACAAAACAATGCATATTGCTATTTTAATGCTACTCAGTTCTTAATTGTGGACTTACCTATGGGGAAAGTTCTCTATCAAGGCCAAAGTAAGGATGGTTTCTATCCAATTCCTCTTTCCTCTCAACTATCTGCTGCTCCCACTCGTTCTTCATCCTTTACCTTCCAACTATAAATAGTGCAGTCTCTCCTCAAGCATTGCTACGGCCTCAAAGACTTAGACATCCTTGCTTCAAGCTCCTTCAATCCACCTTGTCTTCTTTCAATAATACTGTCAAAATTTCTGTTAATGATGACATTCGTTCACAGTGTACATATTGTATAAGCGCTAAGATGCACAAGTTTCCTTTTCCAAAACATGTTATGTTAGGTACTTTTCCTTTACAATTGGTTCACAGTGATGTTTGGAGCCCTGCTCCTGTGACTTCTGTACTTGGCTATCAATTCTATGTCATTTTTGTTGATGATTTTACTACCTGGTTATTTCTTCTTAAGCATAAATCTAAAGTATTTACTATTTTTCTACACTTTAAAGCTATTGTAGAAAATTAGTTTGGGTTTACAATCAAGAACCTTTGAACTGATGGTGGGGGTGCATACACTAGTAACCATTTCAAGTCTTTTTGCTTATAAAATGGTATCCAACATCAGTTGTCATGTCCATATACCCCTCAACAGAATGGGGTAGCAGAAAGAAAACACAAACAAATTATTGAGAGTGGTTTGTCTATGCTTTACCAATCTAAGCTTCCCTCTTCTTTTTGGTGTTATGCATTTAGTATTGCCACTTATTTAGTTAATAGACTTCCCTCATCTGTTCTTGGTTTCAAATCACCATGGGGAAAGCTATTTCATACTACTCCTTCTTTGCAAGGTTTAAAGACATTTGGTTGTGCTTGTTTTCCCTTTCTCAAACCTTATACTAACAACAAACTTCAACCAAAGTCTACTCAGTGTATTTTCCTAGGGTATCCACCATTATCCAAAGGATACATATGTTTTGACCCTCAGTCATAGAAAGTGTATATCACTTCACATGTCATCTTTCATGAGTCAGTTTTTCCTACTCTTCCTGCACCTTTATCTACACCTCTGCTTTACTGGTTCTGACAACTCCTCTTTTGACCTTTGGTTATCAACTCTTTACCACTTCTTCTGATAGTCCTTTATCTACCATCTCTAATGTTCTTCCATCTTTTATTCCTCCTTCATTTCCTACCCCTAGCTCTAATACAACTCCCAATGTTTCTACTGATCTTTCTTCCTCTTCCTTTCTTGGTTCGGATGCTATCCTTCCTTCCTCATCTGTTCTTGTTCCTGCTTCTTGTGTTGTTCCATCCCAATCTGTCACTCCCGAGTTCACGACTCCTGTCATTCAATTTGGTTCCTCTTCTCACCCTAATACTTATCCTATGCTTACCATATCCAAACATTGTATATTCAAGCCCAAAGCTTTTGCCATAGTAAGAGATTACTTTCAAATAGAACCACCAAGTTTTAATGTTACTTCTCAATTTCCTCATTGGATTGAAGTAATGGATTCTGAATTTTATTCACTTTAGAAGCAACATACTTGGTCTTTAGTCCCTCTTCCACCTGGTAAGAATGTGGTTCATTGCAATTGGGTGTATAAGATTAATAGGGGGAGTGATGGTGCTGTTGCTAGATATAAGGCACGATTGGTTGCTAAGGATTTTTTGTAGCAATACGGTTTAGATTATGGAGATACATTTAATCCTATTGTTAAACCAGCTACTATGAGAATCAGCCTTGGCTGTGCAGAATCATTGGTCTTTGAAGCAATTGGATGTGTCCAATGCATTTCTTCATGGCATTTTGCAAGAGGAAGTTTTCATGTCTCAACCCCCTGGCTATTTTGATGCTACTCATCCTGATCATGTGTGTCTTCTTCATAAGGCAATTTATGGTCTTGAACAGGCACCAAGGGCCTGGTTTGTTAGTTTCACCTCTGAACTTTTTCACATTGGTTTTCAAGCTTCTTCTGTTGATTGTAATTTGTTTACTCTCCATCATAAGACCTTTGCGGTTTATCTGCTTTTATATGTTGATGATATCATTTGTCACTGGGAATAATACTTCTTTTATTGCTCACATTGTTTCCAGACTTGGGGCTGCTTTTGACTTGAAGGATCTTGGCCCTCTAAAATACTTTCTTGGTCTTCAAATTAAGTATCCCTCTCACAATCTCTTTGTGCATCAATCTAAATATTCTTTAGACTTGATTACTAAATTCAATATGTTGGATTGCAAACCCTGTCTCACTCCTTACTCCCCCCACAGTGCATGTTAGCTCTCAAGTCAGTCCTTTACTTCCAGATCCTACTGTTTATAGGAGTATGGTTGGGGCTTTGCAATACTTGACTTTCACTAGACCTGATTTGTCTTATTTAGTTCTGCAGGTTTGTCAGTTTATGAGTCAACCTACTCAACATCACTTTATGGCAGCCAAAAGGATACTTAGATATCTCAAGGGTACCTTGCATCATGGAATTCACTTTCAACCTGGTCATTTAGCTCTATCTGCCTATTGTGATGCTGACTAGGCTAGTGATCCTCTTGATCATAGGTCCATTACAAGCATGGTGGTATTTCTAGGGAATTCTCCTATTACTTGGTCTGCCAAGAAGCAACTGACTGTGGCTAGGTCTTCAACTGAGGCTGAATATAGAGCCTTGGCTTTTACAGCTGCTAAATTATGTTGGATAAGGATGATTCTTAAGGATTTGGGGGTTTACTTATCTCTACCTCCTATGCTTTGGTGTGATAATGTTTTTGCATTGGCCTTAGCTTCCAATCCAATTTTTCATGCTAGAACCAAGCATATTGAGGTAAATTATCATTATATCAGAGAAAAGGTTCTTAATAAAGACTTGCATATCAATTTCATTTCCACACATGATCAGTTGGCTAACATTTTTACTAAGGCTTTGCCTTCCCCTTTGTTTCTGGATCTTAGATACAAACTAATGGGTCTTCCTCCCCTCAATTTGAAGGGGGGTGTAAAGGCAGGTGACACAGCATCTGATAAGGCTGAAGCATATGATAAGGCTAAAGGAAAATGACCTGTCGTAGAGTAGTTTTATAGTCTAAACTGTAGGTAGTTTATGCTAAATGGTATTAGTAAAGTTAGTTATTGTTGCAAGTCCACGTGTAAGCATCTGATAAGTCATGCTACAATTAGTTATAGTGATCCCAAACTTTACGGAATTGGTTGTATATATATACTAGATTCAGTGAATGAATGAGATCAAGAAACTCAGAATTAGTTCATCAAATTTCCTTTCCTCTTTGCTCTTTTCTTTGTTCTCTATTCTGCTTCGTATTTTCCTTTTCTAATATTGCTTTTCAGATACAGAGCAGGCTTAGGCATTTTGCCACATTCACAAGAAGTCCTTTCTGTTGTATCTTTGTATCCAATTATTCAGCACTTTGTAACATTGCTAGTTGAGTAGTTAGCAACTTAATAGTGTTCCTAGTTTGAATTTTGTACTCCAATGCATCTTCAATGAAGTCCACAAAAATGATATCAATCTTAGATGAAAATTTTGTTCATTCTTATGATCTTATCAGCCATTTCAATTACTGAAAATTAATTTATAAGGAGAAATAGATATATTCATTACCTTCCTAGAACCCCCTCTTTAACTTTATTGATTCAAACCTCAACCTTCAAACTCTCTTCTACCAACTCCGTCTACCACGAGGTTCATTTGACATTGCCATATATTTTTTTTCCCCCTTATTTTTTGCTTTTCTTTGTTGTGTCCTATTGGCACTGTGTGTGCGTTTAATTAGAGGCTATCCATTTAGGCATGCATTCAAATGTTCTTCCTAACAGAGCCACCCAACAAATTTGGAGCCTAAATGGGGCATTTTTGTTATTACTTAAATAATATTTAGTTAGTGTTTAATATTATAATTTAAAAAAAAATTATTTTTTTATTTTGTAATATGTTTTTTATTTTTTGAAAAAATGCTAAAGCTATAACAAATTTTACAACAAAAAAAAACTTACAGATGATGTAGCAATGAATGTGATTTATGACACTTCAAAAAGATATAGTTGCGGTACAATAGTGGTGTTTGTAAACGCCACTATAGTAGACATTGCTATAGCCCAAATGGGCCTAGAGTGGCATTTCACATATGCCACTATAGGTCCAGTTTTTTGGAGTGTCCCTACCTACATTGTTAGATGGTCTAGGACATCGAGAGAAACTTGGTGAAGTCATTTAGCATTTAAACCATATTGTAGTGATGTAAAACAGGCTAACATGACCTTCTTAGACTATTACGGGTGCCTAATATCATGCAAGACAAAAAGATACTAGTAGAAATCATTTGAGCGTTAGAGTCAAAATTGCATGAAATTTGGCAACTTGAATGGAAATTTGGTGAATTCCTTCATCTAAGCCATGAAAACAATGATTTTACCATTTTTTGTAATTTTTGTTTTCTTAATATTTTTTTTGCTCAAAAGTTAGATTAGGGTTCCGCTTGTTTTGAGATGACCCTTAAGGTTAATAGTTTATGATTTTGCATTTAACTCAATTTTACAATTTTTGGTAAATATTGTATTTAGCCTAATCTCGTAATTAGTGCGAATTAGGGTTTCAGAAGTTTCCTAATCATCCTTGGGTTTGACTTCATCGGTATTTATATGTTTTGTAGCCTCCAAAGGCAGATGAACTTATTATTAATAAAATTCAAACTTTGTCTTCTTTTTTTTCTTTTTTCTTTTTTTCCCTCTCTTGGGTGGATTCTAGAAAATTATCACCTTGTGAACTTAAGAAACCCTTGTGGATTTGCAGTTTACTATCAAAAACTAACAATTTACACTACAAGAAATCTGAACTATTGTAGCAGTTTTGTTGCGACGGGTGCAAAAAACACCGCTATATGTCACCTATTGTGGCGTTTTTTGGGACCACTGCTATAGGTATAGTCTTTTGAGGCATCCTACAGCACCGAGACATAAAACTGCCACCATATATATGTTTTAATGGCAGTAACATAGATATAGTGGCGCTCTTGAAACCCACCACAATAAATACATCATTTTGCACAAATGATATAGCAGCAGTAGAGAAAAACGCCGCAATATGCGAGCTGTAGCGGCGTTTTGTATAACTGCCGCAATAGGGACACCTTTGTTGTGGCGTTTTTCCTTAGTTACAGTGGCGGGTTAGATCGCCACTATAGATTTTTAAATTTCTAGTCCTAAAATTTCCCTCTGTTATTTTTGTCTTCCCTCTTTGGTTTTCACTTTTCCCACTTATCATTCTCACTCTCACTCTCTCTCAATCTGAAACTCTCACTCTCTCCAAACTCTCAATCCCAAATGCTCGCCGAGCTCCACTCCTCCACTAACATCTCCACCCTCCACTCCGTCCCCAAGCTCAACAAAACCACCCTCTGCTCCACCACCAACATCTCCACCCTCCACTCCATCCCCGAGCTCGACAAAACCACTCTCCACTGCCAACATCATTCCGATCCGTAAGGGTTTTTTTTTTTTTTTTAATTTTTAATTTTTTTTTTGGTTGATTGATCTGTACTCATTGTGCGAGGAATCCTGCTTCAACATCCAAGTCAATCTCCCAATCCAAAGGTACTCTCCTTCTCTCTAGATTCCATCCCACTCAAGGTTTGGTTTTTTTTTTTTTTTTTTTTTGGTTTGGTGATTTTATGAATTTAGTTAATTCATTGGGTATTTGAATTGGTATTAATTTATTGTGTTTAAATTATTGTGTTTTTGGTTAATTTATTTGGTTAATTTTCTAAGATCTATTTGGTTAATTTATTGTTGTTGTTGTTGTTGTTTTTTTTTTTTTTTTTTTTGGTGTTTGAATTGTTATGTTGAGATATGACGGTGGATACTATACAAAAATGTGATGGTTCTAAGTTTTGTTTGAAAGTTTGAATGAGCTTAAAAGTGTCATGTAAGTGATTTGGCTTTGAGCTTTAGTGTATGGTGCTAGATCATTTTAGGTTATTCAGGTAAAGGTAGATTAAGTATCTCAGCTGTGAACTTGATAGCATTTTAGTTTATACTCCCTGTTTGGTTTCCAAGAAAACAAGAAAAGAAAGAGAAAATGTGGGTTTGTTTGGTTGGTTTTGAAATATTGCATTTTGGGTTTGTTTGGTTATTGAGAAAAAGTGGGAAAGGAAAAGATATATTGGTGGTTCCTGGTTGATGAGGCAATGCAGAAAATGTAGAGTAATTAAGTTTTTTTTTTATTAGGTGTATTGACCCTTTGTGACATATATTGTGCAATTGCAGAATTTGAGTCATGGATAAAGTTAAAGTCAACCTCTTCTTCTTCAGGTATGCATCTATCTTCTTCTTCTTGGTGCCATTTGAGATTTGCAATATTTCGATGCTGAGAAAACCATGAAATCTGACTTGGTTTGCCAAAATCCTAGGTACTCATTTTGAGGTTGTACATGATTTTTTTAAAAACAAATGAAAAAAGATTTCTGGGTTTGATTGTATACAGGGTTATAGCATTTGGGATTGTGTTTCTTGTGAATTTGATTTTGACTATGTGGACTAGAAGAAAGTTCATTTTCTTATGCTAAGTGAACCGATTTGTTTTAATTTATAATCTTTTGGTTGTAGTGGTGCCTATCTATGTTGTCTTAATTGGTCGTGTTTCTTATGAAGCTTGACTATGTGTTTGGTGATTCATCCCATGTTCTGTAATCTCACTTTTGCAATCTTGTTACAAGTTTGATAACTATATCACACTATATAGCTGACTGATTGTATCGTGACTTGTGATCTCACTTGAGCTATCATTATATAACAAGTTAGATAAAAATATATACAAGTTTTTTGATTTAACGATGAAAGCTCGAAAACGTGTTGAAAAACACAAGAGCTGTTTAGACCCCCGATTAAAATTACGGCTCGATAGATTTTACACAACTTTAATATAAAGTGCGGAATAGTGTAAAAGCGAGCGGATGAACAATATAGCTACTCTAATCCATAAACTAAACAACACAGCAGTATAATGGAATATAAAAGAGTAGGGAAGAGAGATGCAAACACAGAAAACACCAAGACGTGTTTTCGAAGAGGAAACCGAAGAACTCGGCGAAAAACCTCTCCGCCGCCCTCCAAGCGGAAATCGATCCATTAGACAATCAGTTGGGATACATGAGTAAGCAAGAGACCCTCCAAGCCTAATCTACCCGATGTACCTAAGCCCTCCAAGCTCCTACTCCAACAAGGCTTCTCGGAACCGTGTCTTGTCTTAGTTATCCAGATCCCGCAACAAGCTCCATGTTGCATCTGCCATTCCAGGCTTCTTCCAATGCTTCCCAGCAGCACCAAAACGTCACACAACACTCTCCAAAGGTGTGGTAAGTGTTTGGGCTATCAACCTCTCAATGGTGTGGAAATGGAGAGGGAAGGGTTGAGGAGATACCACAAGCAAGTGTATAGAGAAAGGTGGGGATGACAATCTCTAATTACAAATGTGTTTGGCTAGGGTTTTCTCTCTGAAGCATTTCTTAACATTTGTGGGTAATGAGGGTTTATATAGGATAGGTGCAAAATGTGTGAGTCAGTCAGTACAGGCTGGCAGAACAGCATGTCTCGCGGGTGTCTCGCGGGAAGGCCTTACCCGCGAGATACTCGCGAGAGACAGCTGTCTCCATCTGTCATGACTCTTTGCATTCCAGCATGTGCAGGGCACATGCTTCACTTCGCGGGAAGCTTAGTCGCGAGATACCCGCGAGATTCCATCAGCTTCCAACTTGCTTGAGTCTTCACACACTCTCTATCACACACCCCTTACAACAATTCCCACAACAAATACAGGGTATAAACGATTGATAGAAATTACAATCAAATTTGGCACGGAATAAAAGCCAACAAAACACATAGTTGTAAATCACAACTTTACAAACGATTTCCTCAAGTAGTCCTGATGTCCTAAAATCTATTTATTTATTTATTTTTATTTTTGGTTTCATTTGACTTCTGGCCAAGCTTGACGGGTGCGTCTTCTATTACTTGGAAGGAGAATTGAGCAAGAAGCTAAAGCTAAAAAGCATATCCAGAAACTTCTATTACTTGGTACACATGAAAACCGCATTTCTCATTACCTCAATTATTTTGCATCTACTAAAATCATAAGCTTGCTAGATGGAATTTTGAGATGTTGGATTTGGTTTTGCTTTTGTTCAAAATGTGGTTTTCTTAATAAGTGTAATGGTAGTTGTTTTAGCTAATAGTTTTCTTCAAATCAAAACTTTGTTTTGGTTAAGTCTAATTTCTTTTTCGTTAATATACTTATATCTCTAAATAAATATTGGAGTAAATCTAATAAATCTATCTTCCAACTTTTCTCCTTTTCCTAAAGTAAATGTAGAGCTAGGATTTGTGTTACAAAGTCTTACTTGTGTTTAGAATATATTTTCACTATAATATCAACTAGTTAAGTAGCAAGTTTAATAATTTTAATTTGCAATGAATTCACTATAATATAAATTAGCATTATTGATTAACAAAGTCTCCTATAATTGTGCTATGCATTGGTTGAAAGTATGTGATATAAGATGGTATTAACTGATTTAGGAGCCATATATGGTTTTTTAGTGAATGAGTGTGTGGTAAGGATGAGGTTGTATGTATTGTATCTATAAGTTGTACGCTAATAGATTAGATAGGACTCCATTCCCATGTGCATCTTTTCTCAAGTCTTCAGCTTTCTCAGCTTATGTCATTAATCACTATCCTATCATATGATATCTATACAGTGTCTTGTCATTGTTAAGTCTCCTTTGCTTTTTACAAGTGAGTGATGACATATATAGAAGAGCAAATTGCAGTAGTACTGTTGGGAAGATACAGGATCTTAATCCCTGTTGGTGAAATAATTAAGGTGCTCTCTCTCTCTGTGTGTGTGGTTGTGGTAGGTTGTTGAATTAGGGCAAGCAGGTGGCTTGCATGGAGTAATAAGGTGGTTTTATTTGAAATTGGGAGTATTGACTATTTTGTGTAATACTGGATGACTCTTGTTGAGTTGTTTTTATTTGATTAATTCATTTTAGGCTATTGCTAGTAATGATGTTATAGTTACCAAATGTATTGATAACTTCTCTATGTGTTTAAATTCATTGTTTTGTTAGGAACATAGCTGAAAGTGAATGATTAAAGACGATTTGTTTCTTACATTAGAGTAAAATTGTGTAAATGAAATGTGTGTTAACTCTTGCTTTGTGCTTTCATGAAATGACATTATAGGTATTTCTTGTAAACCACTTTATAGCAATGGATAGGAGTTGGATGCAACTTATGAATAGAAGGTCGCGAGAATATGGTGTCTGGGCCAATGGAAGAAGTCCCTATTGTGCAACAACCCATAGAAGGTCCTACAGAAGGTCCTAATGAAGATGCACTTCAGTTTATGAAATTGCTTGAAGATGCTAATCAAACTTGTTATAAAGGTTGTAAGTATTTTAGCAAATTGTCAGCATTTGTACCACATGAAGTGTTTTAATGGTTGGACCAACAAATCATTTACTATGTTGCTGTAATTTTTGCTTGATTTTCTTCCTTCAAATGCCAAGTTGCGAAAAGATTGTTATGAGGCTAGGAAGATTAAGGATTTGGGCTTGAGCTATGAGAAGATTCATGCTTGTCCTAAAGATTGTATTTTATATTGTCCGAACTATAACTGTTCAAGATGGGAAATTAATGAGTCTAAAGATCAACAAAGTACTAATGCTTCCTCCAAGAAAAAAAAAAAAAAAATCCCTGTAAAGATCCTACTGTGGTTCCCCTTAAAACCAAGATTGCAATGACTATTTATATCTCCTGAAATAGCCAATCATATGAAGCGACATGCCAAAGGTCGTGTGAATGACGGGATACTAAGGCATCTTGTTGATTCTGAAGCTTGGAAATTATTTGACTCTAAGTACATAGAGTTCTTATCCAAGCCTCGTAATGTGAGACTTGGAGTAGCAGCCGATGAATTCAACCCGTATGGAAATATGAGTAGTACTCATAGTACATGGCCTATCATTTTGATCCCATACAATCTTCCTCAATGGATGTGCATGAAAAGGTCTTCGTTCATGCTATCATTATTGATTCCCGGTCCAACCTCGCCCGGGAATGATATAGATGTGTACTTACAACCCCTAGTAGAAGAACTGAAGGAGTTATGAAATGTTGGAGTAAAAACGTTTGATGTGTCTTCCAAAAAATCATTCCAAATGCATGTTACAATATTGTGGACCATAAATCATTTTCCTGCATATGGTGATATCTCAGGTTGGAGTACCAAAGGTGCTCTTGCATGTCCCCCTTGTAACTATGATAGTCAGTCTCATTGGTTGAAATATGGAAGGAAATTTAGTTACTGTTAAGACATATATGTTTCACTTGTTAGGAACCTATGTCACTATTTTATGTAATTGGATAATCCTTTGACAAAACACATTTTACTCGTATTTGGGTAAATCTAGGATGTGTTTAATATTCAAGAAACCTTGTTTCAAGTTCAAGTGTTAAAGCCATGCAAGTCTATCCAAGATTCAAGTGCAGAAACTGTTGTTTATTAAAACTCGACAGCTAGCATCTATCCAGCCTTGAAGAGCTGTTCTAGCCCGTGGCTTGACAACAGCTCAACAGATAGGGCATATGTTGAGGTTTATGAAACTCAAATTCTCAAGCTTGTTTTTCATCCAATCCATGATTATATGTTTGGGCTTTCTTTTCTCACAACCCTAGACATATATAAGTATTATTTTAAGAGTCGTCAAAGGTGACACAAGTTGCACAAGTGTTGAGCAAAGTTTGTTCAAGCAAATTGTGACCAGAGATAGAATTTGCCCTAGTTCATCTTTCTTATGAAGAAGCTGCTGTGTTTGTGCACTATAGGGTTTTGTAACCTAGGAGCTTCTCAATCTTCATCATATAGATGAACTGAAGAACTTTGCAGCCAACAACATTCTCTAGTTGGTGATTGAAGTCACGTATTAGGATTTGCACAATTGGTTAGTCATGTACTGGGAACCATGCATTACAAGGAGAGATTGTTAGTACAGAACAAGTCCAATTGGGTATTGGGGTAAGGGTTCAACTGTAGGTTGGTATAAGGTACTGGGATTCCTTTACTTGTAACCGTTTGTTGTGATAATAATGGATTCTTGGTGACCTTAAAATCACCTGGTAAGGGTTTTTTCCATGTAGGTTTTCCACATTCATAAACAAATCACCATGTCAATTTATTTTCTGCTACATACTTAGTTTAATTGGTGATTTGTTTGTGCTACCACACGTTTGCATGTTAAATTGATTAATTAATAAACTTAGCTAATTAATTAATTAATTCATCACAAGGGATCAATATGTTTTTGGCCTATTAGTTACATTGGACATTGGGGATTCTTGGATAGTGATCATAAATTCTGTAAGCAAAAACAATCATTTGATAGGCATGTTGATATGAGATTAGCTCCTATTGCGATATCCAGAGGGGAAATCATGTTACAAACGGATGCTGTAGTCGATCATGTGTTTGGGAAGAAAACAATTAATTTGCCCAATAAAATAAAAAGAGGGGAGGAAGTCTTAACTGTGTGAAAGAAGAGAAGTATATTTTTCATCTTACCTTATTGGGAGGACCATGTGTTGCGTCACAATCTTGACGTGATGCATATTGAAAAGAATGTAGTCGATAATATAATCGGCACATTGTTGAACTTGGATGGTAAGACACATGATAATTTGAAGGCACGTCAAGACCTAAAGGATATGGGTATAAGAAGTGAACTTCACTTGGAAAATGTTGGGAATGATAAGACACGTATGCCACATGCCTGCTACCATATGAATGCCAGTGAAAAGGATGGTTTTATGCAAGTTTTGAGCGATGTAAGAGTGCCAAATGGATATTCTTCAAACATCTCACGTTGCCAAGTGGATATTCTGCAAGTTTTTAGGTGGAAGCTACACTTGTGATGCCTATCACTTGACTGGGCATCATCCTGATGGTAGGTAGTCAAGCCATTCAGATTACTTCGATAATGCTGGTACTTGTGTATTAGCCTCATCTTTTCCTTTTGATTGTTTCTATATATTTTCCACTCTCCTGTAGTTTTTTGCGATCAAATAAGCTATCCATCAAAATTAAATATAGCTATTCTTCTATGAGATACAGCAAGCAATATGAGATTAATTAAATATCAAATTTATCGAGTTCTTATTATTAAATTTACAATATGAGATTACTTAGTTTGAGTTCTAATTTTTGCAGCTAAGAGTGAACTCTACAAAATCCATGACTGGTCACCTACTAGGTGCCTCAGGTGCTGTGGAAGTTGTTGCAACAGTTAAGGTTGTTAGGACACATGTGATTCAATGTTAGGAACATATGCCAACATTTTATGTAATTGGCTAATCCTTTGACAAAATGCACTTTACTTGTAATTGGGTAGATCTAGGATGTGTTTAATGCGTCAAGAAACAAGGTTTCAAGTTCAAGTGTTAAAGTCATGCAAGTCTGTCCAAGAATCAAGTAATGAAGTGCTGGATTTTAAAGCTTGATAGCTATCTCGATAGCTAGCATCTATCGAGGTTGAAAAGCTGCTGAAGCCCGTGCCTCGGCAGCTAGCTTGATAGATGGCTATTTATCGAGGTTTATGAAACTCAGTTTTTCAAGGTTGTTTTTCATCCATTCCGTGAATGTATAATTGGGCTTTCATTTCTCACAACCCTAAACATATATAAGGATTATTTTAAAGGTCGTAAAAGGTTACGCATAGTTGCACAAGAGCATAATTTCACAAGTGAAGAAAAGTGTGACCGGAAACCTAGTTTGCCCTAGTTCTTCTTTCTCTTCAAGAAGCTGCTATGTTTGTACAATGTAGGGTTTTGTGACCAAGAAAATTCATGATATTCATCGTCTGATGAACAAAAGAACTTTACTGCGAACATCCTTCTCAAGTTGGTGATCAAGTTGTGTACTAGGATCCGCGCAATTGGTTAGTCACGTACTAGAAGCCGTGCATTGAAAAGGAGAGATTGTCACTACAAAACAAGTCCAATTGGGTATTGGGGTAAAGGTTTAACTGTAGGTTAGTATAAGGTACTGGTATTCCTTTACTTGTAACCGCTTGTTTTGATAATAGCGTATTCTCGGGAGTGGTGACCTTAAAATCACCTGGTGGGGTTTTTGCTGTATAGGTTTTCCTCATTCGTAAACGAATCACCGTGTCAATTTAATTTCCACTGCATACTTAGTTATTTGGTGATTTGTTTGTGCTACCACGCATTTTGCATGTTAATTTGATTAATTAATAAACTTGGCTAATTAATCAATTAATTCATCACAAGGGATCATTACATTCTTGGCCTATCAAAAGTAATTAGTTCTGCTTTGTTTCTTACACATTGCTAAGGTAATTAGTTTTTGCTTTGTTTAATTGTTTCTTGCACATTGCTGAAAAACACTCATATGAGATTTGAAAAGATAGAGGCCAATGCAAATCTTTTAGATGGCTTTGGCCTTACAATCATTAACTGTAGTCTATAGTGAGAGCCTATGTGGGTTGAGGTGCTTGTACCGATTAGAGGGTTGTACTGAAGAGGAAGTTCCATGTTTCTTCCCTTTTTTGTTCTTCTTTTTTTTACTTATTTATTTATTTATTTTTGCTCCGATTATTGATGAGATATTGATCTCACTGTATTTTTATTTTCGCCAGGTTGAAGCAGAAAGTTGTAGAACGAGTGACCACTACTAAGCATACTATTACCAGCAGGCGTGGAGTTGGGACTACTGGTTCTTCTTGCAAAAGTGTACCAAGGGCATCTTCTTGCAAAGTGTTGAAGGATTTGTTTAAATACTTTGGAACTTTGATAATGGTTATAGACAATGTTATATTTATTTGATAATATATTTTTATGTTCATGTTACGTTAGTTTGGAGACATTTGTGGTGTTGTTAATTAGTTGCATTTGTGGTATTGTGTTAGTAGAGCTAAAACTATTACAGGTTCTTTGTAATAGGTTTGTAAAAAAAAAAAAAAAAACAGTGGTTTTAATACCTGCTGGGAAAAAAAGAAAAATAAAAAAGAAAGAAACCTATAGCAGCGGTCAAAAAACACCGCTAAATGTGCATATATTATGATTTAAATGAAGCCCTATAGCGGTGTTTTTTCCCCACCACTAAAAGGTTTACACATATAGTGGTATTTCTCCCCGTCGCTAAAAGTGCAATGAGTCCGTTTTAATTGATTCTCTATAGCGACGGGCATAACCCGCTGCTAAAAGTTAGTTTACACGAATTCTGACAACATATGGCGGTGGTTTTCTACCCGCCGCAAAAAACCAAAAAGGCCACTATAAGGTGTATTTATAGTGGTGTTTTTTGTTACCGCCACAATAGAACTATTGCGGCAGTGCAAGGCTGGCGGGAGACCTATGCATTTAAAATTGTATTATCTCTAACATTAATTACTCAATTCTTTGGGACTTCTTAAAAGTTAAGAAAAAAAAATGTAAAACTATATTTTTCCAATATCTCTAAATATATATATATATATATATATATATATATAAATTTTTGCCCCAAAATTTGGAGGCCTTTCTCTAGTAGGGGGCCTAGGGCTAGGGCCAGCCCTGCTTCCTAGCATAAACACTAAACAGTATGTTTAATGAATAATTGCAACTTTCAACATTAGTACATTTAATGCGTTAGGAATTATGCTTTATACATGTAACTAATTAGTTAGAAAATTAAATTAGCCATGATTGAGATCATCTAGATAGCATGTGTTATAACTTATTTATGGTAAAAATATGATACTACAAGTGTTTAGTTGATTCTTTGTTTGGCAACATGAAGGAAGAAACAGTTAAGCCAATTTTAAAAACTTGACGTCTTGGTTGGTGGGTGTGATTTTTACTCAAAATTATTGGCTGGAACGTGCAAATTGAGGGATGCTTGGATCAAGTCTATCAGGTGGAATGCCTTCACAAAATTCATATTATTGGACTTAAGTATGAAAATGTCATTGGATTTGATAATTTATTGAAAATGTCATTGGATTTGATAATTTATTGGACTTTAGTGTGAAAATGCATACTAAAGTTAAAAATGGATAATTTGGTAATTATCACTATAATTTATATTTTTACTCTTTTTTTTTCTCATATTTTCTTATTATTCTCTTTTACATTCTCTCATGAAAAAAGTGGCTACTTTCTATTTATTCTTTCTTGCAACTATACTTCATGTTGATGAATAATTGTGATTTTCAAAACTCTATTTTGGGTTCATACATTTTGGTGTTGTATTTTTTAGTTCTCTATCACAAGTACTCTCTCTCTCTCTCTCTCTCTCTCTCTCTCTCTCATCTTTGCTTTGATTTTTTTTTTTTTTTGAGTTAATACTTAGTTATTTTGGAAGTAAAAATTTAAATTTATATCAAAACACAATCTTGGCTATGCTAATTACTGATTTGCATTAGGTCCATTTTGGTCAAGTTTGGTCCACTTCGATCTATTCAGTTCACTTCAATTCAATTCGGTCAACATGGGCCCAATTAGGTCTACTTCATTCTATTTGGTCCAACTAGGTCCACTTTAATCCATTCGGTTTACCTCGATCTATTTCAATCCAATTCAGTTCATTTGGATTACTTCGGTCAACTCGATTATGTTTGGTCTACTTTGGTCCTGTTAGTCTACTTCGGTCCTTTTGGTCTACTTTGGTCCAATTCCCACTTCAGTCCTTTTCATTTCAATGTGGTCCATTACGTCTACTTCGGTCAATTCAATCTACTTCAGTCCATTGCGTTCACTTTGGTCCAATTTGGTCTTTTTCGGTCTAATTCGGTCCATTTACTCCATTTCAATCTATCCGGTCCACTTTGGTCAACATTAGTCCAATTCAGTCCAATTTGGTCACTTATGTCCATTTCGGTCTATTTTCTAATTTGGTCCATTTTGTCCAATTCGATGTAATTACTTAAAAATGGGGGGAAAAAAGTTTGGGTTGAGAGTACTATCAATTATTTGAGTAATATCAATTGTAATTATATGATAAGTTTTGATTATCATAATAATCACCTTAAAAGAATGAGAATTTGAATAATAAATTTAAAAATTAAAATTTTTAGTTGTACCAAAAGAAATTTGAAAATTTAATGCATAATAACAATAGTTAGAAGAATATGAATCATTTCAACAAAAGAATAATATTGATAAAAAAATACTAAATATTATGAAATTATATATTTGTAAAAATATAGTGATGGAAATTACTTTTTGAAATTGTTTAATTTTTAGGGAGAACAAGTTATCTACAATAAAATTTTGAAAATAAATTATACATTATACCACATATCAAAATAATTATATATTCCTGTGCATCATGTGAGTCTGCAACTAGTATAACTATAAAGCTTAAATCCTTTGAATTTCTTTTTTTCAATCTCTAAACAATCATTAGGGACTATCTGGTAGGCTTGCATGGAATCCTAAAAGGGATAGGCCAATAATCATCAGTATGAACGAATTTCATCTTCTCTCTTAGCGGCATAAGTAAAAGCTAGGGCAGTAATTATCAATACAATCAAACTTCATCTTCTTTCTTACAACTCTAATTTAGATTGATGAATTTTTGTATTTTTTGTATCCCTATTTTGGGTTGATATATTTTGGTGGTGTGTTTTTTGAGTTCCCCATCACATGTACTCTCTCCTCCTTTTATAGTTTTGCTTTGATTTAATTCTTAGATATTTTGAAAGTAAGAATTTGAGATTATATCAAAATACAATCTACATGGCAACGTATTTGAATGTGCCTATCAATTTTTTTGAGCAATATCAACTTTAAATTTGTGATGAGATTTGATTATGCATAACACAAAGAATTTAATTACTACATAATAAGCATATTTATAGACATATATAACCATATTAATTTTAACATAGCTATAAACATATATATTTTAAGCATATTTATAAACATATCAACAACAATAACTATTTTACTCAAACATTTGTTCAACTTCACCCACTTTGATGTTATTTTGGGTAATTGTTATTTCAAAATTTTGTTTCTTCAACTTCACTTATAACATTGCGGCTTCCATCTTATAGAACGAAGTAAAGTTAAGAAAAAAAAAAGTTCTAGCTTTGAAATTGAAATAAAGTAACATTTACTAAAAATAAAGCATTGCAATTTTAGCAATTTTATCCCAACAATAAAAAAACCCAGACGTCAAAATAAAGCAACAATCATAAACCCAACAAGTTTTTCTTTCCCTAAATTACCCCTAATGTATTTGCATGCACCCTTTTACCTTCATATGATGGCCTCAAGGGCATTCAATACCGTACTTGTAATATTTCTAAAGTCAAATTTATTTGAGAAAAAAAAAATTTATGGTGATAAGAAAAGGGATATAGTGTATAAATTAATCATAATTGTTGTGGGTTGGGGAGTGTTAATTAGTTTAAATGACACGATCAAGGGAGTCAATACCGTACTGGAGGCTGTACCGGTTTGGCCAGCGATACGATATATTTCGGATACCGGTCAATATCGGTGTACCGTTTCTGGTTTACCGCTATTTTTTATATTTATAAATAAATAAATAAATAAATAAATATATATATATATATGTATGTATGTATGTATGTATGTGTGTGTGTGTGTATATATATATATATTATAATAAATATAAAAGTTTACCATAAAACATTTCCTCAATTCGGAACTAATTATTCATGATTTTAGACTTTAGTATCAATCAAAAGAAAGAAAAAAAAAAAACACAATATAAAAAATAGAAAGTTTAAAAGTTACCATTGCATACTAAGAAAATAAATAATACTAATAAGTTAATGCAAATAAGTTACTATTCTGCCCTAACAAAAATTCAAAAATTACAAAACTTAAAAAAAAAAAAAAACTTTTTTCTGTACCGGCCAGTATTGCACGAAATTGGCCGGTACGGCCGGTATTTTTTCCAGTACGAAACAAAGGGGTTATACGTATTGGATTGCTGGCCGGTACGGTACGGAATTGACTCCCCTAGACACGATCAAAAGAAAGACCATTTTTCATACTCGAATGCTGAGTAATACTCAAAGAAGACTAGATTTTCATTGATTATTCAGTTCTCTACAATATTCCATTTACATGATTGGAACGGTTAACATCCCTTATACCAAAGTACCTTTTTTTGAATTGGTGGAAATATTTCAACTTTAATATGAAATAGAGTGTCCACTGTAATGATGCTACACTATCTTTATAAATTAATTACTGAAAGTATCATGGGTGTGGTGATATCCTTTTATAGGTTTGCATTCCCTTTGGAGAATTCCTACACTATCAAGTTTTAATGCGCTTTAAGGTGAAGTTACAAAATTTGGCAGAACACAGAATTTACCAACTAATGGAAATATTTAGACATATAACCGTATTAATTTTAAACATACTTATAGACATATACATCTTCAGCATATTTATAAACATATCAGTAACAATAATTATTTTACTCAAACACTTTCACCTACTCTAATGTTATTTTGGATAAACGTTATTTCAACTTTTTGTTTTTTTTAACTTCATTACGAACATTGTGAGTTCCACCCTATTGGATGAAGTAAAGTTGAGCAAATAAATTCATGCTTTTAAGTAGAAATCTTTTCACTTTTCAATTGTTATCTAAAACAAAATTCTAAACATATATATACAACTATAATTTTTTCAATTTCTAATAAAGTTCTTTCGTAAGAAGTATTCTCAATTTTTTTTTTTTTTTTTAAATAAACCCTTTTAAGTACCATGTAAAACTTACATTAAAACAAAAATACAACAACAAGAGTTGAGACACAACCACAACGAATTTTGTTTGTATTGAACTTTCAAACATTAGCAACCATAAAATCTAGACAATATAATAATTGAAGTCTTTATAATTAATTGTGCTTGTCTCTTATTGTAATACACTAGTCACTTGTTTACTCGCTTTCCATTTTATTCCTCTCTCTCTCTCTCTCTCTCTCTCTCTCTCTCTCTCTCTCTCTCAATTGTCATCTCCCATTCCCTCTCTTTTTCCCTAATGGAAGAACTTAATTAAATGTTTCATTTTCCCCTTGATTCTTGAGATGCTTAGAGGCTGTTTGGATTGAGTGTTTTCATGACTCAATTCTCAGTTTTCATAACTCAATTCTAAAAAATGGTGGGACCCATAGCAAAATACTCGTTTGCCTACACCAATACTCAATTTCCATAACTCTGTTTCCAATACTCAATTCTCTACTTTTTGAGTTATGAGTTATGAAAACTGAAAACAACTTTTGGCTGTTTTCAGTTTTCAGTTTTCAGTTTTCAATGGCAAACTTGTAAATAACATCACATAGCCGGGCCGATACGGCCGGAATATACCGTACCGGCCAGCAATCCAGTACGTATAACCCCCTTGTTTCGTACCCAAAAAAATACCGGCCGTACCGGTCATGTACCGGCCGGTACAGAAAAAAGTTTTTTTTTTTTTTTTTTTTTTTTAAGTTTTGTAATTTTTGAATTTTTGTTAGGGCAGAATGGTAACTTATTTGCATTAACTTATTAGTATTATTTATTTTCTTAGTATGCAATGGTAACTTTTAAACTTTCTATTTATTATATTGTGTTTTTTTTTTCTTTTAATTGATACTAAAGTCTAAAACCATGAATAATTAGTTCTGAATTGAGGAAATGTTTTATGGTAAACTTTTATATTTATTATAATATATATATATACACACACGCATACATACATACATATATATATATATATATATATATTTATTTTTATTTATTTATTTATTTATTTATTTATAAATATAAAAAATAGCGGTAAACCCGAAATGGTATACCGGTATTGACCGGTATCCGAAATATATCGTACCGCTGACCAAACCGGTACAGCCTCCGGTACAGTATTGACTCCCTTGCTTATAATTGAGTTAAAAACTTTGAAAAACTTTATCTAGTGGATTGCTTTATTAGGAAAGGTTTCCTTTGGAGTGGTTTTTCTTATCCGTTTTTCACTTTATCACTATGTCACCTCGTTCTTTTGATTGATTTATATGATTATTGGCATCTTATTTGATACGCCTCGTATGCTTCAACTAATTTACAGATAATTGGTTAGTTGGGATAATTTGGAATAATTGGATAATTTACAAATTAGTAAACATCAACTTGGGTCTAAAACTTAATAATTGCTTATTAATCTTAATTGAGTGTAGAGATGACAGCAATTTCAGCCTTATCTGCTCAACTTTGTGTAGGTTTTTCTTACTCTAAAAGAAGAAAATGTGTGTCTATACAATTTAATTTGTTACAAGTGGGATATAATATATATATATATATATATATTTATTTATGAAAGTTATTTTTTTTTTAATACTTACTCCATTAGGACAAAGTCTGGCTACAACTTTGACTAAAAAAATTAACATAGGTACAAATTATGAAAATCTAGATGTTAAATACTTGAATTACATATTCTTTATGTTCTTAACATGTGTCAAATTTCATGTCAATTAGATATTATTGATTATTAGATCCATAAACTTATTTTTTATGCATAATTTGATATTACAAAAACATGAAATTTAAACATTTGATTGATGATATAGTTATTGATCTTTAATAATCTAGAAATTTTGCTAGTATGAAAGATACAAGAAGAAATTGTAATTTAAATAATGGTGGATTTATCAAAATACACATCCATAAAAAATATTGACTCAAATTTTGTCAAAATTCTATCATCATTCCTAAAACACTTGTTTCTGTTTCTCAACACTCTCATAGTTGTCTCTCTTCTTTCTCTTGTTTCTCTATCTCATTATTGTTGAAGTTATGCTTCATTAGGAACAACAATGTAAGGTTGAAATTTATCAACCATCTTGTTGGCTTTATTCCGTGCTAATTTGCTTGTAATTTAAGCACTTAGTAACCCTGTATTAGGTGGGATTATTGTAAGGGTAGTGTGTGAGAAGATGTGAAGAAAAGCTCAAGTATGTGCAAAGAAGCAGATCTTCACGGCTAGGACTTGTGGATGGCTTGCGGCTGCAAGTTGCCAACTTCAGGCACGTGAGATGCACACAGGGAAGCTGAAGGGTCGCGCCAACTGTTGCACTACAGGACAAAAGTCCCAAGCTGGCCAGGCCATTACGTTGCGACTTGATCTCGCGACTTGGACAAGCCGCGAGACCAAGTCGCCAAATTACCCTGTTTGGCAAAAACTGTCTCTTCCTATTCTTTTCTCACCTCACTATATATAGACCTTTATACCCACTAAATTGAGAGAGCTTCCAGAGAGAATTTTGTGAGAAAAAACCCTAGAGAAAAACAAGATTGCCTCATCCCCAATCTTCATCTAAGAGACTCTACAAATTCCTCTACTCTCTTCCTCTCCATTGTCATACCCTTGAGAGGTCTTTTACCAAACCCTTATCTCACCATACCTACGTCTGTGAGAAGGTTCATTTGGTGCTAAGGCAAGCATGTTTGGAAGGAACCAATATACATTGGTTGATGCTATGGTCTAGTAGCGGAATCCGGGAAACTAAAGAAGAAATAGGTTCGGCGTAACCTCGTTGGAGCAAGAAGCTTGGAGAGCTTAGGTACTTGGGTAGATTAGACTTGGAGGGTCTTCTGCTGTTCATGTATCCCAACTATATTCTTTAGTGGATTTTATCACCGCTTGGAGGGCGGTGGAGAGGTTTTACGCCGAGGACTTCGGTTTCCTCTTCGATAACACATCGTGTGTTGTCTGTGTGTTTGCATCTTTCTTCCCTTTATCTTTATCTTATATTTACTGCTGTGGATGTGTTTATATTTGGCTTAGATTGTTTATCAATTCTGTTATAAGCTTACTATCTTGTTCCGCACATTAATTGTTTGATATATAAGCTTGAATTGGTAATTTTGTAATTTGGGGTCTAAATGTTCAAGGGTGTTTCATACCCATATTGAACTTTCAAACAAAATACAATGAACCAACTCTACCCAACATTAGGGCCGGACCTAGGCCTAAGCCACTTAGGTCATTGTCTAGGACCCCCCCTATTAGAGAAAGGCCCCAAATTTCGGGGGCAAAAACTGATTTTTTTAAAAATATATATATATTTGGGAGATATTAAAAAAATTGTAGTTAAATTTATTTATTTTTCACTACTAAGAAGGCTCAAAGAATAAATAATGCTAGAGATAGAGATAAGACAAATTTAAATAAGGGTTTGACTAATGTGTGCCATCAAGGCATACATTAGTAAACCATTTTAGGAATTTTTTTATAGAAAAATGAAAAAGTGATTTATAGTTTTGACAGCTTTTTTAATTCTACCTAAAATATTTTCCAAAATGGATGATTAATGTTACTAATCACAAGTAATTCAATTGAGAAAATATTAAAAATACTATAAATTTTACTACATAACTTTTATGATTTGATGTGACAATGAATATGATAGGTGCATTTCAACAAACTATTAAATGCATTTTTTAATGAATTTTTGTGATTAGTGATATATCTTTGTAATTCTCATGTTGTAAATTTTATAATATCTCTAGCACTTTTGTAAGCCTTAAGTCACTGATCACATTCGTTGCAACATTAGTTTGTAGTAAAATTTGTTATAACTTTAGCATTTGTTAGGGACATATTTTATGTAATCGGCTAATCATTTGACAAAATGCACTTTACTTATAATTGGGTAGATTATGATGGATTTAAGACTTCAAGAAACATGTTGTTCAAGTTAAGTGTTAAATCCATGAAGATTTGACCAAGAAGCAAGTGGAGAAGAGTTGTTCATTAAAGCTCGACAACAATCTCGACAGAAAGACTTCTATTGAGATTTAAAGTTGAAGCTTGACATAAGCTCAACACAAGTTGTTTATGTCGAGACTTACGAATTCAGAACTTCCAGATCTGATTTTCGGCCCATGTTGAAATATTTGTATAGGGTTTCTTTTCTCACAACTCTAGACATATATAAGAATTATTTTAAGGCCATCACGTATGCAGAAAGTGACCTAGTTCATTATTCTTTCTAAAGAAGCTACTGTGTCTTTACGCCAAGGGTTTTCTAACCAAAGAACTTCTTGATGTTCATCATTGATGAACTGAAGAACTTTGCAGCCAACAACCTCTTCAAGTTTCTAGAGTTAATCACGTACTAGGATCCATGCACATTGGTTAGTCATGTACTAGGATTCGTGCATCAAGGGAAAGATTGCCGCTACAATACAAGTCCAATTGGGTATTGGGGTAAGAGTTCAACTATAAGTTAAAATTTCGAGATAGATCAAAGGGCTTGGTAAGATTCCTTATACTTGTAACCACTTGTTTGTGCTGCCATGCTATTGCATGAAATTTGATCTAATTAATTAATTTGGTTAATTAATTAATTAATTGCAAGGAGTCAATTCATTTTAACCCAACAGCATTTTCTCAACAAAAAAAAAAAATCATATTAAAAAGTAAAAAGAATGCATTTAAAAAAAATTATATATATATATATATATTATATAAAATGCTAGTTAAATATTATTTGGGTGATAATATAAAGGTCCCATTTGAAAATTTCTCCTTACCTAACATATCCCACTCCCATCCTATGCTGGCTTTTCCCCTTCCAAAGAGATGAGAGGAGATAGACACAAGACACCCAAAATCCAATCCTACCCCATTCAGCTCTATTGGGTGATGTAATACGATTATTCGTTTTTTCATTTTTTATTACTTTTGATAACAATACTGATTGTGAAGTTGGGTATACTTAGTTCAGTCAATAAGTTAAGCGTGTATGAAAAAATACCCAGTCCAAGAAAATGCCAGCGGAAGAAGATGACATTAAGTTGATTCCTAAGTTGGATGTACGCGAATGTTTGTTCTCTTACAAATGGACTTCTTCATTAGGATTCTACATGACTTGGATAACCACTTTCCTAGAAAACTGCCTACCTTCGTTGTTAGATGGTCTAGGACATCGAGAGAAACTTGATGTACTCTTTTAGCATTCACATCTGATTATATAAAATGCATATAAATGAAATTTAGATGATATTGTAGCACCAAAAACACATCCACATCCACATTCAGTCATTCATCGCTGTTCAATTTGAATACTCTTGACATTAAAAAGAAAATAGTTTGAATAATTTAAAATGATTACTTTCATCACAAAGGATTCAAATGCAACCCACAACCAATTAGGGGAAAAAAGAAGAAGTTAATTCAGTCGGAAATGTTTTTAGTTGAAAACCTTTTCGGTCGGAAAATATATTGTACCAAAACAATCACAACCTATTTGCTCAAGAAAAAAAAATACTATATTTGGCTTCAAAAATTTACTATATAATTAATATTTTCAATTAAAATATGGAATACCTTAAAGTTGGATTAAGTAGACATTTCAAACTGTTCAAACATAAATTAAAGTGGATCTTCCTATTCGTGCACAAGCTGAAAAGTCTCTTGAACAGAAGTTTGCAGTTTTATAATTGAAGAACTTGGACTATCAGCTGTGTTGCCATGCATCTTCTTCCATATTTAATACAATGCAACTGCTATCAAGAAAAGAAGTTTTAACCATGAAAATCTCATCTTGGACCCCATATAACTAAGAAGACAAAATTCGCGTTATATTAAATGCAAAAAAGATCCTGTTTCCGTGTAATCTTTCAAGACCATGTATTGACTTCATACTGACATTATTCAAGTGTGATTCTTCAAAATTTAGTTGTTTCTTGTTGTCATAGTTGGCCGATTCCTATTCTCATTTAAGGGTCCGTTTGGATGGAGGAGAGAAGGAAGGAGAGTGGATGGAAGTAAATTAGAATTGGCTAAAATTAAGTTAATTTTTGGCTAAATTTGTTCTACTCTACTCTACTCTCCCTCAATCTAAACAGACTATAAATGAAAGAAAACTCTTATTCTACACCAATAAAATCAAATTAACTAATCAAATAATATAATATAAATTCAAAATGTGACGTAAAAATAATAATGATAACAACGTTTATAATAGATGGCCTATTTTTATTGGCGTAAAATAATATGTTAGCTATTTTATAAAAATATTTCATGGGAGAAGTAGTAAAGAGAGACCACTCCTTTTTGTATGGAGCAACAGTCAATGTCTTGACCTTTGATTTTTTGTTTTCCGTCAAAGTCGTCGTGGTTGATCCAAAAAAGAAACGAAAAGTCTAAAACATTTTTGTTGGGTCGATAATATATTAATATATTAATATATGTATTTCATCTACCTTAGCGTGCGTTTTGGGACGAGTCTTCGAAGTGGGAGGCACGGCTATCGCTCATGGTGTTAAATAACTAATTCTTCTGAGAGTTGCTGCAGGTGTTGGTATCTGGTAAGTAGATAATTAAAGTAAGAGGAGTGAAAGCAATCAAGCATGAAAGATAAGTTTATAACATCAAGAGAAGAGAACATTTGTTTTTTTCAAAAGCATATTCTTTGATATCTCTTCTTTTTATGCCTAGAACTATTGAATATTGGGACCCAAGTTCGCTGGAGGAGTTACGAACCTTCATTTTCCTACATGTGCTGACAGCAATGTAACAGCAAAAAGTTTATAACATTAACAGTGGTGGGTGTGCGCACTTAAGAATATTTGTCTTCTTCTCTATATTATAAAAATCTTAAAAAAAAAAAAAAAAGAAGAAAAAGCTATATTATAAAAATATTTCATGGGAGGAGAAGTAGTAAAGAGAGACTACTCCTTTTTGTATGGAGCAACAATCAATGTCATGACCTTTGATTTTTTGTTTTTCCGTCAAAGTCGTCGTGGTTGATCCAAAAAACGAAACGAAAAGTCTAAAACATTTTTGTTGGGTCGATAATGTATGTATTTCATCTATTTTAGCCTGCCTTTTGGGACGAGTCTTCGAAGTGGGAGGCACGGATATCGCTCATGGTGTTAAATAACTAATTCTTCTGAGAGTTGCTGCAGGTGTTGGTATCTGGTAAGTAGATAATTAAAGTAAGAGGAGTGAAAGCAATCAAGCATGAAAGATAAGTTTATAACATCAAGAGAAGAGAACATTTGTTTTTTTCAAAAGCATATTCTTTGATATCTCTTCTTTTTATGCCTAGAACTATTGAATATTGGGGGACAAAAATGCCATTTGCCTTTTTCGGGCAAATTATATAGCCTTATGTCTCCCTTCCTAAATTAATTAGAGAAATGGTTCTCTTTTAAAACTCAATTTACTACAAATCGAGTTAAAAAAAAAAAAAAAAATTCTGAAGCCCTATAGTGGCGTTTTAAGAAGCCTATAGTGACGTTTTAAGAACCTATATTGGCGTTTTTTTAACTCGACCTCCATGAAATCGAGTTATAGGCAATTGTTTTACCTATAACTCGAGTTCATAGAGGCTGAATTCCAAAACGTCACTATAGGTCATTGAAACGTCACTATAGGCTCCTTAAAAACGCCACATAGGGCTTAACTTGATTTGTAGTAAATCGAGTTTTTAAAGAAGAATATTTTCCTAATTAGTTTGGGAAGGAGGCATAAGGTTATATAATTTGCCCAAAAATGACAAAGAGCAATTTTGCCCGAATATTGGGACCCAAGTTTGCTGGAGGAGTTATGAACCTTCATTTTCCTACATGTGTTGACAGCAATGTAACAGCACAAAGTTTATAGCATTAACATTGGTAGGTGTGTGGATTTAAGAATATTTGTCTTCTTCTCAAATTATTAAAAAAAAAAAATACAAATCACAATATGAATATGCTCTCTTACCATCACTTCTCTCTTCCTTTTAAGTTTTTCCTTTTTATGTTGATTTTTTTTTTTTCTAAAATTTTTAGTTTGTCAATGCCATTGCTAACTTTGCATGATTAATCACAAGTAAGCTACAGTGGTAATTCTAATACGTTTTTTAGTACTCACGGTTGTGTATCGTCATAATCCAAGTTTTCCTTTGAAGTCAAGTTTGTTTTTGTTTTTGTTTGTTTTGTTTTGTTTGTTTTGTTTGTTTTTTGTTTTTTGTTTTGTTTTTTGTTTTGTTTTTTGTTTTTTGTTTTTTTGAGAAACAAGAATAATAGTATTTATGAACCCAATGAATTATATGATAATTTCTTACAAAAATTTTAAAAATGCACCGCGCATCATGCTGGTTATCGGCTAGTGTATCAAATTGCAAAACCATGAACCATGTATAAGACATAAATTTATATGCGTTTAGCATGGTGAAAACATTTTTGGAAGACACATTTAGTGTTTTTGGGTGTTTTGCATGATGTAAAATCTTGATCAAATTGTAAATATTTTAGGTTGACTAGGAAGCCGCAAAGAATGAGCAAACACTACTTTCCCTTAAAGCCACCGACCGGTGATTGGGGATGAGTCATTGAAGTGGGAGGCACAACTATGGCTACCAACTATGATTTTTGTTTTTCTCCAGTATGTTTGATACTTGAGGATTTGGTTTTGCAAAGCTGTAATTTACAATTATGTTTTATGTTGGGTTTATTCCATGAAAAAAGTTTTGTAAGTACTTTAAATTATTTCATTGCATTTTGTGGGATTTTATTATATTGGGTTTAGTATTAAGTTGGTGAAGAATCGAGCATGAAATGAAGAATTAGTGCAATTTCGTGACTAACTCGCGAGATGAGTAACCCGTGAAAAGGATACGTGAGAAGCACATGCTTAAAGCTGAAGAGTCATGCCAAGCTATCGATTTAGTGAGTGTCTCGCGGGTAAGGCCTTCTCGCGAAATACTCGCGAAACATTCTGCTTAGAGGATTTTAAGTGTGACTTTCTTACCCTTCACCCATACTATATATACCCTCATTACCCACAAAAGTATGAAAGGCTATTCAGAGAGAAAAGCCCTAGATAGGTTTTCTACAACACATACGCCCATCTTTTAGAGAGAGAGCTACTCATCCTTAGTGAGAAATCATTGTAGCCTCTTCTCCTTCCCTTTCCCGTTGTCATGCCTTGAGAGGAGATTTGTATCCAAACACAACCCACACCTATTCAGAGTAAAGAGAGTGTTTTGGAGCTTGGGAAGCTTTGGGGATTTTCCAAAAGAAACCGGTGAGGCTTGGCAGATGCAATCAGGCGTATTACGAGATCTGAAAAGCTAGAGAAGTCCTAACTCCGAGAAGTCCATTGGTAGCGAGAGCTTGGAGGGTTCAAGTACATTGGGTAGACTAGGCTTGGAGGGTCTTTTGTTATTCATGTACTCCAACTTTATTCTCTAGTGGATCGATTTCGACTTGGAGGGTCGCAAAGAGGTTTTTAGTTGAGTTTTTCGGTTTCCTCTTCGATAACATGTCTTGGTGTTATCTTGTGGTTGCATTTATCTTCCCTTACTCTTGTGCTTTACATTTATTGTTTGTTGTTCATGTTTATGCACTAGAGTATTTTTGGTTGTTTGCGCTCATTTACTCTTATTCCGTACTTAGCTTAAGTTAGAGTAAAAGCAATCTAGCCGTATTTTTATTTGGGGGTCTAAACAAGATCTTGTGTTTTAACACAAATCCAAGCTTTCAGGTTTAATTCATTGAATGTTCTTTATCTTTTCCAATCTATTCTGGTTGTGAATTAGGAAATCTTGATTGCTTATGGTGGTAGATGTTGTGGTTGATGGTGGCATTTAGGTAGGTAAGGATTGCCAATAGAAATTGTTTTTAATAGAATTTTTAAAAATGCAAACCAAGACTAGAAAACAAATTGTTTTCCATCGAAAAGTATTTTATGCTGGAACGAATGCAACCTTTGCTCTAGGGGAAAAAAAACTATACAATTAATCTTTTCAATTAAAACATACAATACCTAAAAATTGAATTAAGTTGACATTTCAATCTGTTTAAACAAAAAATTAAAGTGGATCCTCCTTTTCCTATACAAGTTGAAAAGTCTCCTCAACATTAGTTTGCAATTTATCTAAGAACTTTACTAACGGTTAGGTTGCCATGTATCTTTTTCCTACAATGCAATTGATTATTAAAAAAAATAAAAGTTAAAGTACAATGCAATTTTTGTCTATCTGCTATCAAGAAGAAATTTCAACCATATGAAAGTCCCATCTTAAACCCTGATGACGTTGAAAATTGTCAGTTAGTCACACAGTTCTCACGCTCTCAAAACAATACTTGCACAACACAAAATGAGAAAACCTTAGGATGGTACTGGTGTGGTACCAGCCAAAAACCCTTCGATGGTTAAGTTAGAGAACTTTTTCACAACTCTAGAGTGCTAGAGCTGGGGTGAATTATGCGTACCTTATTTTCTGAGGGTCTTGGGTTTTTATAGTAATGTAGAATCGACCTCCGTTTCTTGTGTAAGAAGTTGTTTCCTTACAGGAAAAGATATCATAGATGTCGTATATTACGAGATCCTTCCCATGTTGGGATTCTATTAACTAGGGTTAATTGTGGGACGCAAGTTGTTTCCATTTAGGATTCCTTGAAGGCCACTTAAGTCATGTGGATGCCACGTGGCCTTGAGATCCCTCCACCTCATGTCCGTGTATCTTGGATTTGTCCATGTAGAATCACTAACCGTCCACTAATCTAGTACTGTTAGGTCTGTTTAAATGGATCCATCACCTCCCCTAGACGGACCCGTGGAGTGACGGTTTGATTTGTCTCCTGAGAAATGTGCACAGATTGACAGGCTAGCCTAGGGTCATTAATGTCGTAGGGATACATGTCATTTCCCTAGTGGCCAATCTCTTGGAACGAAGCATCCCTTCGTCTTCCACACCATTCCCTCTATATAAACCTGCTCTCTTACTTCTCATTTTTCACTTTCCACGGTGAATTCGTAACCAGAGCTCTACCGTCTACCTCGTTAAACTAGCATACCATCTACTTGTTGCATCCATCATCTACACCTTTCCTGTTGCTCATCTTCAACTGTTAAGTACTCTTTAGCTTTTGTTGAATTCTATTGTTATTCTTTAGACTTTGTACACCCGTCGTTTATGTAGATTTGTCAGTGTTTTAGGGTTTACCCATCACGTGTAGGTGACAGATGTCTAGTTCGTCAAGTAACCAACCGTGTGTCCGGGAGAGAGCAGGATACGATGAGGTGTTCTTGTTAGGTCAAAACGAACCTGGCACCTCGAGTGAAGAAAGGAATCTGTCGGCCACCTCACCTTACACAAGGGATGAGGATTTGGACAAGGATAGATTAGAGGGTGATTCTACTGATGGCCTAATTGGTGCTGAACCCCCAACCCAATCGGTCATAGGTCCTAATGGACTTAGGGAGTTCATAATACTTCCCTTGTGGATGGTCAATGACTTGATTTCTACCATCAAAGAGTCACACTTCAAAATGTTTAGGGAGAAGTACCAAATACTCGATCACATACCCCTCCGTCTACCCTACAAATCAAAGAAGTGTTATTACGAGTTCATCGAAGGCGTCGAAGTTTATGAGCAAATGCTGAAAGTAGCGTTCTCCACTGTCACCTCCTTAAAAACTTAGGGTTGGCCGTCACCCAAATCGCCCCAAACGCCTAGAGGGTTTTTCTTGGCGTCAAGGTCATGTATGAGACCATGTCCGACGGGGCGCGTAGGTTAACGGTTGAAGAATTTTTTCATTGTTACCATCTGACTGAGATTGTTCAGTCCAAGGGGATGTATAGTTTTGTGCCTAGGAGCCTGTTGCAGAGGCTCGCGTGTGATACCCTGACTCTAACAGGAACTGGAAGAGTCACTATTTTTTTTTATGGAAGGTGACGAGTGGATGTGTCACCCTGGTGACCAAGAGTTTATGCCCGTCGACAAGACATGGGGTATAATGCCCTCGTCTGGTATGCATCTATCCACATTTAGGTTCTTAATTTTTTCAGCTTTTACTTGTTTCTTTAATCATCTCCTTTTGCAACTCGGGACCGTCCACAAGTCTCACTTGAACAGTGGAGCTTTTTGGAAAAAAATTTGAACAAAACCTAGTTGTCAGAAAGGACGTGGGCTAATTTAGTAAACTTAGACACTCTCTACTGGTATTGTGACGGACCAAAACCCACAATAGCTGCCCGTCGATACGACCATCAAGTTCGTTAACGTAAGTCCGTCGCCCAACACTTTGGTTTCTTATCTTTGTTTTTACATTATCTAACTCCTGATATTCGTCCACCTTTGTCTAGAAATGGAAGATAGCAAAAGAAGGGCCTACATTAAGTAACAAGCTGCTACGAAGAAAAAACAAAAGGGGAGTCAACCCCCTAAGGGGACGGGTCCGTCCAACCCGTCTACCAAGAAGAAGCCATTAGAGAAGACTGACCGTCTTCCAAAAAAGCCCAAAGTTGTCCCCGAGTCCATCGTGGGGTTAAAGGTTGAGACCAAGAAGACGGTCACTTTGATTGGTCAAGGAAAGGGCAAGGGACTTATGACGGGCCCTGTCCCCATCACTGAAAAACCACCTATCCTCCTCTATGAGGATTCTAAGTATACGCTGGAGCAATTCCCGTCCATCATCACAGTTGACGACTATAAGGACTTAAGCAACCACGCAACTAAAGCCATGGGGGAGACGAAGTCTTTATTGCGCAGGTAACTGTGTCTGTCCCCCTTCTCTTTCTTTCCTTTAACTTGTCCGGCCACTAAACCCTCTTTTGTTTTCAGGCAATGCTAATGATGAAAGGGTTGATTGGTCGCTGCCTAAACTACGAGATGGCACTGGACCATATTAGGGTGAAGGCAAGGTCGATGGAGGATGAGTTGGTTGAGCTAAAGGCCTGGAAGACGGTCCAAGAGAAGAAGCTTACTTGTTCAGAGCAAGAAATGGTTGAGCTAGAGAAGTAGATGGAGATGTTGCAACAATTCCTTGAAGATAAGGAAAAAGAGATCAATGATGCCAAGGATAGGCTCTGTTAGGTGAAGGAAGATGCGATACGAGGGTATCGTGATTCTAACACTCTTTTGGCAGAGCTCAGAGGCTCTTACGCTGACGATTTTGATGACTGCCTTCGTCAAGTCAAAGTTTCTTTTCCAGGCCTGGACCTATCTTATGTTTCTATTGATCCCCCGATCCAGACCCCAGCTCAGACCGTCCACTCTGAGAGTGCTGATGAGCTATTTGCTGACAACGCCCTTGCTGACGATCCTCATCGTGACGATGAGTCTACTCCTATTGAAGGCCAAATCCAATTCGTCGAGGTTGGTGCCCGTCAACCTGAAGACGTGTGGATTATGGAGGAGAGGGATGAAGAAAACCTCCTTGTTAATCAATAGTTTTTCTTTTTCTTGTAAATTGTATTTTTTTTTTATTAAGTTGTATTTCTTCCATCTATTCTTAAATTGGAAACACTTGCCCTTTTATGGCTTTTTATTTATTAACTTTAGTTATCCGTTGCCTCTTCTAGACTTTGCATGTAGACATTTCCTTTTATGGATCTTTATATTATTTTGGTTACATTCCTTTTGCAACACATCCGTCTATTTGGGATTTTATTGTTTGCAAATGAATTCTTGTAATGAATCCGACCTTTTTGATGAATATGAGTTGTCCGTCTATTTTATGGACTTTTCAGTGGTAACCCATCCACTTTGTGGAATAAATATGAGTTATCCTTTTACTATGAACCTGTCCACCAAGTGAACTTTATGTTTCAACTTACTCCTACCGTGCGGACTTAAGAATTCAAACCACCCTTTGGGATGACTCTGTCCACGGTGTGGATTTAAGAATTTGAGTCACTCGTTAGGGCGAGCCCGTCCACTGTATGGACTTACCATTGGGATGAGTCCGTCCTCTTTGGACTAATGATTTGAGTTACCCCTTTTAGGTTGAGTCTGTCTTCTGTGTGGACTTCACAATTTCAAATCACCCCTTTGGGATGAACCCGTCCACTTGGACTAACACTTTAAATCACCCTTTAGGATGAGCCCATCCACTTGGACTTAATATTTCGAATCAGCCATTTAGGATGAGACCCATCCACTTTGTGGACACGATAACTTGAATCCATCCATTTTATGGACGTAATTTTGTAATTAATAATGAAACCCGTCCACTTTGTGGACTTGATAACTTGAATCCGTCCACTATATGTACTTATCATTAGTCATCCTTTAGGAATGAGACCCATCCACTTTGTGGACTCGATAACTTGAATCCGTCTATTTTATGGACTTGTAATTAATAAGGAAACCCGTCCACTTTGTGGACTTAATATTGTAGGAATGTAGATATAAACATGTGGCATTTCTGAATAACTCATCTTATTATTATGGTTGATTCATGCGTAAAATTTTTTCTTAAAAGATATATAAAAAAAAAAAAAAAAAAACTTGCTCTTGGGCTTAAAAGAAACTGTAGATAATAAAAATTAAACTAAAAGAAAATAGACTAGGAATGAGGAGTGTCGTTGCTCGTCTACTGATAGTACTTCTTTAGGTGCTCTGTGTTCTATGGGTGATGCAACTTTTGGCCGTCCATTGTCTCTAAGTGGTAGGTTCCCTTCCTATGCCATGAAGCAACTCTATATGTTCCTTTCCAGTTAGGTCCTAGCTTCCCCTGGGAAGTGTCTTTTGTGCTGTCCAACACCTTTCTTAGGACAAGATCTCCAACCTGGAAGTCCCTGGGTCTGACCTTGGAGTTGTAGTGCTTGGCAACGAGATTCTGGTACCGTGCTAACCTCTACTCAGCTGTTGCTCTTACTTCGTCCACTAGATCAAGCTGTAGGCGCATAGCTTTATCATTCTTGCTTTCGTCATGGTTCCCTACCCTGTAGCTTGTAAGTCCCACTTCACCCGGGATAATTACCTTGCTTCCGTATACTAGTCAAAACAGGGTTTCCCCTGTAGGCATTCTCGCCGTTGTCCTGTACGCCCACAAAACACTTGGAAGTTCGTTCGGCCATATACCTTTTGCCCCCTCAAGCTAAGTCTTGATGATTTTGAGCCAGGTTCGGTTCGTGACCTCAACTTGTCCATTGGCCTGCGGGTGGGCGGGTGATGAGTAGTGGTTCTTGATCCCTAGTTGTGAGCAAAAGTCTTTGAATGTGTCGTTGTCAAATTACTTCCCATTGTCCAAGACCAGCACCTTAGGTATACTGTACCTGCAAATGATGTTCTTCCATACAAAGCTTCGCACATTCTTCTCAGTGATAGTGGCTAGTGCTTTCGCTTCTACCCACTTGGTGAAGTATTTTATACCGTGTTAGGTTCTAAAGATTTAGGATTTTATGTATTTAGAACTCTAATTTGTATTGTTGGCAAACCATGATCAAAACAGGTTATTTAGTCTTGTTTAGACTTGCTCAAAGTTGGGTCTTTCATGTAAAGTTGGAATCGAGTGGCTGCAGATGCATTGGTGCATTTCGGCCTGGCTCGATCGATTGAAGGAAAGGCTCGATTGATCGAATCTTAGGCAGAATGTTTTTCTGCAGAATATTCCAGCTCAGCCCTAACTTATTAAACGTTTTGGGTTTTCTGTTTTTACCCTAGGTATATAAAGAAAAACCCTAGCCATGTTTTTAGAGTTGCTCCATTTGTATTGTTGCTCATATATTGCTGTTTTGTGTAAATCTCTTGTGAGATCTAGAGGAGCTTTCCTTTATACAAAACTTAGGGTTTTCAAGATAGAGATTACTTCAACATCTTGATGATCAACTCGGTTGCTACCATTGAAGCTTAAAGAATATCAAGTATGGGTGCTTGTAGTTGATTGAAGAATCTAAGAAAGAAGGAGTCCGTGGATTCGAAGCTTGCACGTGGTCGTGTCAGTAAGTTCTACTGGTGGGTAGCATTAGGAAGTCAAGTGGGGAGCTTGTAAGTCCTTTTGTATGAACTTTGATTCTTTCATAGTGGATTCAGGTTTACCTTAAGGATAGCTAGGTTAAATCCCCCCCAAGTTTTTACCGTGTGGTTTCCTAGGTGATCATATCATTGTGTTTTTTTATTTTTCCGCTGTTTTATATTCTTAATATGATTATTAGATTGTTTTAACCTAGAATTGCATAATTTGACTAAGTAATAACTTGGCTAATTAACTAGGCTAACCAATCTGGTTGTTTTAAGGGGTCTAAAACCGTTCAAGTGGTATCAGAGTGGATTGCTCTCTTGTTAGAGATTTTTTTGATCTCTGAGCTGATCCTTAACCCCTGTTGTCATAGAGCATGGACACTCTCTTGTTGTTCCTCCTCACTTTGATAGGAATAACTATGCTTATTGGAAAGTAAGGATGAAAGCATTCCTGAAATCTATTGATGAGAGGGTTTGGAATTCTGTTGAATACGGATGGCAGAAGCCCACTACTCCTATGAGTGAGTGGCAAACTTCTGAAAAAGAAGCAGCAGGCTTCAATAGCAAAGCTATGAATGTCATCTTCAATGCTGTTTCTATGGAGGAATTTAAGAGGATCTATAATGTTGAGGTTGCTCATACTGCTTGGAAAATCCTCCAAACTGTGCATGAAGGCACAAAGGCAGTTAAGACGAATAAACTGCAGCAATTGACTTCTAGATTTGAAAGCATTAGAATGTCTGATGATGAATCTTTTGATGAATTCCATGCTAAATTGAATGATATTGTTAATTCTGCTTTTAATTTTGGTGAAATCTATGATCAACCTAAAATTGTTAGGAAGATATTTAGATCTTTAACTGAGGACTTTAGACCCAAAGTGACTGCCATAACTGAGAGCAAGGATGTGGACTCCTTCCCTGTCGATGAGCTTGTAGGATCTCTTCAGTCCTATGAGTCTGACCTACCCAAAGTGAACAAATCCAAATCAATGGCTCTTGAGTTAGTTGATGATGTTGATGGTGGTGAATTTGATGATGAGCTCTCTGCTACAGAGATTGCGTACATTGCCAAGAACTTTAGAAACTTTCTTAGGAATACCAACAGAAAGGCAAGAGGTACAAACACTGCTGAACCTAGAAATTTTAGGAAGAATGATCCCACTAAGGTTAATAACTTTGAAAAACCTAGAGAAAAAGTTGGTCAATCTTCAAATAATTCTTTGGGTCCTCAGTGTTTTGGCTGTCAAGTGTATGGTTATGTGAAATCTGAATGTCCTACATTCTTGAGGTCTAACGGTAAAGCTATGGCTGTAACCCTTAGTGATAATAAGGTTTCTGATGATGAGTCTGGATGTGACGAGGATGGAAACTTCATTGCTTTCACTGCTATTGCCGTAGTAAATGAAAGTATATATGTTGAAGAGAATCCTTCTGATGAGGAACTCTCTGAGGATGCAGATCTTCAATAGGCCTACAATAAACTTTGTAAAATTGTTGCAAAGGATGCTATGAATGTTGAACTTAGCCTGAAGAAAATTGAATCTCTTGAGCTTGAAAAGAAGAATTTGCTTGTTAAACTATTTGATGCTAATGATCTTTTGAACAATGTTAAATTTGAGAACATGATTTTGCTTGATAAAGTTAAAACTTTGGAACATGATTTATCTGTTGCAAGATCTGTTAGTTCTAAACTTGATCAAATGTTGAATGTTTAAATGTACCCTTCAGACAAATCTAGTTTAGGATATGTTGAAAGCATCTTTGATTCTGCACCACATTCCACGAACTTTGTTCCTTTTTCTTCTTCTGAACCTTCCGTGAGTGAGGTTGTGAGTGAAATTGTCAAACCCCCTGTAAGTGAGGTTGTAAAATCTGTAGAAGTTTCACATTCTAAGAAGATTAGGGTTGATCTAGCAGAGTCTAAACCTAAGGATTCTACTCTTTCTAAGGACAAGATGCATGGTAAACCTGCTTGGATTTGTCATTATTGTGGAAAGTCTGGACACATTCGTCCAAAATGTTACAAGCTTCAAGCTGCTAAGAGAGCAAACAAACCAAAGGTGCCTGTGCCTCAAGCACAAGATCCTATGGCACTTATTGGTGAATTGGTTAAGGCGTTGAACCTTTATTCCAATTCTGGAGTTGGAAATCATTTAAATGTGAATAAGAACTCCAATGCTCATGGTGCATCTAAAAGATTTTGGATGCAAAAGACTCGATCTCATTGAGTCTTTCTGACATGGTCCTTGTGCTTCATTGTCATTCCTCTGTGACCATTGTTCTTTGGTGCCTTTTTTTTCTAGGACTTGCTGCATTACATTCATGCATTTCATTCTAGGATTAGTTTGTTTTCTCTTTTTAATAATTTTTTTTTTTTTAAAAAAAAAAAAAAAGAAAAGGGGAAAGCAAAAATATGTTTGACATTTTTTCTTAGTTTTTGAAAACAAGGTTGATCAATTTATTTTCACATAACATGTCTTATGTACCTTGTTTAGCTTTGATGAGCTTATTTATTGCGCTTGACTAGTTGAAGCTTTGTAGTGCATGTTGTGTGAAAAAGATGTTTATGGTGTTTATCACTTTGTCTTAATCTTGAAGTCACATGTTATTTAACTGTCGGACTTGATCCTTTTGAGAAAGGCATAAATAACCATCTCACCACTGTTCACTAGCCAATCATGAACACCTTAGTACATATCATAAGATTTTGTGCTTGAGAAAGTGTAGCACATGCACAAAAAGAACATAAGGTGTAGCCTCAGTTTAATTGCTTAATGCTTAAAACTGGTGTGTACTATTAGGCTTGATGCCAATTCACTTAATTAAAACTGGTATGTACTATTAGGCTTGATGCCAATTCACATAATTAAGAGGCTAAATACAATAAACTTACATGATTGCAAGCTTATGTTCTAGAAGATGTGGGAGTTATATTATGTAACTCTTTAGGTGATAGTCTCTTTTAAATTCTATGTGATGGATTTTGTAGACTTTGTGATTGATTTCTATTCGCATATCACCTCACATGTATCTCAAGTTTTTGCTAGTTTGCACACACTACACGAGTTACTCTTTGCTAAACACTGTACATGTTATTGTGTGTGTTTTTGGTCTGACCAACCAAGTTTGAAAATATCTTGAGAATTATGCAAAACATTATTTTGCCTGAGAAAGTAAAGGATGAATTGGCTGAAACTTTCTTTGGAGAAACTGGGATTACAAATTTGGGTTTTTGAAAAATCATTCCATTTCATCTCATACTTATGCATTGTGTTTCATTGATTTCAATGCTTTAAGGAGTTCTTTTTCAAAAATTGGTTTGAGGTTTTCAAAACTGTAATTTTTTCCAAAATACTGTGATCCACTGCCTGTTTCGATCGATCCAGTCTGTTTTTCGATCGATCGAAAATTTTAAAATTCCTTTTAAAAATTTCGATTAATCGAAAGTAATTTTCGATCAATCGAAAGTCGTGAATCAGCTTTTTCAAATAATGTTCTTTGACTGATTCCCTTAACTTTTCAAAAGTTTTTTCAAACTTCTTTTCTCTCTCCGACAAGGCAAGGATCTACAGCAAATTTTTTGTCCTTTTCCTCCAATTTTTTTGCAAAGTTTCTCTTTCCTCAAGCCGGTTAGTCTCTTTTGCCCCTCATTTTTGAGTTTATTTGCATTTTTCATGCATTTTTCATGCATTTTCTCTACAATTTTCGGACCTCTCTTAAATTGGGATTTTTGATGTTTCATGCCCAATTTTGTGCAATTGATCAATGAGTTTTTATGGGGACATGTTATAAACTTGATTGTGATAGTTTGATTTGATCAATTTTGGGTTTTGTAAGAAATTGAAATTTCTAGGGTTTATGTTTAGTTCCGAATTGGGGATTTTGTTCAATTAGGTTGAAATTGATGAAATTGGCTTGTTGATTGGATGTAATTCGGCATTATAATCTTTGTGTTATGTTTTGTAATGCTTAATTCATCCATGTGCTTCAAAAAATTTTCAAGTGTTTTTCAAATTTTTGGGGTTTTTGTTAGAAACTCTATGCTCAAGCCGATTTTTGTGCAATTGAACTTAAAATTGAACTTTGTTTACTACATTAGTACATGCATCATGTCATTTTAACTGTTCATGCATCATATAGATTTTTGCTCTATATTTTTTTGTGCTAACTTGCAGTCTGCCCTTGGTTGCTTCTTTTGTTCTGTTGTTTTTCTCTTGTGTCTCTGTCCTTCCTTAGCATCATGCCTAGGAAAACTAGGGCTCGTAGGTCTGTCACCTCATCTACTCCTTCCCCTCCTCCCTTTGACTGAGAGAAATTTCCTAGTGAGAAAAACCAAGAGATTTATGATAAGCTGAACCTTAAGAGGAAGATATGGTCTGAGTGTTCTGTCATCTTAGATGAGCTTGATCCTGCCATTAGGGCGAACTTTGAGCGTAGGGGCTGGTTATCCTTGGTGGATATTTCTGATCCTCCTCCACCTGCTACCTTGATTAGAGAGTTCTTCTCGAACATCTCTATCCGCATCTATGATTCCAACACTTTGGTAAAGAGTTGGATACGAGGCGTAGAGTACACCATTACTCCTAAGGTAGTGGCTGATGCTCTAGGGGTACCTTTGATCCAGCACCCTGTCTATCCTTATGATGAGTCTCCCTTGTTGAGTGATATCATGTCTTACATCACTGGGCCTTCTATCCAGTGGGGTTCTGATCCTCTGATCCTAGGATCACCACTGCTGAGCTTTCTGAGTTACTCTATCTCTTCTTTAGGATAGCTTGTCACTCCATCTGGCCCATTTCTCATCTTCACACCATTCCTCTCGAGCGGTGTGTATTTTTGTATGCTCTTGTCACTGATGCTCCTATTAGTTTTCCCCATTTGTTTCTTCGTTCTTTAAACGAAGTTTATAGGAGTTCATCTTCTGCTCATGCCTTTGTTCATCCTATTTTCATTTATAGGATTTTGCTTTATCTTGATCTTGGTGGCTTCCCTTCCTCTAAGCCTGTTCATGTGATTGCTCCTATAGGTGCGTCTTTTCTTAGACAGAGGGCTGCTCACCTTCGAGCTGGCTTTAAACACCCTAGGTCTAAGCCTTCTGGGTCTGCACCTCATCCCTCTTCTTCTACAGGTCCTGCTAGTGAGGCTGTTCCTGATCCTGATGCTGCTGTTCCTCCACCTCCATCGGATGACTTTGATATCCGTCGTACTTTGGAGACTGTCATGACCGTTCAGGCGGCTCATAGTCAGCTTTTGGTGGACCTTTTTGACGAGATCCGAGCTTTACGAGTTGATCTAGCACGTCTTCGTTCACCCTCATCACCTCCTTTTGATGATGGATTGTGATTACCCTTTGGCATTCCGTCACAAAAAGGGGGAGTAGAATTTGTAGAGAGGAGTTTTGTAGTTAGGCAGATTTTTTTTGTTTTGTGAAGTAGATTGTATTTAGGCGCTTCATCTTGTATATCATTTTTTTTGGGATATTCATGTTAGGGGGAGTAACATTGATTGATATACATGATTTTTTGTTTGATTCTTGTTTCTTTGGATTCACTGTTTATTGATTTATATTCTATGAGTTATTCATTGATATGTGTCTTTATTATGTGTTGTGTGAATCATACAAGAATGTTATACCTGTTTGTATAATATTTTCTGTCACACATGCGTTTATGCGTTTGTTGAGTATTTCAGGAATATACAGGTTCATTCAATTGAGCTGCTGTCTACACTTGCAACTGATGGATAGTAGTTAGGATTGAATTTAGTTTTTATGAGCATTATTTTTGTAAAGGGCTTTTTAATTGTAAACTTTGAGCCTATTGTTTGTGTTTTGTCACGGATTGCCAAAGGGGGAGTTTGTTAGGTTCTAAAGATTTAGGATTTTATGTATTTAGAACTCTAATTTGTATTGTTGGCAAACCATGATCAAAACAGGTTATTTAGTCTTGTTTAGACTTGCTCAAAGTTGGGTCTTTCATGTAAAGTTGGAATCGAATGGCTGCAGATGTATTGGTGCATTTCGGCCTGGCTCGATTGATCGAAGGAAAGGCTCGATTGATCGAATCTCAGGCAGAATGTTTTTCTGCAGAATATTCCAACTCAGCCCTAACTCACTAAACATTTTGGGTTTTCTGTTTTTACCCTAGGTATATAAAGGAAAACCCTAGTTACATTTTTAGAGTTGCTCCAGTTGTATTGTTGCTCATATATTGCTGTTTTGTGTAAATCTCTTGTGAGATCTAGAGGAGCTTTCCTTTACACAAAGCTTAAGGTTTTCAACATAGAGATTACTTCAACATCTTAATGATCAACTCGGTTGCTACCATTGAAGCTTAAAGAATATCAAGTATGGGTGCTTGTAGCTAATTAGAGAATCCAAGAAAGAAGGAGTCCATGAATTCGGAGCTTGCACGTGGTCGTGTCAGTAAGTTCTACTGGTGGGTAGCATTAGGAAGTCAACCGGGGAGCTTGTAAGTCCTTTTGTATGAACTTCGATTCTTTCATAGTGGATTCAAGTTTACCTTGAGGATAGCTAGATCAAATCCTCCCCAGGTTTTTACCATGTGGTTTCCTAGGTGATCATATCATTGTGTCTTTTATTTTTTCGCTGCTTTATATTCTTGATATGATTATTAGATTGTTTTAACTTAAAATTGCATAATTTGACTAAATAACAACTTGGCTAACTAATCTGGTTGTTTTAAGGGGTCTAAAACCATTCATACCGATTACTAGGAACTTTAATTTTCTAACTGCCGTTGGGAACAGGCCCATGATTCCAATCCCCATTGAGCAAACAGCTATAGGGCTGTCATTGGGGTGAGCTCCTTTGTTGGTTGCCTTATGAGGTTGTCAAATCTCTGACACTTGTCGCAAGCTTTAACGTATGCATGGGCATCCTTCTGCATAGTTGGCCAGTAGTATCCTGCCCAGATTAATTTATGCACCAACGACTGTGACCCAAAGTGGTTTTCGCAGACTCCTTCGTGGACTTCTCTCATGACATAGTCCGCCTCTCCGGGGACGAAGCACCTCAAGTACGGTTGGGAGAAGCCCCTTTTATATAGGACGTCTTTTATCAGAGTGAAGCAAGTTGCTTGAACCTTTAACTTCCTTGCAGCTTCCTTGTCGTCTGGTAGCACGCCGTCCTTCAGGTAGGAGGCTATTGGTGTCATCAAATAGTTCTCGTAACCTATCTCTTGCATACTGGCATCGTTTATTAATGATGATATTTGAAGGAATGATAATACCTGACCAGGGACAAGCATATGCTCCGCTGATGCAGCATTAGCAAGTCGGTCGGCATGCTCATTCTCCTCCCTTGTTATTTGAACAAACTTTACTTGGAGGTTGCTAAGTCGACCCTTCACTTATTCAAGGTACTTCTTCATCTGTTCATTCTTGTATTCATAGTCGCCATTAACCTGACTGGTTACTACTTGGGAATCGTAGTATACGACTAAATTTTCAGCTCATGCCACTTTGGCGAGGTCTAACCCTGCTATTAAGGTTTCGTACTTTGCTTCGTTATTTTTCGTAGGGAAGTCTAAACAGACCATGCAATTGATCTTATCTCCTTCCGAGTTGTGGAGTACCACACCAGCTCCACCCACTTACCTATTAGAGGATCCATCTGTGTGGATGCTCCATGATGGGATCTCTTCTACCCCTTGGCTTTCCACGAGAGTGAATTTCGCAATGAAGTCAGCTACTACTTGCCCCTTTATAGCCGCGTGCGGTTGATATTGTATGTCGAATTCACTCAACTCGACTGCCCATAATGCCATCCATCCTACAGCTTTAAGACTACTTATAGCTCTACGCAAGGGCTTATTTGTTAGGACGATCATAGTGTGTGCCTAGAAATACGGCTTGAGCTTTCGTGCTGCAGTTACTAATGCGAAAGCGAGCTTTTCCATCTGTGGGTACCTCTCTTCTGCTCCTTGGAGTGCTCGGCTCATGAAGTATACGGGCTTCTGCACCCCATCCTCTTCTCTCATCAAAGCCGCACTGACAGCAGCCGGGGAGATGGCTAAGTATAGGAACAGTTCTTCCCCTCGCTTAGTTGGGTTTAGTAATGGTGGAGAATAAAGATATGCCTTTAAATCTTCAAACACCTACTGGCACTCGGTCGTCCATTCAAACGACTTCCTCAATGTGCGAAAGAAAGGTAGGCATTTATCCGTTGCTCTTAAGATGAACCTGTTTAATGCAGCTATCTTGCTGTTCAGGCTCCATACTTCCTTGACCATCTTTGGCAGAGCTAACTCCATTATGACCTTTATCTTTTCTGAGTTGACCTCAATCCCCCTTTAGGATACCATGAATCCCAAGAACTTTCTCGACGTCATCCCAAACACACATTTGTTTGGATTCAGTTTCATGTTGTATGACCACAAGGTGTCGAAGGTCTCTTAGAGATCGCTCAAGTGGTCGTCCTCTCATATGCTTTTTACCAACGTGTCGTCCACATAAACTTGCACATTCCTTCCAATTTGATGCGCAAACATTCTGTTTATTAGCCTTGGGTACATGGTGCCCGCGTTCTTGAATCCAAACGGCATCACTTTATAGCAAAAGAGACCTTGGTTGGTAACAAATGAAGTCTTCTCCTAATTAGCCTCATTTAGTTCGATCTAGCTATAACTAGAGAATGCGTCTGTAAAGCTTACCAGCTAGTGTCTTGCAGTTGAGTTTGCCAAGGTATCGATCTACGGGAGAGGATAGCTATCCTTGGGGTAGGCCCTATTTAGGTGTGTGAAATCTAGGCACATCCTCCACTTTTCATTAGCTTTCTTGACCATTACCACATTCGCCAACTAGTCAGGGTAGTACACTTCTCGTATAAAGTCTGCTTCCTGTAATTTTTTCACCTCCTCAACTATGGCTTTGTCCTGCTTCTATGCGAACACCCGGTTTTTTTGCCAAGTGAGAGAGAATAAGGGCAATACGCTCAACTTGTGGACTATGATCGACGAATCAATTCCTGGAATGTCTTCATGACTCCAAGTGAACACGTTCTGGTTTTCCCTTAGGAATGTCGTGAGTGCTTGATGCACTGGCTAGCTAGCCAAAATGCCCATCCTCATTGTTCATTCAAGCCTAGAATTATCAAGGAGTACTTCTTCTAACCCTTCCACTGGTTCGGCTATCGAACGTTGTTTTTCTATACACATAGTCTGTAAATGATTGTCCATCTCTAGCATTGCAATGTAACATTTGCGTGCTGCCACTTGATCCCCTCTTACTTCTCCCACTCTGTACTCAATGGGAAAATTGATCATCAAATGGTAGGTTGAGGTTATGGCCTTCCATGAATTCAAAGAAGGATGACCTAATATGGCGTTGTACACAGACGAACAATTAACAACTAGGAACATGACATCCTTGGTGATCTGCTGAGGGTAATCTCCAACCATTACCGGCAAGGTGACCACTCCTAGGGGATGCACCCTAGTTCGTCCAAATCCTACGATTGGTGTGTTGGTTGGAATCAACCGGTCTCTCCCTATCCTCATCTGCTAGAATGTCGGATAGTATAGGATATCGGCAGAGCTCCCGTGGTCCACAAGGACTCAGTGAGTGTTGTAATCCCCTATGCGTATGCTGACTACAAGTGTATCGTCATGTGGGTGATAGAGACGTCGGGCGACATCTTCCTCCGCGAACCCAATTATGGGGTTGTCGATTCGTGCCATCTTTAGGACGTACCCTATTAGCTAGACGTTCTGAACCATCTGTAGCTAAGTCTTGCGTTCCTTCTTGGAAGAACTAGAAGCCGCGCTGCCCCCTATAATCATTCTTATGTCTCCTAAAGGTGGCCTAGGGCGCTTATTTTCTCTTCGGGCAGGCTGCCCTTAGGGCTGTTCTATGCCTTCCTTATTGATGAACCTCTGTAACTTCCCTTTCCTAATGAGAGCTTCTATCTACTGCTTCAAGTCATAGCATTCGGACGTGTCGTGGCCGTGATCGAAGTGGAAACAACAGTACTTGTTTCTAGATCTCTTGCTAGGGTCTCCCTTCAACTTGCCAGGGAATGTTAGGGCCCATTCGTCCTTAATCTGCATCAGAAGTTGATCAATCAAGGTGTTCAAAGGGGTGAAGTTTGTGAATCTTCTGGTTGGAGGCTTGAAGCATCTATCTTCCCTTCTATCTCCTGTCTTGGCCATCTTTCGGCCCCTGTCCTGACGTGATTCCTCTTACTTTTCTCTCTTTTTTGGCTTCTCTTTGCGATCCAGTAGTGCATCTTCCACTTTCATGTACTTAGTAGCCCTGTAGAGCACATCCAACATGGTTTTCGAGTCATTCTTATACAAGGAAAATAGAAACTTACCCTTCCACAGCCCATTCGTGAATGCAGCAACGTGTATCTTGTCGTCAACTTCATCGATTGAGAGTGCCTCCTTGTTAAAGCTGGCTATGTAAGACCTTAGCGTCTCATCCTTCCGTTACTTAATGCTCATTAGACATGCAATGGATTTCTTATACTTGTGTCCCCCGATAAAGTGTGAGGCAAACTGGGCACTCAACTCCTTAAAGGTACCAATGGAATTAGGCGTCAACCTGCTAAACCAAATCCTTGTGGGGCCCTTCAACGTAGTGGGGAAGGCCCTGCACATAATCTCGTCCGCCACTCCTTGTAGGTGCATCAAAGTCTTGAAGGACTCTAGGTGATCCAAGGGGTCTTTAGATCCATCGTAGCTTTCCACCTGAGGCATATGGAACTTTGGTGGTAGGGGGAACGACGTGACAGATGCGGTAAATGGTGAATCAGTTTGATGGACCAAGTCATTGAGGTTGCTAGACATCCGTCCTCTGAGGGCGTTTATCATGAAGTCCATCCGTTCCTTCATCATTTGCATCTCCGCGACTATGTGAGGGGGAGCCATATTTGTGGTGGATGGACGACTGGTATCCTGATTGTTAGTGGTTGTTGCCATCAATAGTGTAAGTACCGTGCAACTTTTTGTCTGAGAAGCAATATGGCCTATCTCCTACTTCCCACAGACGGCACCAACTGATGATACCAAAAATCGTCAATTAGTCACATTGTCCTCACATGCTCAAATCAACACTTGCACAGCACAAAACGAGAAGACCTTAGGATGATACCGGTGTGGTATTAGCCAAAAACCCTCCAATGGTTAAGTTAGAGAACTTTTTCACAACTTTAGAGTGCCAGAGCTGGGGTGAATTATGCGTACCTTATTTTCTGAAGATCTTGGGTTTTTATAGTAGTGTAGAATCAACCTTCGTTTCGTACATAAGAAGGTGTTTCCTTTTGGGAAAAGATCATCATAAATGTGCGTATATTGCGGGATCCTTCCCATGTTGGGATTCTATTGACTAGGGTTAATTGTGGGACGCAAGTTGTTTCCATTTAGGATTCCTTGGAGGCCACTTAAGTCATGTGGATGCCACGTGGCCTTGAGATCTGTCCACCTTGTGTTCGTGTATCTTGGATCCGTCCATGTAGAAACAGTAACCGTCCACTAAGATAGTATCGTCAGGTTTGTTTAAATGGATCCGTCATCCCTAATTTTATACTCTTCAGACCCCATAAAATTAAGAAGACAAATGAATGGCTCCTTCCAATACTTCCCAACAGCACCAAAATCTCACTTTACACTCAAAATGGGTGTGGTAAGTGTTTGGGCTAGCAATCTCTCAAAGATCTAAAGATGAAGAGGTAGGAGTTAAGGAAAAACCACAAGGAAATCTGTAGATGATTGTGGGTATAACAATCTCTAACTCTCAAGTGTATTTTCTAGGGTTTTCTCTCTGAAAAGCACTACTTACAATTTGTGGGTAATGATATATAGTGTGAGTAAACACTTGATAAAGTAGACACAACTTTTTGCCAAACAGAAACTTTCGCGGGTTGGCCCTTCTCGCGAGACAGTCGCAAAATTGACAGCCTAACATGACTCTTCATCTTCTAGTCATGTACTCCACACGTGGCCTTTTCGCTGGTTTCTTCTCGTGAGCCAGTCACAAAATCCACTGATTCAACTTTTGAAACTTGATTCTTCACTGATCTCTCACACTCATCCCTTACAGATAAACCCACATACATATAAGGAAAATGATTGAAGAAATTACAATTAAATTTGGCACAAAATTAAAGCCAACACAATATAGATGGAAATCACAACTTTACAATCTCCCCTTTTAGCTATTCCGTGACAAAACCTCTAAATAGACTCTAGACTTAAACGTGAGTTTGGGAATATAGGCAAAACTCACTCACACCTAACTCTAGAAGTTGTGAAGCACTTGCACCATACACCTATATCCTGAAACACTTGCACATAACAACAAAACTTCATTAAGCTCAAGACAAGTAGAACACAAGGCACGTATAAGGAACAAGTAAAATGCTAAAGGTCCCTTAGTAGCTAATAGTGATGAGGTGGAGATTTTAGCTTGTTGCAAGGCCATTGAATTTGCTGTGGAAGCTGGCTTTACAGATCTGGTCATTAAAGGAGAGAATACTAATGTTATGAAGACCATGACTGATTGTGGGTCTCATGTATTTAGATTGGGTCATATTGTCCTTGATATCCAAATGCTCATGCAAGGTCTACAATGGAGGTCCTTGATTTCCATCAATGATGCGTGAGGGAGAGAGATGGAAAAAATAAGGAAAAGTTTTTGTTTTAATTGATTGTGAAGATGGGTATTTTTGTCTTTTAATTTTGTTCCACCTAAGCAAATATTATGTGCAAGTTATGTGTTATTAATTTCTGTTTAACCTAACAGTGAAACTAATGTCAGGGTGCAAAGTGTCATAAGTGTGATAGTTTAAGGTGCAAAGTATAATTTAGTATATAGTTTAGAGTGATAAAGTGTGATTTTTTCATTTATTTATTTGTGATAATATCTTCTTTATTATTTAGTACAATCAAATTTGTATCTATTCTGCTATCACGAGGAAATTTCAACAATGAACGTCCCATCTTGGACCCCATAAAATTTAGTAGACAAAATTCAGTTAATCTCATATGCAAAGAGATATTTTTTCCGAGCACTCATACAAGTCCATAGATTGACTTCATAGTGACATCGAAGTGTGATTTTTGTTCCATCCCGCCGTTGTAGTTGGACTGATTCCTTTTCTCATTTCGATGAAAGAGATTTTAGTAAAAATAATAATAATAATAAATAATTAACTAGTAAAATAATATGATTTTTTTTTTTTTCTGAGAATCAGTCAAATAATATGATATAAACTCAAAAAATCATGTGAAAAAATATCAAGTGCAAGAAAATGTGTTTGACACCCTAACCATTAAAGCAAGGCAGCTTCTTGGGTCTCTATGTTGCAAACTATTGTATTTATTAATGTAATTGAATTAATAATATTTTTTGGTCACTGTCTGACTTCAGTTGGACTCCGATTTGGCTTTAAAAACTTTAAATCTTTCCATTTTTTAGTTCTTAATGATCTAGGTTTCAAAACAATGGCAATAATCAATAACATAACCTTGTTTTTTCTTATCTATATCTATATCTATATATTACTAAAAGTTGAAGCGTAGTATTTAATGTTGCTACGCTCTAGTTGAGCCACCTCATACTTTTTTTCTTTTTAATCATTTTTTCCTTTATGATTTCTCTCTATTTAAAATATATATATATATATATATATATATATATATATATATATAGATCATGGACAAACATGTTGATGCACTCTATTAAAATGACTATTCATCTCCTTCTCAAAAAAAAAAAAAAAAAAAAAAGACTATTCATCTGCTACTAATCTGCTACATATACTAAATCATCTCAATTGTTATCCATACAACATGAGTTATTATCTTCAATTATGACTATTCACATCCTTCCATCCAAAATTGGAATTTGGAAGCAAAACGGTTTCTTTGTACTGTAAATGCAAAAGTTAGAGTCTTCTATCCAAATCACCCTTCCACTTTCAATAACTAATCCGAATCTTATACATTATGCCTGTGAGTTCTCTCTCTTCATCTCCACTTTAGTTCTTTTTAGCCAATGCCCAGTAAATATGCAAGACAAAGGTGTGCAAACTATCAAGAATTCAATTCAACTATTGATTATTGCTTACAATCCCAGAGGAATTTATCGATTCTTTATTGAAATTTTGGGTAATTAATTTCTTTTACATATCACTCTTGATTTTTGTTTAGGTGTGTTTCACACTGTTGATTTATCACTATATTTGTATCACAACTTCTAATGACTTTTTGAATTTGTTAGGTTCTAAGGAATTAGGAACAAATGTATTAGAACTGTAAAGTTGGAATCGAGTTACTACAAAATTTATTATGTAATTCTATTTGGCTCGATCGATCGAGAATTAGACTCGACTGATCGAAACTCGAGCATAACGTTTTTCTGCAAAATTTTCCAACTCAAGCCCAAGCCCATATGACATGTAGGATTTTACATTTTGCCCTAGGTATAAAAGGGAAAATCCTAGCCACATTTTTGATTGCTCCTTATGCTGTGTGTGTGAATCGTTTGTGAGATCTAGAGGTGTTTGCCTTCACACATACTTAGAGTTATCAAGAATCAAGATTTAGGTCAAGAGCTTGATGATCATTCAATTGCTGCATTAAAGAGCTTAAAGATACACAAGCGGGAGTGCAGTCCATGGACTCGGAGTTGTCACGTGGTCATGGTAGTAAGTTTCTTATTTGAGGCAGTAATAGGATGTTAGTGGTCTAAGTCGCTATTGTGTAAACTTCAATTCTTTCATAGTGGATTCAGTTTACCTTGAGGATAGCTAGGTTAAATCCTCCCGAGGTTTTTTACTGGTTTGGTTTTCCTGAGTCATCATATCTTTGTGTTCTTTATTTTCCGCACTTTACATTGATATGATATATTTGTGTTAACCTAGATCTGAAATTTGACTAAGTAATCACTTGGCTAATTTATTTAGTTAATCTAAGTGTGTTTTAAGGGGTCTAAAAACGTATAGAATTGTTAGTATTTTTTGTTTAACGTTAAGACTAAATGCTAATTTGCTCACGATGTGCATGATGTTATATTTCTAGAAGGTAGCCAACCAATCAATGTAACTCATTTTTTTTTTTAAATAATAATTTTTTTCATTTAGTCACAATACAAATTGTTTTTTTTTACCAACCATTGGCACTAGCACCCCTATCTGTGTGTTTAGCAATATTCATGAACTCTTCTTTTGGCTATGTATTTTGACTTATTTTCTTTACATATACGAATTTTGGTCTATAACAAATGTGTGCCTTTATTATTTTCGAGGTATCTCTCTCTCTCTCTCTCTCTCATTACATTTTTCTTATGTGTATCATGTTTGTATTTATCTATCTATATATATATATATATATAATCTTTTGATGCCTTTTTTTTTCTGCCCTTAAGGTTAGCCCTTACAACAAATAGATTTCATACTAAACAAAAACTCAATTATGTTGTCATCATTTTTGTTTGTTTGTTTGTTTTTTTTTTTTTTTTGTTTTTTTTTTTGTTTTTTAATTAATTTTTAAGGGATATTGAAGGAGAATAAAAGTGATTTTTAGAGTTTCTTGGAGTTCCAATCTTTCTAGATAGACATAAAAGTTTGAACCATTTTATACAAAAATTATTGTGTATATATGTCAATTTTTCTCAACATAAAACTTATTTGGTTGTCATATTTTGTCTATGAAAGTCAAATAGAATCACTTGGCATTTCTTTAATGGTGGAATTGTCTCCCTCCAAAGACTCATATCTTAATGAATTTGACATCTCTACTTAGTAAGCTTCTATTTTCTCTCTTTCTTACTCTATTCTCACAATTCAATATTTTATTACAATCAGCAGATAAAAAATATCTAGATTGTTATTTTGATTGTTTGGTCTCTTTGTGTTAATGGATTCTCATAATTTTGATCACATTTTATGCAATGGGATTGTAATTATGGGTTACTTGGATTAAAATAATTCCTTTTGGAATTTTTTTTCTTGCAATGAGTCTCCAAGCAACTTGATACACGGTTCTCATGCCCAATAAAGACTATAGAGTTTTTAAGTTGTTTAGAATGAAAAATATCAATATATTTTGTGGGAGATATTTTTGTAACATTAAATTGACTTGATTCTTTTAACATTCATTTAGTGATAATCAAACCATAAATTGTTAGATTTTTTTTAGAACTCAAAAGTTTTATACATAACTTTTTTTTAGAAATATTTTATATGTAACTTATTGTATAGAAAATGATATTTGGATTTTTTTTTTCTTTAAGTAGTGAAATTGAAGTAAATGTGTTCAATAAACTTTGTTTGTTGTTTGAGGACTTAGAATGTGGTTTAGTTGGGACATATTCCAACTCTATAAATGTGTAATAATCATTGTTTTGATTTTTACAAATTTCTATAATTTTGATAATATATATATTTTTCACCCCTACGTTTTTTTTTTTTTTTTTTGTTGGTTACATTCATTTGTGTGATTATGGTTGGTAATAATTTCTATGCAATATATGGTCTTACTAATTGAATTTTCACTTTAACATTGTCCTATGTTAGTCGTGATCCTTTGTAAGTGAGCTATGTTTGGATGATAAGGTGCTAAAGTGATGTGTCATATTTGGATTGACATATGGCAAATTTCAAAAATTAATTTTTCAATAATTAAAAATTAATTTTTGAAATTTGAAAATTTTCTTTACAATTCAGAATAACTATAAGTAAATAAGAATCAAATGATTATTTTTGGAAACTGCTCATGTTAATATCTTTCAAAAATATACTTAACTTTTCATCTAATTATTTGAAATTTGTTAAAAGAATCTTAAATTTCTAGAAATTGCATTTGACAATGCAAAAATTCACCGAGATAAATCTTTAACTAATGAAGGATTAAAATATATTTAAGTTTCAAGACTTGCATTTCTTAATTTTAGAATGAATGTTTAAGGGTTGTGTTCTTTGAAAAGATATGGATAAAAGGTGGGCTTATTAAACTAAATATCTAATAATAAATATTCAAATTACAAATGTTACTATATATTAGATACAACTGTTTGACTATTCAGCCACCCAAATTGATTTCAACTTTTCATATATATTTTTTTTAAATTTCAAGTAATTATTAAAATTGAATAGGTCATTATCTTTTTAGTGGATACAATTAAAATTTCAAGCATAATCTACAACCCAAAGATAAGTTTTGTGTCTCTTTATTTATCTTCAGTTACAATGCTTCCTCTTCCAAATTTTTAGTTTTTCAAAACCGTATTTTACCAAGTACCCTTGGTGCGGTGGTCACTCCACAAGTATAAATGCTTGTGGGGTGTGGGGGGCAAGAGCCGGGGTTCAAGTCTTTAGGAGGGAGCTTCACACACATATTGTAAGGTTGAATTTAGTTAACCATTTTGTTGGATTTATTCCATGCCAATTTGCTTGTAATTCAGCATTTAGAAACCCTGTATTTAGGTGGGAATCATGTAAGGCTAGTGTGTGAGAGAGTGTGAAGAAAAGCTCAAGAGTGTGCAACTCAACAGGGCCTCGCGACTAGCACGCGGCTTGCAAGTTGCCAAAGGAGGCACACGTGTGAAACATGCAGAGGAGCTGAAGAGTCACGCCAGCTATTGCACTACAAGACAAAAACTTCCAACTGGCCAAGTCGTTATCTCGTGACTCAGTCAAGCCGCCAGTTCACTCTGTTTGGGAAAAACTGACCTTTCACATTCCAAACACACGCCAGTATAAATACCCCTTATACCCATGTATTGTAGAGAGCTTCCAGAGAGAATTTTGAGAGAGAAACCCTAGAGAAAAACAAGATTGGCTCATCCACAATCTTCATACTTGTTTCTCCAAATTTCTCTACTCCCACCCTCTCCATTGATACATCCTTGAAAGGTACATTTAGCCAAATCCTTTTCTCACCATACCCATATCTGTGATAAGGTTATTTGGTGCTTGGGAAATAGTTAGGAAGGGACCAATTGATATTGGTTGATGCTATGGGTTATAGCGGAATCCGGTAAGTTAGAGAAGACAAAAGTTCGGCGTAACCTCGTTGTAGCAAAAAGCTTGGACGGCTTAGGTACATTGAGTAGATTAGGCTTAGAGGGTTTTCTACTATTCATGTATCCCAACTTTATTCTCTAGTGGATTATTGATTGCTTGGAGGGCGGCGGAGAGGTTTTACACCGAGGACATCGATTTTCTCTTCGATAACACATCGCTGTGTTGTCTTTGTTTTTGCATCTCTCTTTCCTTAATCTTTGCCATTTAATTTTTGCTGTGGCTATGATTTTATTTGGTTTAGATTGCACCATCAATTCTGTGTGAGCTTATTTTTATTAGGACATATGTGGTTCACCAGTTAAGAACATATGTCATTCTTTTATATAATTGGCTAATCATTTTACAAAACGCACTTTACTTGTATTTGAGTAGATTTAGGATGTGTTGAAATACTTCAAGAAACCATGTTTCAAGATCAAGTGTTGAAACCTTCAAGTTTGTTCAAGAAAACAAGCTAAAAGTGCAAAGTTACTAAAGCTCGACAGCTAGCATGTGTCGAGGATTAAGGAAGCTGTTCTGCCCGTGGCTCGACAGCTATCTCGACAGCTGCTCGATAGCTTCTTTCTGTCGAGGTTTACAAAATTAGAGTTTCTGATTTGATTTCTTAGGATCCGTGGATGTGTCTTTGGGCCTTCTTTTCTCCTAACCCTAGACATATAAAAGGATTGTTTTAAGAGCCGTTAAAGTGTTCACAAGTTGCACAAGCATTGAGCAAACTCTGTTCAAGAAAATTGTGACCAGAGACAAAGTTTTGACCTAGTTCATCACTATTGAAGAAGTTGCTGTGTATTTGCACCAAAGGATTTTATGACCAAGCATCTTCTTGTTCATCATCGTTGGGATGGACTGAAGAACTTTGTAACCAACAAACTTTCTCTAGTTTGTGATTGAAGTCACGTATTGGGATCTGCGCAATTGGTTAGTCACATACTTGGGAGCCGTGCATCAAAAGAGGAAATTGTTACTACAGAATAAGTCCAATTGGGTATTGGGGTAAGAGTTCAACTGTAGGTTGGTAAGGTACTTGGGATTCCTTTACTTGTAACCGCTTATTGTGATAATAGTGAAGTTTCGGGAGTGGTGACCTGAAAATCACCCGATGGGGTTTTTGCTGTAAGATTTTCCTCATTTGTAAACAAATCACCGTGTTATTTATTTTCCGCTGCATAATTAGTTTATTGGTGATTTGTTTGTGCTACCACACTTTTGCATGTTAAATTGATTAATTAATAACTTGGCTAATTAATTAATTAATTTAATCACAAGGGGTCAATATGTATTTGGCCTATCAATTTTCATATTCCGCACATACATTGTTTGATAATAAGCTTGAATTGGTAATTTGTAATTTGGGGGTCTAAACGTTAAAGGTATTTTACACACGATTTGAACATTCAATTGGTATCAAAGTGGGTGTTGTGGTTTAATTACCTTAGTGCGATCCTTGACCCCGTTTGAGATGGACCGGTCTCAATCTTTAAATGCTCCACCATATTTTGATGGTAGCAACTATGCATTTTGGAAGGTCCAGATGAGGGCATTCTTGTGTTCAATTGATGAGACTATTTAGGATGCAGTAGATATAGGATGGACTTGGCCGGAGGTAGCTAAATCCACTTGGGATACGGCAACCCTTGCGGTAGCTAACTCTAATAGTAAAGCTTTGAATGCAATTTTCTATGGTGTTTCTCCAGATGAGTTTCATAGGATTTCTCATGTAATAGTTGCCAAGGAGGCATGGCAAATATTGGAGACCACGTATGAAGGAACCAAGAAAGTGAAGGAGACTAAGTTGCAGATGCTAACCACTCGATTTGAAGAGCTGAAAATGAGTGATGACGAGTCATTCGACTCATTCTATAGCAAGCTAAATGAGGTGGTTATTGGCAAGTTCAACTTGGGTGAAAAGACGGAGGACTCAAAAATAGTGAGGAAAATCCTTCGATCATTGCCGGAAAGCTTCTGTGCAAATGTCACAGCAATTGAAGAGAGCAAGGACTTACATGATATCAAAGTTCAAGAATTAATTAGCTCACTTCAAACTTATGAGTTGTCATTGCCATCACAAAGGAAGAGTAAATCCCTTGCTCTTAAGACGATCAATGAGAAGGTAGAAGCTCACGACTGATCGGATGAGGATGTTGTCGATAAAGATGTGGCATATCTTGTAAAGAATTTCTGAAAGTTCTTGAAGTTCAAGAAGAATGCAAAATTTGCTGAGAAAGGAAAATTCCCAAGTTTCGGAAAGGATAAAAAGGATTTCAAGAGGAAAGATGGGAAGGATTCTCAATCCTCTTAAGGAATCACATGCTTTGAATGCAATGGACATGGACATTTCAAGAAAGAGTTTCCCATTTATTTGAAAGCGAAGGGGAAGGTGTATGCCACCACTCTTAGTGATTTTGGCTCCTCTGATTCAGATTCAGATGAAAGCTATGATGGAGAGGGAAATTTCTCTACATTCATGACCATTACTCCAGTAGATTCTTCGAATGATTTGGGTGCGCTAGTGAAAGAGCTTGGTGAGCACTTTGAATTGGAGTCAATTGGGATAGTTGAGGAATCTGATGATAAGGAAGATGAAGGAACAGCGGGACTGTAAGAGACATATAATTCCCTCCCTGTGAAGACCGGTGAATATGCAAAAGTGGCTAATGCAGCCATTAAAAGGATGAAGAGGGCAGAGGAAGATTATAGAAGTCTTCTAGTGAGATACAAGGAGACCAAATGTGAAATGGAGACACTGAATGGAGAGCTAATTGAAGCCTACTCAAAGATAACATTTCTTGAGCTTGAGGTCCAAGAAGCTTGATTATGTACTTGCTCATCAAAAACCATTCATTGACAGAAGCGGATTGGGATACACCAGAGAGAGCAGTTCGGCTATCAATATATCCAAGGAAATGAAGTTTGTGAAAGCTAAGGAACCAGTGGTAGAAACTTCAGTTGTTGAGAAAGTGAAGCTAGAAAAGAAGAGGAATGTGACTAACCAACGGTTCTTGACTAAGCCTTCAAACTAATCAATGGTCAAATCTAAGGCTTAAGGGAAATCACTCCCAAAGTCACAAAGAGGTCCGAGAACTCAACATTTCTGCCATCACTGTGGAATACAAGGACACACCAGACCGAATTGTCGTAAGCTGTGGGCATTAAAGAATGGCCACGTGGACAAAGAAAGGATAAAGGGAACCCCAAGCAAGTGAAAGGGGGAGAAGCTGAATCTAACATTGGAGAAGTAATAAGGACGATTGATGCTTTCACCACCTATTTGGCAAGCTTCTCTAGAAGGTTTGATAGCTATAACTCTTGTACCCAATCTTCTAGGGATATCACCCCAAACGCACGTGCCATGTGGGTGAAGAGGGGTACTCATGCATAAGTATTACAACATGTCCATGCATTAATACTTCCTATGCTTTGTGACATTAATTGGTTGTGTACTTTGTGTTTTTTTGTTCTAGCTTGTGCTGAAAAATTGTGTTTGTTTGTTTGCATTTGTTTTTAAATGTTTTCACATTGTATTTGATCAATATTTTATTGCTTTTGTGTCAAAAATCCCAAAACACATAAAAAGTAGAAAATCCAAAAAGTTTGATCGACATTATTGTGTTTTGTCACAAGCATGTTTTGCCTTGTACCTTTGTGCTAATGACTTTGTGCATTTACGAGTGTAGCTTGTTCTCTATGCACTCATACCATTATGGAAAAAATCTTGAAATCTATGTGACTGTTGTAAATAGATCTTCAAACTTGTCATGAATGATTAGTCAATGGTTTTGGTGATCTTGAAACTTGCATAGGCTTGTGTCTATATATATTCCCACTCTTTTATTTTTTTTTTTGTTTAAAGAGCTCAACAAATGTAAATCTCAAAATGAAAAGAGATAATGAACTGCAAAAGCCTTCGCACATACTAGTATTTGACTAGGAAAAAGGGAAAGCGACTTTTGTGAAAAATGTATGATGCCCAAAAAGCCAAAGGCTTACTCATCAAATTGAAATATCAAAAATTTCAGGCATCGATCTCAAAATGAGATGTAATGATTTTAAAAAATAAAATGATATGATGTATATGGAGCCAAATGAAAAGCTTCAAAATTATGTTATCAAGTTTTGTGGGAGGTCATATATGCATATTTCTATAATTGAGATATATCACTTTTCCTCGTGCTAATTGTGTATGTCTTGGTTGAATTGATCATTGAAGCTTCACATTAGACTAAGTAATATCTCATCTTTGGTACCCACACACATCACACATGTCTATATTCAATGAATGCCTTATTCATTTGTGAGATTGTACTTGATGAAATGTATTTTACATACTCAATTTTTGTTGATCAAACATAAAAAGATTTTTGAGTGTTTTAATTGTTTTTGGAAAGTCTTTTGTTTTTGCAAAAAATATCAAAAATTTTAAAAACAGTGTTTCCCTGTTCTGGTGACTTGGTTACGGATCAATCTAGTCGCACGCCCCTAGTCACAAGCTTACATAGAAGATTTTTGTGACTCACTGGTGGGTAAATGTCCCAGTCATGAAAAAGACTTAGAAATTTTTTCCAAAATTCTAGGTTTTTATAGTTCTCACAACTCGAGTTGGCGACTTGTTCGTGAGTGGAAGCTCCAGTCGTGAGGTTATATAGAAATTTTCGCGGCTCCCTTTGCGACTCACTAGCGGGTGAAACTTCTAGTCGCAAAAAACACTTAGACAAAATTTTCAGAAATTTTGTCACTAAGGTGTTTGGCAACTTGTCCTAGTGACTTGTTCGCGACTCAGATCAGTTGCGAAAAATGCGTGTTTTGCGCTTTAAAGACAGTTTTTAAAACTTTTTAGTTTTCCCTCAAACATTTTCAACTATTCATTGTCTTGTTCGTTCAACTCTCTCACAAACTCACCTTGTTTCACTCTCTAATCCATCATTTTCTTCATCATCTCAACTTCGATCTTCAAGAAAAGGTATGGGTTTTCTTACTTTCTCTAAGTATTTCATGATTATTGCCTTGCTTTCTTGAATCTTTGAGTTGTTAAGATTCAAGATATGTGCTGATTCGGATATGGGTTGGGTTCATTTTGTTGAATTTGATTGAATGGGTTCTATTGGTTTTGATAATATGATTCTTGATATGCTTGTTCTCATGTTTGATTTTCATTCTTGAATATGATTATTAATCTGAGTTCTGTTGTTCATATCATACCCATTGTAAACTGTCTTGTAGACGTTTACTTGAGTTTTTTTTAGGGTTTTTGAGAGTTTGGAATGATTGTAGATTGTCTTGGATATACACTTTTTGCCAATTGCGTATCTACTTATGTAGTTTACATTTCACCCTAGACTGTCCATGAATGTTTTGATCTCACACCCACTGTGTGTCCTATTTTAAAAATTTTTATGTTAACACCATATTGTGCTCTGTTGCTCTATTCTTTTTCTCTTGTCAAGTTGGTTTTGAACTGTGTTGTAGACTGAATCACTAATTTAACTCTTTACCCTTTTAAGTGCTACTAACTTGGTACTAATTTGTAGTGTTATCATTTCTGTGCTCTATTTTTGTAGTATTTGTTGCTATGGTTTTGCAGATGACTCCTACAAAGAAGAAGACCACTACAAAGAAGGGTGACAAGAGGTTGAAAATGGACGATACAGATTTCAGGTCTACCAAACATTTTGAGAGATACACACAGTTCTACTTGAGGGCACCCATCATCCAAGAAAGATTTGTGAGTTTGGTTGATTTGAAGGACACTTTCATTCCAAGTTGCTTTTAGGACAGAGGTTGGGATAAACTACTGAGTGATCTGACTAGGTTATGTAAACCTCTGATTAGAGAATTCTATGCTAATGCTGTTTTAAGAGAGGATGAGATCAACTGTTGGATACGAGGACATGAATTCAACATAGATCTGGATGATATTGATGAGGTACTAGGTTTTGAGAACTTGGACCATGATTTCACACACTATAAGGATAGGATGCTCTCCATAGAAACTGTTGAATCTCATATTGGTGGAGCTAGAGAAGGGAGATGCCTCAACACTACTACTTTTCCAACTAACATGAGATGTCTTACAGTGATCATGATGTTCAACTTGTACTCGGTGAAGAAGATGACCACCATTAATAATGCTAGAGGCATTTTCCTCATGGAGCTTAAGGAGAGAAATTACATTGATATAAGTGCCCATATCTTCTTCATCATTGCTGATGAGACAAGAACCACTTCAAGGCCAAAGCTAATCTTTCCTAGTCTACTTATGAGGCTTTTTAGAGCAAAAGGTGTGGAAATTCCTCAAGACATCAGTCTTATGCCTACTCTCTTAGCCATTAATACTCTAACCATTACACGGATAAAAGTTTGTGTTCTGGGTGGTGAAGAGGAAGGTGCTCAAGAAGAAGGAGAACCAATGGTGACTGAGACAGAAGCTGAAGGACAATCATCAAATTCAAGAGGTCGTGGCAAATGGAGCAGCTTCATCATCCTCTACAGTACCTCCAGATGCACTCTAGATCATCCTTGAAAGGATTGATGGACTCCGAGATGTCCAGAATGAGCAATCTGGCAAGCTGGCTGCTATCCAAGATCAAATGAACCTACTCTCAGCAAAGTTTGACAATTTTACCACTCAGTAGTAGCCCTTTGGCCATTGCGGTCAAAAAGGGGGAGATTATCTTTGGAGAAGAAGTAGGGGTAGCACTTAAGGGGGATCAAAGCAAACCTACTTTAAAACTTATTTTAGTTTATGTTTTCTATGGTTTTTGTTGTTATGTTGTGGATAACGTTTGCTCTGTACTATGTTAAATACTTGGTTCTTGTTTAAAGCTTTTAAGATATTTTGGTTTATTTGTTTAAGTTTATATTCAGTATGTTTCATTTGTACCTATGCTTTGTAGCGTAGTAATTGTTGTCAAATGTTATGCATTTTCTTTAAGTACATCACTCTTGTGCCCTGTGTTGGATTTTATATCCTTAATACAATTACCTTGTGTTTGTTGTATTGGTTGAGTGTTGGACATGCAAATGATACTTTGCATTGAGCTTATTAGCTTGCATGTCCAGATGTTCATTCCTTGTGTGAATGAACATTGTGGTCACTATTTATAGTGATTGTTCTTTTTTGGTCAAAACTTACTTTATTGCTTTAATCCATATTGCTTGATCGCATTGTGCTTACTCCATATGTATTACAAGTTTTCTGCATACAATGATCATATTGTGTTGTTTTTTAGGAGATACTTGTTCTTATGGTTCAAGAGCTACACAGATTCTAGAGTTAGGTGTGAGTGAGTTTTGTTCAACTATTCCCAACTCACATGTTAAGTCTAGAGTTTGTTTTAAGGTTTTGTCACGGAATAGCCAAAGGGGGAGATTGTAAGGTTGAATTTAATCAACCATTTTTTTGGCATTATTCTATGCCAATTTGCTTGTAATTCAGTACTTAGAAACCCTGTACTTAGGTGGGAATTATGTAAGGGTAGTGTGTGAGAGAGTGTGAAGAAAAGTTTAAGAATGTGCAACTCAGCAGGGCCTCGTGACTGGATCTCACGATTGGCTCGCGGCTTGCAAATGGCCAAAGGAGGCACAAGTGTGAAACATGCAAAGGAGCTGAAGAGTCACGCCAGCTATTGCACTACAGGACAAAAACTTCTAGCTGGCCAGACCGTTACCTCGCGACTCAGACTTGCGACTTAGTCAAGTCGCGAGGCCAAGTCGCCAGTTCACTCTATTTGGGAAAAATTGACATTTTGCATTCCAAACACATGCCAGTATAAATACCCCTTATACCCACGTATTGTAGAGAGCTTCCAGAGATAATTTTGATAAAGAAACCCTAGAGAAGAACAAGATTGACTCATCCACAATCTTCATCCTTGTTTCTTTAAATTCCTCTACTCTCACCCTCTCCATTGATACATCATTGAGAGGTACATTTAGCCAAATCATTTTCTCACCATACCCATATCTGTGAGAAGGTTATTTGGTGCTTAGGAAGCAGTTAGGAAGGGACCAATTGATATTGGTTGATGCTATGGGCTATAGCGGAATCCGGTAAGCTAGAGAAGACAAAGGTTTGGCGTAACCTTGTTGGAGCAAGAAGCTTGGAGGGCTTAGGTACACTGGGTAGATTAGGCTTGGAGGGTCTTCTGCTGCTCATGTATCCCAACTTTATTCTCTAGTGGATTATTGACCACTTGGAGAGCGACGAAGAGGTTTTACGCCGAGAACTTTAGTTTCCTCTTCGATAACACATCGCTATGTTGTCTTTGTGTTTGCATCTCTCTTCCCTTAATCTTTGCCATTTAATTTCTGCTGTAGTTGTGATTTTATTTGGTTTAGATTGTTTTATCAATTCTATGTGAGCTTATTTTCATATTCTGCACATATATTGTCTGATAATAAGCTTGAATTGGTAATTTGTAATTTGGGGGTCTAAATGTTCAAGGTATTTTACACATGATTTGAACATTCACATATACACTTAGATTAGGCTAGAGTAGAAATTCTATCTTGTATTAAAAATAAAAAAATAAAAAAAAGTATTTTTCTATCACTCACACATCAATCATTTTTTATTTAATCTTTACAATATATCTACCAATGTACATTCTAGATACGATCACCCCATCATTTACAACAAAAAAAAATTAGTTCAATACTAATTTTTCTCCACATTTTTCAATCAAGCTTTAGTTTTCACCATTTTGAGAAGACATCGATTGTTTTTGTCAGAGATTTTCAAAGTTAAGTCGGTAGTCGGTAGTAGTATGACCGTTGAGGTAACAAAACACACAAATAGAACTGAACTTGTTTTTCCCTTTCTTTTTGGTATTCTTACATTTAGTCTATGTGAAGTGATTTTGTTGTTTTCCTTCCCAAATTTTTAAATGATATTGACTTTTGTTACTCTTAATTGACTTAGAATTGGCGACACAATTTTAGTTAATTTGAGTTTTTTTGGTAAGTTTTTACTTTGTTTAGTTGATCATCTTTGAGGAAAATATAAAAAAAAGAATAAGACAAAATATAATTTACTCTAAAGCATCATTATGCTATTAATGTTTTTTTGTATAGATACTTGAGGAACTTGTCATTAATTCTTCTTGGAATTCCAATTATTCTTTTGCTTAGCCTTCCAAATTAATTTTTAGGGGTGCAAATGATAGCTTAGAGGTAAATACATTCTTTGTGGTGTCCCATATTTGTGGTTCAAACCCCACAATCCCCCCTCCACCACTATCTACTTATGAAAAAAAAGAAAAGAAGGTTAGTGTTTGTGTTAGTTTGAATAACATTTTATGTCCCATTATTTGCTTAAATCTTTCATATATGCAATGCTTAATTCATATAACATTTTTAAATTAATCTTTTGTTTCCCCACCCCCCCCCCCCCCCCTTTTGGTCTCTTTATGATTTTAAAATTGCATAAATTTTGTTACATAGAACCAGATTAAGCTTATGTTGTGGTAACAACAGTAACAATGCCTAAGGTGCCCTCACTTTTGACAAATTAAGCATTACACCACATAAACTTTGCAATAGGGTTGATTTCTATGATGAAATCATTGGTATTTGTAATGCAAGCCTTAATGGAGAGTGAACTTTTAAATTCAATAAGCATGTACAACATATGGAATAGGAAAATGAACTTATTTGTACAAAAAGTTTTGAATAGTAGTTTTTGAATAGTTTTGTATAACTACTTTATAATTGTCGTAGTTTAAATTTGTCAATGTCACCTTCATTTGGAAGAGAAACCTTGAAAAACAAAGAGCAAACTAACATAGTTAATAGAGATTAAAAATTCTTTGATTAATTCCTCTTGGTTGAATGTGTACACTACTTATAAAAAATATCTTAATATCACTAAGCTGAAGATATTATACTATTTAATCATTTTGCCAAATTTTTGTATTAAAGTTATAGATTCTATCTTCTAATAGACGTTGTGTTTGATGATTTATATATCTATAATCGGTTATTCAAACTAAGAATTCCCCATCATATGTTACTCTCTAAAGATCTTATTAGCTATATAGATGTTACTTTTGGATTAATGAGACAAGATCAACAAAACATGACTTTTATATCATTATATCTAGACGATACTGCAATGTTATGATGGATAGGTTGGTCTTATTTTACTATATAATCTAAGTAATCATATGGTTTATGAATTTGAAGAGTTATATATTGCAGGATTTATTCAAATGTTCATATAATGAAAAAAAAAATTGTTTTTTGAATTTTATTTTATTTTATATTTTCACTTTATGATATATGATTTATTGATTATGAGAAAGAACGAAATGTTGATCTATGTTTAAGAGCAAAATATACCTATAAGAGTTGATTTGCATGTATCTTTATAGTAATTAACAAAGTAAAAACTTGTAGTACGTAATTTTGTTTTTAAGAGAAGGGAGAGAAGAAAAATAAATGTACAAAAAGATATGATCCAAGTTATGTTACAATTGATTAACTTTGAAAATATGGGTTAAAACTACCAGTCTCTCTGTCTCTAAGAAAGTTGGTTCTCCCTCCTCTCTTAGGCAGTAGAAGTTTGTTTGTCCCTTTTTGATGAAGGAGAGTTTTGTTCTCTTGAGACAATAGGTTTGTCTCTCGAGCTTGTGGTTTTGTTTTTTCTAGGTTACAGGGAAACATTTTTCTTGTTTGGTTTGCTTTAGTCTTCAATTTTCTATCTGGATTATGGTGGACCTTACAAGAATTTGGGGGAATTTGAACCTATCCGAAATGGAAGATACTGGTTTTATTCTTCAGAGTGATCAGCAGTCTAGAGAGAATATAATAGCGGCAACATTTCTCTCTTCACAATTCTTGAGCATGGAAGTGATGGCTAGAACTTTCAAGCAGATACGGCGTCCCACAAATGGCTTTCAGATACGCAACCAGGGTGATCATTTCGTCCTCCCTGAATCTTAGCAGTTTGGTCAGAGTCTTAGGGCACCTCCCTACCATTCTGCAGGTAAGGATGTGTTTTTTATTCTAGGTTTTTTTGAAAATCACTCATCTCAGTAGCCGTGGAGAGACAAGGTGTTGGCTGGGATGGAGAGCAATGGTACACTGTCGACAGAGCAACAGTAGTTCGATCCATATCTGTGCGCTCCTCCATTCAAACCTGCCAGTAAAAATATTATTTATGATCCAGGTTTCTTTGAGAAAGCGAGTCGAAAATCTCAGTGGAGAAAGCAAGGGGAGGAGGATGCCCAAATCACGGTGGGAGCAAATTCAGCCACGGTACCTCCAGTGGTGGTATCTGTTACAATTAGGGAAGTGTTAGAGACAAGTTTGAACAAGGAGACCATTACACACTTTAATGTTCAGAGAAGAATGGGGAAGTAAAGCGTTACTCTAGAGAGTCAAATTAGCACTCAATCCACCTCGAAAAATAAGGAAGTAATTATGCCAAATTCAGGGAGCAATGATTTGGAATTGCACGTAGCAGCTAGTGTGATTGATCACAAAATTGATGATGCCAGCCCAACTCTTGAAGGATCAGATATGGTAATGGATAAAGTGCCTAATTCTGGAGTTTTGAATACAAATCCTATAATGAATGCATATCCCGTAGAAACAGTAGTAATGGAGAGAAAATCAATTACTTTGGAGACAACCCTAGCTGCCTCAACACATGAGCACCACGTGACAATTAATTTGGATAAAAAACAATTAAGTCCATCAATGGTGGAGAGTGGGGAACAGCCAAAAAACATTAGGTCATGGAAGCATATCATGAGTCAACCTTGTTGGGGGACCAAGCAAGTTTTCAAGGAGGATGTCTCTCAATCACAGATATTGGCGGAGGCTGTACCACAGCCCCGCCAGATGCAATGATTCTCTTAGTAATGATCTGCCATGGGCTTGGGTACCCATGGACAGAAAGAGAGCCTGGTGAAATATTACGGTCAAAAGATCCCTCTGCCATGTTCATAGCCGAAACATGGGTAGAAGAAGCAAGGCTAGAGCACATCCTCAATACGACTAAGTCTTTGATTAATAGCGACTCTAGTGTGGAAGTAGCTTTCATGGATTTCAAAGAGTTGTTGTCCTGGATGATCCTGAAGGTGAACTCTGATGATGCGATTTTTCGGGATCAAAATTCTGTGGATGTTGTTTTGGATATGGGAGGTGGATTAGTGTTGTTTTGGAGATCGACTATTGATGCAATTGTGGAGGGTTCGGGCACAAATTATTTCGATACAATGTTTCAAGAAGAAAATAGTGCAGGGATTGGAGTGATCATCCGAGAATGCCAAGGAAGAGGCTTGGCACACATGGTTGAAATCATCCCTCTCCCCCTAACTGTCATAGAGCTTGAAACTTTGGCTATATCAAAGGCTTTACAGTTTGATGCTAATCTGAGTTTGAAAGATGTCACCACAGGGGAAGTTTCAGAGATTGCAATGAACGCTTTGAATGCAGATTCGTAGTCTTTGGAATCCTTTGGTTTACTTAATCGTGATGTTAAATGTTTTGTAAGTTTATTTTATTGTATTAGGTTTTCACATGTTCATAGAGAAAGATTGTTGTATTCTCATATTAAGAGAAACGACAATGGGGTTGCTCATAGTCTGGCTAAAAATGCATTATGCATACCAGATTTTCAAGAATGGATGGAAGATGTTCCATCTCATATTGGTTCAATTTTACAATTGGATGTAGTTGAATTTTATTAATAAAATACATCAGTTTCTTTCTCACAAAAAAAAGAAAAAAGAAAAAAATCAAACTATATATGGTTACACCTTGGTTTAATAGTTCTCACACTATAAAATAAGAGATAACTTTTTTTATTGCATTGTGTTTTATATTTTTCCGCGCATCACGTTGGTCTGCGACTAGTTCTAATAAAAGTTACAGTTATCCAAAAACGAAACAAAATGTACATTTTTGTTACGTAGATCTTATATATGTTTCATGTATTTACGTTAATAAGTAAAGAACAAGACTTAAAAAAAGACTTAGATGCTTAACAAAAAGAGAGAGAGAGAGAGAGAGAGAGAGAGAGAGAGAGAGAGAGAGAGAGAGAGATTAATAAAAGAAGAAAGACTTGAGCCCTATACGTGCTCGGGCCAAATAACCGAGGCAAAAGTCTATAAACAAAAAAAGAAAGTGTGAGGAAATAATTCAAAACGAGAGAGAGAGTATGCTACTACCTATTCCCAATTTTGTCAAGAAGCTATGGTATGCTTGGAATCTCCGGAGCTGTATTCTCTTAAGCCTCTGGCTGCAGACAATTTTAGTTCTATTTGCATTCCTCAGAAAACGGACCAGAAGCAGACTGTTACACGGGCTCATATGGTTTGCATACTTGCTTGCAGACTGGATTGCACCTGTTGCCATTGGACTGATCTCCCAAAGCGAAGGTGTTGGTTGTGATGCCAAGGGGAACAAGGACTTAATGGCATTCTGGGCTTCATTTCTTTTGTTGCATCTTGGTGGCCCTGATACCATCACTTCTTTTGCTCTTGAGGATAATGAGTTTTGGCTTAGGCACTTGGCTGGACTCATATTTCAGGTTTTGGCAACGGCTTATATCTTCTATCAATCGCTTCCTAACAAGATTTGTGTTCCCACTATCATGGTGTTTCTTGTGGGAACTATCAAGTATGTAGAGCGAACACGTGCTCTCTTTCTCGCAAGCATGAACCGGTTTGGATGTTCAGTGTTGCCAAAGCCAGACCCCGGGCCTGATTATGAAGAAATCCTGAAGATGACCTCTTCAAAGACGTTGGAACAGGTTCAAACAAGCTTGGAGGTTGAAAATCCTAAAAGGTCAAACTCAATACACAAAACTCTCACTTTTAAAATTGATTCTGAATCCGAAGGTAAAAAGCAACCCTTAGATGACATGCAATTATTACAGGAAGCATATCCTCTCTTTGATAAATTCAAGGGTCTTATTGTAGGCCTCCTTTTCAGTTCCAAGGAAAGAGACTGGAGCCGAGAATTCTTTCTTACTATTTCTTCGGCTGACGAAGCATTCAGACTGATAGAGTGTGAGCTCAATTTCATGTATGAGTATCTCCACACCAAGGTGGGTGTGGTTCGCTGCCCATTTGGATACTTTCTACGCTTTATTAGCTTTACTTTAACCCTTGGAGCGTTGGGACTCTTTTCAATTGAGGACCAGCATAAATTTCACCATGTTAGTAAGTTTGATATCATCCTTACTTATGTCTTGCTTGGTGGGGCATTAGGCCTCGAGGCCATATCAATCCTAATGCTTATATTATCGGACCGGACCCTCCTTGCTGTGAATAATAGCTGGACCAAAATTTTTGAAAAAAAATTCTTGAAAAGAAGGAGGTGGTCTAAGTCAGTCTCCCAGTACGACATGATAAGCTATTGCTTGAATGATCCTCCAACATTTGTGTACAGATTAGCTGGTTATGCTGGTGCTGGGGGAGTGGTAGAGAAGATGACTATATTGCGTTTTTCTCATTCACAGACGGTTGATATTGAGGGATTTATTTTCGAAGAGCTGAGATCAAAAGCTAAGAATGCGAGCACTATAAGTGCAGCAAGGGATGCATCTTCACAAAGAGGTGATTGGGCTCTTCTTCAGACTTCTCCTTTGGCGCATGGCTATTGCAAACTAAAATGGAGCATTGGGGAGTATCAGTACGCGGAAAGCCTTCTCATTTGGCACATGGCTACTGAGCTACTCTACAATGAGGATACTGGTAATGATAGTGATAGAGATACATGCAAATTACTTTCAGATTATATGTTCTATCTTCTTGTCATGAAGCCCCAAATGATGGCCCCAGTGTTAGGCAATTGGCGAATAGTTTTCCAGGACACTTGTGCAGAAGCTAAGCGATTTTTTCACAAACATGAAAAATCGATTAAAGCCGAAGCCTGTAAAGAAAGCCTTGATGTGGTAACGGAATACAGATCGGTTGATGTGAAGGGAAATGTAAGCAAATCTGTGTTCTTTGATGGAAGTATCCTGGCCAAACAGCTCAAGGAGTTGGGGATAGAAAAATGGATGCTAATGAGCCGAGTTTGGGTGGAATTGATGTCTTATGCTGCCATTAATTGTAGACCAAATGTACATGCACAGCAACCTAGTAGGAGAGCTCTTGACACACGTTTGGTTACTGATGAATCATCTGGGCTTTGGTTCCCAGTTCTACGAGCAGAAACGCCAAGCAAAAGTTAAAATGGTTCCTCGAAAGTAAGGTCACAATGACTAAAGGATTGCAAGTGGATAGAAGATTTTTATTTACACTAAAGGGGTAGGAATTCACGTCATTATTACCCTCCAAACTCCAAGCTTCTCATGTTCTTGTGTTTCTTAGTACCTTATTAGCAACATCGTTTTCTTTTAGCTAATTTTAGCTAATTTGCTTATATACAATGCATCAGGTAGTGTACTTTGGTCCCAATTAAATTCAATAAAGAATATAAGTACTTTATATGTATATAAAATATGTGTTTAAATTATTATAAACTAGTGTTTTTTGCTTATTAAGTTTATGTATTGCTTGGAGAATGATTATAAACTAGTCAAGATGCATTGTAGTTATTCCAACAAGATTGACTTGTTTCCATTAAAAAAAAAAAGACTGACTTGTTTATTAAGATTATATTTGGTTCAACATAAAATATTTTCCTACTGTAAAATAATTTTATGTGAAAATATTTTGAGTTTTATGGTTGCATTCTAAAAAAATACTCTAAAAATACTTTTAAGTGTTTGATTGTATTCTAAAAAATGTTATGAAAAACTAGTGGTGACTTTCAACCAGTTGTGGTGGTGGTGGTGGTTGGTGATTGAAGACTGAGGACGTTAGTGGGGGTGGTGGGTGGCTAACAGTTGGGGGTGAAAGTTTGGTTATTTAGTTTTGGGTGAAACAGAAAATTGGTTTACACAAAATGAAAGTATAAACCAATTTCCACTATAAATACCTTTATTTTAGGTTTAATCAAAAAATAATTTCTTGTTAATCAATATTTCTAGTTGCCCCAAACACCTACTAATTCAGAAAACATTTTTCCAAAATCAATTTCCGTCCAGTCAAACCCAGCCTAAATGGGATATGTAGTCGTGTTCATATTATTTTTTATCAAACAATTGGTAATTATGTCGTTTCTAGTTTGATCCATACAGTTTTGTTAACACGATTTGACCATGATTATGTTGGAGACTCGAATACTCACCTCCAACCCCAAGACAATTCACCGATTTTCCAAGTGGGCTCACAAAGTCACAAGTCACAAACTAAACTAAGACGGAAAGTCAGTAACTACTATTCTTTAAGAATGGCTTTGAATGGTTAGTAACTGGTCACAAAGTCACAAGTCGCAAACTAAACTAAGACAGAAAGTCAGTGACTACCATTCTTGAAGAATGGCTTTGAATGGTAGTAACTGGTCACAAAGTCACAAGTCACAAACTAAATTAAGACAGAAAGTCAGTGACTACTATTCTTTAAGAATGGCTTTGAATGGTAGTGTCATGCCCTGAACCCAACTGTAAAAATAGGCACGTGATAACTGCTGCACGCTTTTAAAGTAAACACCCTACAAGTGTGCAAGGCTTTTTTAGTAACTAAAATTTATCCTAAAAAATTAAATCAAATAAATCCAAAATACCTCAACAATTCCTTTATGAATAGATCTCCAATAATTTGATAGGAACAAAATCCAAACCTCATGTACATAATGCCAATTGGCCAATAAATATAAAACTATTAGAAGACCATCTAATCCCAAAATCACTAAACTTCTTTTCTTGCTCACAACACAACATTAAAACTCTCAAAACCTTCTATTCTTCACAATCTGAAACTGGAGGGGAAAAAGGGGTGAGTTAACAAATCAATAAGTAACCAAAATTCTAATAAGTTCTATCAAGCAATAAATCTGTAAAGTAATAAAATATAATATGAGTCTTCAAAAGTTATAATATACTATGGGTTTTCAAAAATAATTAAAGAAGTTTCATAGTCTTAAAATAATAAGTTGCAAATAGATCACATACTCTAATCTAACAAATATATCATAAATGGTTTAGAAAGTAGTCAGTTTTCCATATATCAAAGATATATCTTACAATATGTTCCAAAAAGATACATAAGCAGTTTTAATGACTAAAAATGGTTCAAATACTCAAACATTTCCAAAATCACATATGTAGTTATAAGGACTCAAAATAGTTCAAATATTCAAACGTAATTCATATTCTTAATAATCTTATGACTATGGTCACGCTATATCCATGTGACTGAGTATCAGAATACCAATGAATAACCCTCATTGGCTGGGTATTAGAGTACCAATGTATAACCCCCATTGGTTTGGGTATCAGAGTACCAATGAATAACCTCCATTGGTTTGGGTATTAGAGCACCAATGAATAACCCTATTGGCTGGGTATCAGAGTACCAATGGATAACCCCCATTGGCTGGATATCAGAATAAATTCATAATCAGATTGTTCATAATCATATATATGAAATCATATTTTCTAACAAAACTATATCTTATTCAAATACATATATATATATATATATATAATCATATATTTAATATTCAAATCTATTTGTGATATTTCTATAATTCTTTACTTTAAATGAATATAGCTAAAAAAACAATTAAATAAAATAAATCTTATATTCAATGCTCATGTATATTTGTGAAAATTCTTTATTCTTTACTTTGAATCAGTATAGCTAAAAACAATTAAATAAAATACATCATATATACAGTAATCAAATATATTTGTGATAATTCTTTACTTGAAATCAGTAATACAATAGAAATAAAATTGTAACAACTGTAAACAATTTTCAGTAGTTAAAATATGCAAAATAAAACCAATTAAGATAAGGTTACTTACCTCCAAAAGCTATTCCAAAAAGAATTTTTCCGTAACACTTCCTCTAAAAATCCTTAGATTTCATCTCAAAGGTGTAGGCAATCCTTCTCTACTTTAGTCTTTTGGGTAGTCTGCTCTCTCAAAATATCTCTCCATATACGTTGACTTAATAATCTTATATATAGCTAGGGTTTCAATTTTAATTTCTAAAAAAACACCCTTATAATTATAAATTATAAAATTGACCCCACAAAAGAATTACTTAAATACCCTTCCTTCTTATCTTCTTCTTCTTCTTCTTCTTCTTCTTCTTTTTTAATGTATTACGATCTTCCCCACTTATAAGAATTCAGTCCTTTGAATTCATCACAAGCTAAACGAATTATCAAGCTTCCATTGCACTACTCTAAAGCCACAATTGTATTGATCTATACAAATTTATCACTCATCACCATAGTTCAAACTATTTCACAACATATGCGTAGGCTTTTCCTTCCCAAGATTTTTAAAATAAAAAATTTCCAAATCAAATGAAGCCATGATGCTTCCGCTACATAATACAATACCACTATAAAATCTCTTACTCAATTAACCATAGTTTAAGAACAACCGTATGACAAAAAATATAAGATTCTTTAATGATATACATATCTCTAGTCTAAATAGCTCTTTAAGTTCCTTTCAACATGAATAAAAGTTCCAAGGCCCATTCGTTTAGATTAACCCCAATAACTGATTTTCCATTAATTATTAATTTCAACAAAATTCCAAGGCCTAAGTAGTCTCCAAAAATTACAACAAGGGAAATCCACAATTTTGAGATTCACTATAGACTATTGAATGCATCCAAAGTTCCAATCCTTCCTAAGTAGTGCATCCAAAGTTCCAATCCAAAGTAGTGCATCCAAAGTTCCAATCCTTCCTAAGTTCAAAACTAATTTACAACACATGTGTATATTACTATATCTTTTCTTCCTCAAGTTTTGTAAGAAAATTCCAAAATCTCCATAAATAATCAATTTAGCATTGATATAAGGTCTTTCACACAACCTTTATCTTAACCATAAATTATCTTCTCAAATAAGCAACATTTATTCACCTTTAATCTCCAAATGATACTTGGGCTGGAACTAATTGAAGAGTTGGGTTCCTTAATTACATTGCCTATTATGGAAACAAATCTCTAAGTATGCATCGGCTAGAAGGGAATAGTCCATGAAGTATCTCAAACCTTTTATTTATTTATTTATTTTTACCTTGCAAATAATAGTCCCAACAGTCTAGAACCTAAAAGTACACTACAATTTATAATCACTAACCATCTGCCAATATAAAACAAAAGGTACAACAATTGACTATAATTCAAATTGTAATAACCTTTCAAAATAAACTCTCTAGCCATCCCAACTCCTTCAATATCCAATCAAAATAATGGTTCACTAGTCCAATTCAATACTACCACATACTTGTGTTCTATCCACTTCATTTTCTATTGAGCCAATCCATTAACTCTTATCAGCTAAATTCAAAGAATTACATTTTTGGCATCAAAACTTATTCCCGAGGATTTAAACAAACCTCCAAGTCCATAGAAAAGAAATTGCAGACCTCAAACTTCTAAGTAACAAAACATGTCTCAAAAACATTTAGGGACTACATCACACATAAATAAAGTTATGGTAATCCATGTAGGTCAACCCTAACAACAATGATCCAAAGAAAGTCGGTCCTTAGCATTAGAATCTAAGGAAGTCGACCGATATATTACTGAATTCTTTAAACACCCTCAGAATTTATATAGTAACATATAATATAATGTGAACTACAATAACCACAAATTGATTTTCCTTCACACTACGAACTTTTCGTTAATTTCCTTACTCCATATAAACTAAAATCAAGGAATCATAGCTCTATCATCAAACCTTAATCCCTAAATAAAGTTCTGCAATTTCCAATTCCCCAAAACACTCCAAATTTTGAATTGGGCATATAGACAAGTATAATTCAATAATTAAACCTATGAGAATCTCCTACTGATCAAACTAGCCTTAGGTAGGTCGACTATATAAGGCAAAACTATTAAATGAGTTTTCAAAAGATCAGTCACAAAACAACAGGAAGATTTCATTTGCTTGTTCTTTTCTCACTCTCTTTTCCTTTTAATAAGAAGAAGAAGTTTTAATAATCAATCTGATCAATTACAAAATTTTCAAGAATAAAATACACCCACTTGATACCTAGTATAAGATTTTCAAGAATAAAATACACCCACTTACACTTCTCATCAAGTCATCAAAAGAACACTATCTATGACCTAATAACCTTCAAAAACAATAACTAGAATTGTAATTCCTAGGGCACAGATTTCATTCTAAATCAAAACCTAGCATAAAGTCTACAAGATCATAACCTCAGCTCTGATACCATTAAAATTGTCACACCCCGAACCCAACTATAGAGATAGGCACGTGACAATTGCTGCACGCTTATAAAGTAAGCACCCTACAAGTGTGCAAGGCTTTTTCAGCAACTAAAATTTATCCTACAAAATTAAATCAAATAAATCTAAAATACCTCAACAATTACTTTATGAATAGATCTCTAATAATTTAATAGGAACAAAATCCAAACCTCATATACATAATGTCAATTGGCCAATAAATATAAAACTATAAGAAGACCATCCAATCCCAAAATCACTAAGCTTCTTTTCCTGCTCACAACACAACATTAAAACTCCCAAAACCTTCTATTCTTCACAATCTGAAACTGGAGGGGAAAAAGGGGTGAGTTAACAACTCAATAAGTAACCAAAATCCTAATAAGTTCTATCAAGTAATAGAACTGTAAAGTAATAAGATGTAATATGAGCCTTCAAAAGTTATAATATACTATGGGTTTTCAAAAATAACTAAAGAAGTTTCATAGTCTTAAAATAATAATTTGCAAATAGATCACATACTCTAATCTAACAAATATATCATAGTTGGTTTAGAAAGTAGTCAGTTTTTCATATATCAAAGATATAACTTACAATATGTTCCAAAAAGATACATAAGCAGTTTTAATGACTCAAAATAGTTCAAATACTCAAACATTTCCAAAATCACATATGTAGTTATAAGGACTCAAAATCGTTCAAATATTCAAACGTAATTCATATTCTTAATAATCTTATGACTATGGTCACGCTATATCCCCGTGACTGGGCATCAAAGTACCAATGAATAACCTCCATTGGCTAGGTATCAAATTATCAATGTATAACCCCCATTGGTTTGGGTATCAGAATACCAATGAATAACTCTCATTGGCTAGGTATCAGAGTACCAATAAATAACCCCTATTGGCTGGGTATCAGAATAAATTCATAGCAGATTGTTCATAATCATAAATATGAAATCATATTTTCTAACAAAACTATATCTTTTTCAAATACATATATATATATATATATATAATCATATATTGAATATTCAAATCTATTTGTGATATTTCTATAATTCTTTACTTTAAATCAATATAGCCAAAAATAGCAATTAAATAAAATAAATCTTATATTCAATGTTCATGTATATTTGTGAAAATTATTTATTTTTTACTTTGAATCAGTATAGCTAAAAAAATTAAATAAAATACATCATATATATAGTACTCAGTTATATTTGTGATAATTCTTTACTTGAAATCAGTAATATAATAAAAATAAAATTGTAACAATTGTAAGCAATTTTTAGTAGTTAAAATACGCAAAATAAAACCAATTAGAATAAGGTTACTTACCTCCAAAAGCTATTCCAAAAAGAATTTTTCCCTAACACTTCCTCTAAAAATCCTTAGATTTCACCTCAAAGGTATAGTCAATTCTTCTCTACTTCAGTCTTTTGGATAGTTTACTCTCTCAAATATCTCTCAATATACGTTGATTTAATAATCTTATATATAGTTAGAGTTTCAACCTTATTTTCTAGAAAAACTCCCTTATAATTATAAATTATAAAATTGACCCCACAAAAGATTTACTTAAATACCCTTCCCCCTTTTTCTTTTCTTTTTTTCATGGTATTACAGGTAGTAATTGGCAGGCTCTTTCATAAAAGGAAACTTCCCCCCTTCTAGCATCAGGATTCAGAATTTACATTAAAAAAATGTAGTGGACTTTGCACATGAGAGAATAATAAGATATTCAAAGAATTCTAAACGCAAATGTTAAACGTATTTTGCTTTACTCACACCCTCAATGTGTTCTACTCAGATATCTAGTTCAGTGGTATAAACACAAAGCTGATCAGTGCAATCAACCAACACTTAGGCCATTAATCATGGACATACTAAAAATAAATGTCTAGCGAGTACACATAGAAAGGAGTAGTGTTACAAGTACTATAAATTTTACAACATTGAACTTATAAATTGATGTGTCATTAATCTAATTTAGAACAGACTGTCATAACCTTTCTGGACTCTCAAGTGCAATTGAAATCGTGCAAGACAAAAATGCACTAGTAGAAATCATTTGGGTGATGGGGTTGGAATCACATGAAATTTGACAAGCTGAAGGGAAATGATCTTTTGAGTAATAGTTGTGGCTTTGCCATGAGGTTCCCACTGATTTTGGCGAAGTCCTACATTTAGCCCTTGAAAACTATGATTTTCCAGTTTATTGTAATTTTTGTTTCCTTAATAACTTTTTATTCAAAAGTCAGAATAAGGCCCCCGCTTGTTTTAGGACTTAAGGTTAGTAGTTTATGATTTTGTATTTAACTCAATTTTAATATTTTTGGTAAAATTTGGTATTTTGCCACCTAATCTTGTAATTAGTGCGAATTAGGGTTTCAAATGTTTCTTAATCGTCCTAGGGTTTTACTTTCATAGTATTTATATATTTTGTAGCCTCTAAAGGCAAATCAGATTATTATCAATAAAATTGCAAAGTTTTTCTCAAACATTTCTCTAGTTGATTTTAGTTTATCACCTTGTGGATTCAAGGAATCTCTCGTGGATTCAAGATTTACTACCAAAAGCTAATAGCTTAATTTCTATTTAATCAAGAGAACATCGTATGTGCTTTCTTCAGACTTCCGCAACGTCATAATCATAAAGTGACAATTTAAATATTCAGTTAGAAGGTTGTTGAAGTCCATTAATCATATTTATTGTCACATTAATATGTGCTATGAAATGAAATTAAAATCAATTATCAATAATATTGCAAGCATTTTTTTTCTAATAAAAAATAATTTCTCAATATTTTGTCTTCCCTTTAATTAAGGCTGTAAACGGGCTAAGTCGAGTATTAAAAATTCAAGCTTGTTCATTTGATTTTTTTTTTTCTTCGAACAAGAGCTGAAACTTGAGCTCATCACCAAATATGATTTTATGTTCAAGCTTGGCTCAATTTTTTGTCGAGCAATCTCAAACTTGTTCATGAGGTACTTGATTAACTTATTTTTTTTCTAGGTATTGTGAACCAAGCCTAAAATGTTTTACTTCTTTACAATATCATGAATTTTTTGTACGAATAGACTATTTATATTATCAGTAAGTTAAAAATAATACTTTGATATCATATAAAATTATACAATCCAATTTCAAGTCTATAAAAATATAATTTTATATATAGTTAAAAATTGAGCCCACACATTCATGAGCTTGTTCACGAACACAATTTTATGTTTGAGTTTGGCTCATTTAATAATCGGGCCTAAACTTAAGGCTTGAATTTGACTTGTTTTTTAAACAAACAAATGCAAACAAGTTTTTTACTGAACTAAGCTTGAACGGTCTATAAACAACTTTAATTATTTACAACCCTACCTTTAATACAAATAAGAGAATAAATTAAAAAAAAAATTCAAAAGTAAAAGCTAAATAATATATAAATATTTAAGTTTACTCAATTAAAATCTTTAAGTCTCGCCATCATGAAGATGGAATTTATGAACGTATGTAAGAAGAAAAGAACCGAAAAGCGGGATGTTGAGCGAGGGGCAAATTTTTCTTGAGGTTCGTTTGGATACTGCTGAAAACTGAAAATTGAAAACATTGTAGTAAATAATTTTTAAATGTATGAATAGTATCGTGGGACCCATCATTTTCAATGAAAAGTTGCTGAAAAGTGAGATTTGTAAGTTCCATGAACAGTGCACGAGATCCACTAATGTGATGGAAAAAAAAAATGGGTGCCATAAAAAAAAAAAAAAAAAAAAGCCTAAAATGTTGGAAACATAGACGGGGGTAGAAATAATTTCTACCCAAACGCACACTTTAGTCTGGTTCTACCTTGGTACTTTCGTGGTAACTAGTAGGTCAATAATGATAAGGGATAGCAACCCTCTTGGTTCATCTCTCTAAATTTAATTAGTATAATTCTGGGCAAATTCTTATCCTCGGCCAAAGGATTTTGGGTCATTTTTGTCTTCACCATTTCCCGTCAATCAAAGCCTACTGCCCAATTGTTGTCTTCATTCTTTCCTCCAAACTCCCAAGCAAAGGCTGTCAGCTTTGTTTATTTACTCTTCATCTAGTTGTATTAATTGCACCATCCCATCTTGTTCATGAAAATTGTGTAACTCGTCATTTTGCTCATCTACTAAAATTGTGCCATACTTTCTTGTCAATATCAACCATGTCGACACGTACCTCTTCCACTCCATCTGATTCGCCTTATGTATCTCTTGATCTTCTTGCATACTTGAACTCTAGTAAAAAAACACCCTTCCATGTATTCAACGACTTGATCATGCCGGAAATTCAGTGCCATTTATCCAAGGGAAAGAAAGACCCTCATCCTGAAGAAGAAAATGGAACCCGAAGCATGGTTGAGGAGGACGACCCAAAATGGAATGGTGTCCAGAACGACCTCAACTACATCAACGAGGCCTGTCATAAATTAAAGAATTCAGCAGACTGCGTTGACAAAGAAATGAAACAATTGATTCTCCAATGTTGGGAAGCTGCCTTCAAAGAAAGAAGTCAAAGAACAGAAGCACTAGAACAGCTTAAGAAAACCAAGGAAGCTTTCTCAATATTAAAGAAACAAATTTGTTCATCCCCACAACTCTCTCCAGATAGTTCGCCTTCTACAAGCTCTTCAATGAGAACTGACTCGGAATTGCAAAACCAGCAGCCAAGCGTAAATGTTCAGGAGCTGTACAATGGTCTTGATAAAAATCAAAAGAAATGTTTGCTATGTTTCTCTGTTTTCCCTGAAGATGAAATCATAAAGAAGAAAGTTTTGATCCATTGGTGGATTGGTGAGGAATTTATAGATGGCGAGACTGCGGAGGAGACTGGTAATGGGTACTTCAAAAACTTTATTAAGGAAGGCATCATTGAGCTTGTTTACAAAAAGCGCAGAGAAAAGTCAGAAAATTGCAAGATGCAAACTTCAATTCGTTCTGCCATAATTAGGCTTGCAATTTCAGATAAGTTTGTTGGTTTTAATTCGAAGGGAAATCCCACAGCTAACTTCTCTTCAAGTCAGAGGGTGTGCCTTGTGAACACCGAAGAAGGGTCTTCGCTTCATGATTTGACTTATATTTATCATTATTTGAACCAAGAAAAAATTCAAACTTTGTTTAATGTAAATGAGCCTCGTCTTAATTTCAGGGTAGCCAGGTTTTCAAAGATGAAGAACTTAAAAGTTCTACAGCTGGGAAGGTGGAAGGCCTCTGCTAAGCAACTTGTTGAAGTAGAGAACACTGAGTTCTTGAAAGGTTTGAAGAAAATGAAAGAGCTTAGGTACTTTAGCCTTAGGGGTACCATCAAATCCGCATGCATCCAAGTGACATTTCAAAAACGGCATTTAGAACCCATCAAGGCCACTATGAGTTTCGGGTAATGCCCTTTGGACTTACTAATGCCCCATCTACCTTCCAATCACTTATGAATGAAGTTTTCAAAGAATACTTGCGCAAGTTTGTTTTGGTATTCTTTGATGATATCTTAATCTACAGCAAAAGTTGGGAAGACCATTTGCGACATGTCAAGATGGTGCTATCAACTCTTAGAAACCACAAGCTATATGTAAAAAGGGAGAAGTGTCAATTCGGTCAAGTGCAGGTTAAATACCTTGGTCATGTGATTTCCAAGGAGGGAGTAGCAGTGGACCCAGACAAGGTAGCATCAATGGTAGATTGGCCCAAACCAACTTCACTTAAAGCTCTTCGAGGTTTTTTGGGATTGACAGGGTACTATCGTAAATTTGTCCAAGATTATGGGAAGATAGCACGGCCTCTCACAAATATGTTAAAGAAAGATTCATTCCTTTGGAATCCAGAAGCCGAAATGGCGTTTGATGAATTAAAGGTAGCAATGACTCAATCTCCAGTGTTGGCACTTCCAGACTCAACCACAACTCCAAAGGCTTGCCAAGTTATGCCAAGAAGGTGAAGCTGTGGGCCCGTGGCAGTTTCGTGAAGGAATACTTTTCTTTAAGGAAAAAATTTTTCTAAGGGAAGAATCTCCGCTTATTGCAACCATTATCAATGAAATTCACTCCAGTACTCATGAAGGGTATCACAAGACTCTACATCGAGTTCGTTCCATTTTTTATTGGAAGGGCATGAGGCAACAAGTTAAGGAGTTCATCAAGCAATGTGACACCTGTCAACGACACAAGACAGAGAACTTAGCTCCAACTGGTCTACTCCAACCTCTCCCAATTCCTACTCAGGTTTGGTCTGACATATCTATGGACTTTGTAGAAGGTCTTCCAATATCAAAAGGAAAGTCCACCATCTTAGTAGTTGTTGATAGACTATCTAAATATGCTCATTTTATTCCAATCTCTCATCCGTACACTGCTACTAGTGTCGCCCAAGTGTTTTTTGATCATGTGTTTAGGTTGCATGGAATGCCACAATCCATAGTTTGTGACAGAGACCCTACATTTACCAGTTTGTTTTGGAAGGAGTTGTTCAGATTGAATGGCACAGCCTTCAACTTCAGTTCATCATACCACCCACAAACGGATGGCTAGACTGAAGTGGTCAACCGCACTGTGGAAATGTACCTGAGGTGTTTCACAAGTTCCAAGCCAAAAGAATGGGTTCGTTGGGTTTCATGGGCAGAATTTTGTTACAACACAAGTCTCCACTCTTCTACAAAGAAAACACCTTTTGAGATTGTGTATGGTAGATCTCCCCCTACACTATTGTCTTATGTTCCAGGAACCACTAAAGTAGAGGCAGTTGATCAGGAGTTAAGAGCACGAGACCAAGTCATCGAAGAACTACGAGACCAACTGAAAGAGTCCCAGGCCCGTATGAAAAAGGTTTATGATAAGCACCACACTGAAAGATCTTTTGAGGAAGGCGATTGGGTATATCTACGGCTTCAACCATATCGGCAAATGTCCCTATCTGTGCGAAGAAACCTCAAATTATCACCAAGATACTACGGCCCGTACAAGGTGTTACAAAAGGTTGGACCCGTTGCCTACAAGCTCGAGCTACCCCAAGAGTCTCGCATTCATCCAACTTTTCACGTGTCATTCCTTAAGAAGAAACTTGGACAGGAAGTAGAAGTGCAAACTGCGTTGCCATCAACACAAAAGGAAGATGATTCTCTCATTCCAAGGCCACAAGCGGTGCTGGAAAAAAGGAAGAAGAAAGGAAGCACAGAAGTTCTCATTCATTGGCAAGGCCTAGCACCAAGTGAAGCCACGTGGGAAAATCTTGAAGACTTACGTCAGCAGTTTCCTACATTGACCCTTGAGGACAAGGGTGAATTTAAGGGGGCGGAATTGTTACAAGCATCCTCAAATAACCACGTTGCTAAGGATGAAGACTTGCATGGCCACGTTAACAAGAAGATTTCCGTAGCCAGCCACGTTGCTAAAGAGATATAGATGACGTTTCCTGATATATCACTTCTTGTTTAGATTAGTTTGATTTCAAGTTCCAATAAGCTAAGCATTATCTTAGCAAGGGTTTCAAATAAAGGATGAGCTATGATAGCTATCCGATATAGGTTGGTAGAAAGTTTATCATTATCTTGTAATGTGTATTTATATTGAGAAGTATGAAATGGAAGGGCAGATCAGTTTATTCAAATTAAATTCTGAAGGAGGCCCGGTTTCCCTCGAAGAAAACCACTTAAAGCGCACTCAACCACTTTCTAATATCTATTTCATCAAAATAGGTAAGAGAGGAAGAGGTAGAGGACGTGAAATCCAAGTTGAACATAACAACTTGTCTCTCAGAACTCCGAGTCCTCAAAGGGTTTGTGATTGGTACACAAAGATCTAGAGGCCACTACTGCAAGCTTGCTGATTTGGCGGTACTGCAACATTTGAAGAAGTTGAGCATTCATGTAGACAAAACTGAAGTTGCTGAGCAAGATCTGCTTTCTTTCCCACAATTTGGAAACCTCCGGTCTTTATCAGTAGCCTGGTCAAGAATATACAATGCAACCACTTCCACAACAACAAATGATCGATTGGCAAGAATCGTGAGCGGGGAAAACTCACAGAAAACTTTGGCAAAAATCCATAGAATTTTGAGCCGGGGAAAATCAATGCCCAATACTCCAAGGTCTACATCACACCCTGTTGATTTACACAAACTAGGCCTCCAGAATTTTCATGGTTCGAGGATGCCTGACTGGCTTAGGTTCATAAACCTAAAGAACCTAAAGAAGCTCTACATAAGAGGAGGAGAACTATCTGACCTGCGGCTTCCGGGGGATCAAGATGAACACTCATGGGCCGTGGAATGTCTACGCTTGAAGTCCTTGAGTGAATTGGAGATGGATTGGCCAAAACTGCAGCAACAATTGTTTCCAAAATTAAAATATGCAGAGAAAGTAGACTGCCCTCAATTGAGTTCCTTCCCACGTGATGACAACGGAGAGTGGATATGGAATGCAGCAGATGTGAAGGCACATGCTACATCACATGCTACTGATGCTACAGTGGTTGAGGGTGCTGACACAATTGGTGATAAGGCTACTGGTAAACGACCTGTAGGATAGTTGACATAAGAGGTAAACTACAGGTAGCATAGGGTAGTTAAGTAAGGATGAGTCTGGTATTGTTTTATGTCCACGTGTCAAGATCTGGTACGCTTAATATGGGTTGGTTAGATTTGTTCCACACTCTACGGAGGTGGTTACAATTATATATATTGGATATTGTATCTGATTCAATCAATCAATGAGAACAGAATTTTCTTCATCAAACACTCTCTTCAATCTTTCTCTGATTTTCTTCTATTTCTTCTTCCTTGCTTTACATTGCTTTTCAGCAGATACAAAGCAAGCTCGAGCATTTTGCCTTTTTGTTGTATCATTGACTTTGTATCCAACCTCAGCACGTAGTAACTTAATACTAAACAGTGTTCCTAATTTAAATTCTGCGCTCCAATGCATCTGCAATTTAAGTTCACAAAAATGATATCTTAGATGAAAATTTTGTTCATTCTTATCAGCTAGCCATTTCTACTACTCAAAAGAAATTAATAAGGGAAAAGAGATATATATTCAGGAGCTTTCTAGCATTGCTTTATACTAATCTCAACAATATAATAGCTTCTAAGCTCGCCAAGAAACTCGGGCTACATCTCTCTTCTTAAAGAAATTCGAATTCCGATCCCCTCTATAACTTTTACCAATTCAAACCTCAACCTTCATACTCTCATCTACCATGGGGTTGGTTTGAAGTGATGTCGCGGCACCATGAAGAACACGATTAAGCATGCAATATATATATAATCTTAAAAGTTTTTATTATTTTCTTTTGTTTGTTTGGGGAGTTTTTTTTTTTTTTTTTTGCCTTTCTTTTGTTATGTTTGTATTGGTTCTTACTGACTTGTGGTTGGCTCTCTCTCTCTCTCTCTCTCTAATTAGAGGCTATCTATTTAGGCATGCATTTATGTATTCTTCTTAGCATACACAGTATGTTTAGTAAATAGTTGCAACATTAGAATATGTGATGCGTTAGGAATTATGCTTTATACATATAACTAACTAGTTAAGACTTAAATTTGCAGAGATTGAGATAATCTGGATATGATATGTTATAACCTATTTATGGTAAAAGTGTGATGCTACAAGTTTTTATTTGATTCTTTGTTTTGAAACACGAGGGAAGAAACAGTTAAGCCAATTTTGAAGACTTGACATCTTGGCTAGCTGGTGGGTGTGATTTTTACTCAAAATCATTGGCAGAAAATTTTTGCACTTCAAATTGTTGACGTGCAGCTTGAGAGAGAGAGGGTTCTAGAAGGATGCTTGGATCAAGATTATCAGGTGGAATGTCCTCACAAATCTTTCATATTAGTGGACTCCAGTGTGACAATGCCATTGGAGTACTAATACAATGGTGGATTTAATAATTTACATTGCAAAACAACTATTTTATGCAGACTTAAGTTAAAATTTGGTTATCTTTTTGTGAGTATCTGATACTAATAATATGTTATATGTATAAAGCATACGAAGAGGAGAACTATGTGTTAGCTAACACATGTTATATAGCTAATTAACACATGTTATACATAATATCTGATACTAATAATATGTCATATAGCTAACACATGCCCAAGGGACTCACTTTTCTCTCGGAACTCCGAGTCCTTAAAGGGTTTGTGATTGGTAAACAAAAGGTCCTGAGGCCACTACTGCAAGCTTGCTGATTTGACGGTACTGCAACATTTGAAGAAGTTGAGCATTCATGTTGTTAGGACATATGTGTTTCACATACTAAGAACATATGTCTTACTTATTTATGTAAATTGGCTAATCCTTTGACAAAACGCACTCTACTTGTAATTGGGTAGATCTAGGTGTTTTTAATACTTTAAGAAACAATGTTTCAAGGTCAAGTATTGAAGTCATCAAGTCTGTCCAAGAGAATGCAAGTTGAAGTGCAGAATTTTTAAATCTCGACACCTCTCGATAGCTACCTCGACACCTGCTATCTGTCGAGAATTAAAAAGTCAGAATTCCAAATCTGATTTTCTTGGGATCCGTGAATATGTTTTTGGGACTTCTTTTCTTCTAACCCTAAACATATAAAAGGATTATTTTAAGAGCCGTTTTGGGTGACACAAGTTGTATTATCATTGAGCAATCTCTGTTTATGCAAATTGTGCTCAACAGACGAAGTTCTTGACCTAGTTCATCTTCCATCAAGAAGTTGCTGTGTCTTTGCACCATAGGGTTTTGTAACAAAGCATCTTCCTGCTATTCATCACGTGGATGAACTGAAGAACTTTGCAGCCAACCTTTCTTCCTCAAGTTGGTGTTTCTGAAGTCGCGTACTGGGATCCGCGCATTGGTTAGTCACGTACTTGGGAGCCGTGCATCAAAGGTGGAAATTGTCACTACAGATCAAGTCCAATTGGGTATTGGGGTAAGGGTTCAACTGTAGGTTGGTAAGGTACTTGGGATTCCTTTCTTGTAACCGCTTGATTTGATAATAGTGGAGTTTCGGGAGTGGTGACCTGAAAATCACCCGGTGGGGTTTTTGCCGTTAGGGTTTTCCCCATTCGTAAACAAATCACTGTGTTTTTTATTTTCCGCTGCATATTTAGTATTTGGTGATTTGTTTGTGCTTCCACAAAATTGCATGCTTAATTGGTTAATTAACAACTTGGCTAATTAATTAATTAATTAGGGTTTATCACAAGGGGTCATTCAGATTGTGACCTATCAAGTGGTATCAGAGCAGGCACACTCTGATTAGGATTTAATCTTAGCTGTGTTGATCCATTGACCCCTGTTTGTCATGGATAGAGGACAATCCTTAATCATACCTCCTTTATTTGATGGCACTAACTATGCATACTGGAAAGTACGCATGAGAGCTTTCTTGCAGTCTTTAGATGAGAAGGTGTGGCAAGCTGTAGAGATTGGCTGGACTAAGCCAAAAGAAGAACCGGCCGAGTGGGATGATGCTAAGATCAAGGCGGCCAACTTCAACAGCAGAGCGCTGAATGCTCTTTTTAGCGCAGTCACCAATGAGGAGTTCAAGAAGATATCCTCAACTGAAACTGCTAAGGAGGCTTGGACCATCCTCCAGACAACCTATGAAGGGACAAAGGCTGTCAAAGACTCAAAGCTTCAGAGGCTCACTACAAGCTTTGAAGAAATTAAAATGGAGGAGGATGAGTCGTTTGATGAGTTCTATGCCAAGCTCAAGGACATAGTGAACTCAGCCTTCAATCTTGGGGAAACCATCCCTGAACCCAAGATTGTAAGAAAAGTGCTCAGATCTCTACCTGAGAGATTTCATGCCAAGATTACGGCAATTGAGGAATCAAAGGATATAGACAAGATTCCTTTGACTGAGCTGGTTGGAAACTTGCAGACCTATGAGATAGGTTTATCTAGGATTGGCAAGACCAATAAAGGCAAAAGCATCGCCTTGAAGGCGAAGAGCAGTGATACAGATGAATCTTCCGATGATGAAGATTCTAAGATGAAGTCCTATATTACTCGGCAGTTCAAAAAGTTCATGAAGAATGCCAATGGAAGGAGCTTCGACAAAGACCGCAGGCAGTTCAGTTCTTCTCAGTTCAAAAGCCAAGACAAAGGGAAGAAGGATGCTAAGGAGGCCGGTCAGTATACTGTTCCCGCAGGACCAAAGTGCTTTGGTTGTCATGGGTTCGGACACATGAAACATGAGTGTCCTACATATCTGAAAAGCATTGGGAAAAGCAAGGCCCTTGCTGTGACCCTAAGTGACACTGAGCCTGAAGACGATTCCGACAATGAGGATGACGGAATCCTAAATGCCTTCACTGCCACAGTCAATCCTACTGAAGGGATTGTTGAAGAAGTGGATGAAGAAGAAGAGTTGGTGGAGTCCAAATTTGAGAAGATGGATGATCAAGATGATATCCATTCAGCCTATGAGAAGCTTTACAAGCTCTCTGAAAAGCATGAGAAATTATATAGGCTGGCCACCAAGAAGCTCAGTGAAGTGGAACTCAATCGTGAAGAGCTGTCCACAAAGTTTGATGAGGCGAATCAAACTATTGGAGCACTGAGATTTGAGAACAATTGTTTGGCTGAGAAAACCAAGAAGCTTGAAGTGGAGCTGTTTCAAGTCAGAGCTCAACTAGAGAGGACCTCAAGCGCAAAGCTTGATGAAATGCTTAGCAATCAAAAACCTGCTTCGGATCGAACTGGTTTGGGGTATGGTATCTCTTTCTCTAATACTGCTTCTACTAGCAATACTGTTTTTGTTCCTGCTGCTAATAACATTGAAATTGAGAACCCTAATGTTAAAACTGAATTAGCTAGTGAGAACTTAGACAAAGGAAAATCTATCTTAGGAGCACCCCCTAAGCTAGACAAGAAAGATGCCAAGAACCCTAGGGCTAAGAAGGCTAACTCTCAAAAGCCTAAACAAAAGAAGCAGCATCTCTGTCATTATTGTGGAGCTGCCGGTCACACTCGACCAAATTGCTATAAGTGGTTAGCCACTCAACAGAGCAATGGCATGATTACATCTGGAAGTCAATCTCAGCTTCAATCCTCTCTTGCTCCTCTTGGAGATCTTCTGAAAGCCCTCATGTTCCTTTCGAACTTGAACAGTTTAAATTCTTCCCCCTCACCACCTGTTCAAGGATTCTATCAAAGGAAAGGTTCTTCCAAGGAGTGGAAGAAAAAGGACTCTAAGTGATTTTATCACTTTCTTCTCCCTTCTTGTTTTTTTTTTTGTGTTGCATTGCTTATGTGTTTTACTTTTCTGCTGAGTCAGTCTAGTTTTTGCCTTGCTTTGTTTAACATGTTTTTGTTTGTTTATTTTTCAGTTTTGTTCATTTTGTTTTTAATATAAAAATAAAAAAATAAAAAAAAATTGAAAAATCAAAAAAATACAAAAACAGTGTGTGTTATGTGTACTTTGGTATTTGTATACCTTGTATGGCCAATGAAACAAAGTTTCTTTAAACTTTGTATCTCTTGTAGCTTAGATGAGCATCTCTATGCACAACTAAGCAAGTGAGCTTTGTGGCTCTTGTTTGTGATGAGTAAGATTAGGTTATCTCTTAAAACTTAACACTCATATCACTCTTTTTGACGGGTAGGACTAGAAAATCCTAAGAGAAAGGCATTAATGACCATCTCACCACTGTTGCCCGCCAATCATAGTATGACACCTGTATGCTTCGGCATAGCAAAAGTGCAGTGTCATAGACACCTGTATGCTTCGGCATAGCAAAAGTGCAGTGTCAAAGACATCCGTATGCTTCGGCATAGCAAAAATGCGATGTCAAATGCTTAACATCTTGGGTATTTCTTTTCTCTCTTTTTATGCCCATGCATGATATGCTTAAAAAAAAAAAATATATGCAAAGAAAATATAAAGCAAAAAGATTAAAGATGCTTTAAATATGATTGCAAGCGTGTTTTCTAGGAGATGTGGGAGTTATAGGATGTACCTCGAAGGTGATAGTCCCCATCAAACAGTTATGATTGTGTGTGAGTTAAAAGTTATTTACTCATATCTCAGATCATCATAACATGTATACACATATGCAATCTTGCGATGTTTTTCACACACAACACGCAATATTCTTTGCTACTTTTGATACATGTGCAGGTACAATGTGATTTGGCCATCACAAGTGTTTACATATGCTAATGTATGCTCACTAAACTGTCATAACTTGTTTTTGAAATATAAAATTGGTTAGACTTGTTTAGTGTGTGTGTGTGTTTTGCATGATCTTTGTGCTTAATCTCTTGTTGAGAGATGTTTTGAGAGGTTTATATGTTGAGTGGATTTGTTGGTAGAGATGTGTGTTGGATTGCATTCATGTCTATGTTTTTCACTTCTCGAAAAACTCCTTTTACTGTGTCTCGACACCTTCCTCGACACCTCCTCGATACCTAGTCATCTGTCGAGCTTCTCAAGTTTTTCTTATCGCAGTCTCGACACATCCTCGACACCTTGTGGATCGATCGAGAAAGCCTCTGTCCTCTCGATAGATTCTCGACACCTGTTGGATCGATCGAGATTCAATTGTGCTGTTTGTGTCTTCCTTCTCGACACCTGTCTCGATACCTTGTGGATCGATCGAGATTTCTTCTGTCTTCTCGATACCTTCTCGACACCTTCGCGATCGATCGAGCTTCGCGTATCTGAAATTCTCGTTGCATCTCGATACCTCTCGATACCTTCATCTGTCGAAGGCTTATTCCTCGATACCTTTCTCGACAGATACCTCGATACCTCTAGACACCTCAGCTGTCGAGAATTACTGAGGTGCCTATTTAAGTGCAGATCGCGATTCAGACTTCATTTCACTCGATCTCTCTCGATCTCTCTGTGGCTGTTCATCTCCCTTTCACTCTCCTTTCACTCAAATCCTTCAACCCACTTGGATCTTGCTCTGTTCTTGCTCAAATCACTTGGTAAGATCTCTTTTCTCTTCCTTTTTCATGCATTTCATGTTTTAAAAACCTAGTTTTTGGGATTTTTCATAAAATTTGGGGTTTTTCAAAATTGTTGAGTTTTTATTGAAATTTTGGGTTTGATTTGGACTTAAATGATTTCAAAATATCATACATTGCATTTCATGTGCATTATAATGGTATTTTCATGCATTTGGAAGTGAGTACTTTGTTTATATGCTGTTAGAAATGGATTGGGCTGAGCCCATGATAATATTTCTGTTTTGCATGTCACATGTTCATGCATTCCCATGCATACGTACTCTTTGTTCATATATCTGTCATATTTGAACTGATTTGGGACTTTTCTGTTTGTCTCCCTCTCTATCTCTTTCTCATTCTTTTACGTGAGTAGTGTCTATGGCACCCAAACGTAAATCTACTCCTGCTTGGAACCCTCTGCGTTCTGGAGCTTCTACTTCTTCTGATTCTGCTCCTTTTAACATTCGGTTCCGTGATGGAGATGCCCAAAAGGCATTTACTGAGAACTTTTCTAGACGAGGTGTTCATTCGGAACGCCAAGTCATTCTGGCGGACTTCGCCGACACTGACCTTCCTTCTGTCATTCACAGTAGGGGATGGGGGTCACTGTGTGACATCCCGGTCACTTGCCCTCTCGTGCTGATACAGGAGTTCTACTCCAACATCCACGGGATTGATCTTTCAGTACCTCAGTTTTCCACTCGCGTTCGAGGTATGCGCATTCCTGTCACACCGCAACTTGTTGCGGATGTGCTTAGGGTACCTAGGATAGAGTTTCCAGATTACCCCTCTTGTGAGCGTCTGAGGACTGTGTCCAAAGAAGAGCTCATTTCTGCTTTTTGTGAGCGCCCTGCTGATTGGGGTGAGCATCAGTTCACATCATGTAGGCCTTTTGCTAAAGGTCCTAGATTCATGAACATGGTGATGACTTTTGTTCTCCATCCTTTGTCTCACTATAACTCTATCACAGAGCATCGTGCTCGATTTTTGCTTTCTCTTCTTGAGCACTTGACCATAGACTTCCCTTCTCACTTCATCCGGTCTATCTTAGAGGTTTATCTTGATTCGGCGTCCCGTGATAAGCTCATCTTTCCTTCTGCTATCACGCGGATTCTACGCCATTTTTCCGTTCCCTTTCCTGTGTCCGACCACTTCACACACATATCTGCCATAGATGCCGCTACCGTAAAACGTAGTGAGGCACAGTTTAGGTCGAGACAGCCTGGTGCCACTCCTCCCTCTCGTTCAGCACCATCCAGATCAGCTCCATCTACATCTGCTCCTTCTTCCTCTTCGAGCGATGTATCCCTTGGTGATATCATGGCGCAGCTGCAGCGCATGGACACTCGTCTTGATACACTCTCTGCTGAGTTGTATCAAGTGAATGTTCGTGTGGGTCGTATTGCACGACGGCAGGCGACCATGGGTGGTTTTGCTCCAGAGGCTACTCCTTCACCACCTACTCCAGTAGCTTCAGATTCTGATGATGATGATGATGATGATGTTGATGATGATGATGATGGAGATGCTAGCTCTGCCGATGAGATGTCTACATGACACTCTACCCTTTGTCACTCGTGACAAAAAGGGGGAGTAGTTTTGGGTTATGAGAGTAGTCATCTTAGGGGGAGAGTTAGTATAGGACATTTTTGATAGGGGGAGTGTTGATACTTTTGAGGGATGTAGTGAGGTTTGATGTATCTTTTTCTTTTCTTATCTTTTTAGATACATTGTTCTTGTATATGAGGTCTTGTGACCAGTTTTACATACATGGTACTTATTCTTTATTTATGTGGATGTATGTTTCTTTCACCTCTCTCTTCATGTGTTGTTTCTTTTCTATCTTTATACACATGTTCTTTACTTGTATGCAATCTACTTATTTCTGTTTCACACAAGATGCCTTGATAAGTTTTGTTTAAAGTGTTTCAGAAATACAGGTTGTCAAAGTCTACTTATCATAAGCTCTCTTCTTGCAAAGTTTTTCAAGAGTTTGTGTTAGGATAGATTTTATTGTATTCAACAAGTGAATATGAGTTGAGTGATTTATGATTTCTCTCATATACTCATTTGTTTGTTGTGGTTTTGTCACGGATTGCCAAAGGGGGAGATTGTTAGGACATATGTGTTTCACATACTAAGAACATATGTCTTACTTATTTATGTAAATTGGCTAATCCTTTGACAAAACGCACTCTACTTGTAATTGGGTAGATCTAGGTGTTTTTAATACTTTAAGAAACAATGTTTCAAGGTCAAGTATTGAAGTCATCAAGTCTGTCCAAGAGAATGCAAGTTGAAGTGCAGAATTTTTAAATCTCGACACCTCTCGATAGCTACCTCGACACCTGCTATCTGTCGAGAATTAAAAAGTCAGAATTCCAAATCTGATTTTCTTGGGATCCGTGAATATGTTTTTGGGACTTCTTTTCTTCTAACCCTAAACATATAAAAGGATTATTTTAAGAGCCGTTTTGGGTGACCCAAGTTGTATTATCATTGAGCAATCTCTGTTTATGCAAATTGTGCTCAACAGACGAAGTTCTTGACCTAGTTCATCTTCCATCAAGAAGTTGCTGTGTCTTTGCACCATAGGGTTTTGTAACCAAGCATCTTCCTGCTATTCATCACGTGGATGAACTGAAGAACTTTGCAGCCAACCTTTCTTCCTCAAGTTGGTGTTTCTGAAGTCGCGTACTGGGATCCGTGCATTGGTTAGTCACGTACTTGGGAGCCGTGCATCAAAGGTGGAAATTGTCACTACAGATCAAGTCCAATTGGGTATTGGGGTAAGGGTTCAACTGTAGGTTGGTAAGGTACTTGGGATTCCTTTCTTGTAACCGCTTGATTTGATAATAGTGGAGTTTCGGGAGTGGTGACCTGAAAATCACCCGGTGGAGTTTTTGCCGTTAGGGTTTTCCCCATTCGTAAACAAATCACTGTGTTTTTTATTTTCCGCTGCATATTTAGTATTTGGTGATTTGTTTGTGCTTCCACAAAATTGCATGCTTAATTGGTTAATTAACAACTTGGCTAATTAATTAATTAATTAGGGTTTATCACAAGGGGTCATTCAGATTGTGACCTATCACATGTAGATAGAACAAGTGATGAAGCTAAGAAAGAGCTGGATTCTTTTCCACAATTTAGAAACCTCCGGTCTTTATCAGTATCCTGGTCAAGTATATACAATGCAACCATTCCCACAACAACAAATGTGGCACTGGCAACAATCCATAGAATTGTGAGCAGGGAAAAGTCAATCAAAACACCAGGATCTTCATCACAACTTGTTGCTTTAGACAAACTAGGCCTCCAGGATTTCCATGGTTCTAAGATGCCTGGTTGGCTTAATCGCTTAAACCTGAAGGAACTTAAGAAACTCTACATACGAGGAGGAGAACTATCTGACCTGCACCTTATGGAGGACCGCACATGGCCCGTTAACTGTCTACGCTTGAAGTCCTTGAGTCAATTGAGGATGGATTGGAAAGAACTGCAATTATTGTTTCCAAACTTATATGGAGAAAGTAGACTGTCCTCAACTCAATTCCTTCCCATGTGATGAGAATGGAGAGTGGATTCACAATGAAGCAGATATAGAGCAGGCTTAAGCATCTTGCCACATTCAGAAGAAGTCCTTTCTGTTGTATCTTTGTATCCTGTTAAATAACATTATTATTAATGTGATGTGTTATACCATGTTGTGTATGCTAAAGTGGACGCGGAAGAGGAAGAATAGAATAGGAACACTGAGAACACGAGGGTTACGTGGTTCAGCCTTGACGGCCTACATCCATGGAGGAATCCTTTAAGGGTTACACCTTTATTGTATAAGAGTGTAGTACAATAACCTGTGTTACAATGAACCCTAATATGAGTATATATAGGCGACTAAATCCTAGATTACTAATACAAGCAGGGATGGGCTTAGGCCTATTACATTGGGCTAATATAACTAATATATATCTCTAACACCCTCCCTCAAACTCAAAGTGGAAGCTCGATGAAGGCTTAAGGTTGGATAAGCATGAGAAGATCACTTGGAGATGCCTTGAAGAATGTCTTTGAAGAAACCACAATGAAGAATGTGCCAATAGACCAATTTCAGAGCTTCAAATGAAGAAACAGAGTCAAAAATTGGAATCTACACGAAAAATTGAGCAAGATAGGCCATTTTAGAAAATTTTAACTTTTGGTCAAAAGTCAACGCAAAAGTCAAAGTCAACGGTCAGTGCTCACGGATAAGTCCGAGTGGTCCGAGTCGGGTCGGTCCGAGTCAACGGTCAGCTAGGTGATGTGGTGCTGATGTGGCTAGCTACATGGCTGATGACGTGTCTAGGGCTGATGTGGCTTTGTTTGCTGACGTCATCAAATGACGTCATGCATGACATCAGCTATAGTTTTCAGCGCGTGTGGCGCTTGTGAGTGTCACCGGCGCGTGGAAGAGAAGCCAGAAGCTAGGGAGGCGCGTGGAGGCGCATGTAATCTCAGATGATGGCCGGAATCTCAGGTTCTGTAGATCAGTGGACGAAGAGGCCGTCAGGGCGGCGCGTGTGCCAAGAAGACGATCTGGAAGTCAGGAATCTGAGGTGACGCGTGGAGATTTTCCGAAGACAACTGCGGCGCGTGAAGGCGCATGGTTGGGTTTCGGATGACCGGATTTCTAGATTTTCCTCACGGGAGGCCGAGGAGCACGTATGTGTGGTTGATTTCTTCAGGCGAAGGCTTGATTTGCACAGATCTGACAGGGAGAGGTACGGATTGCTTGGGCTTGGGGATCTGGACACAGCAGTGAGCCATGGCAGCTGCATAATGCCGTGGGGTCTAGATCTGAAGTTAAGCGGGGGCACTGTGAATCTGTGCTATGCATGTATGAATCTTCTTTGCTGTGTAGAGATGTTTGTTTGATGCCAAGAACGAAGTTTGGCTCTGATACCATGTTAAATAACATTATTATTAGCAACGTGATGTGTTATACCATGTTATATATGTTTGAGTGAATGCGGAAGGGGAAGCATAGAATAGGAACATCAAGAACACGAGGGTTACGTGGTTCACCCTTGTCAGCCTATATCCACGGATGAATCCCTTAAGGGCTACATCTTCATTGTATAAGAGTGTAGTACAATAACCTGTGTTACAATAAACCCTAACATGGGTATATATAGGCGACTAAACCCTAGACTACTAGTACAAGCAGGAATGGGCTTGTGCCTATTACATTGTGCTAATATGACTAATATATATCTCTAACATATCCAATTATTCAGCACTTTGTAACATTGCTAGTTGAGTAGTTAGTAACTTAATTAATAGTGTTCCTAGTTTGAATTTTGGACTCCAATGCATCTTCAATGAAGTCCACAAAAATGATATCTATCTTCGATGAAAATTTTGTTCATTCTTATGATCTTATCAGCCCTTTCTATTACTGAAAATAAATTAATAAGGAGAAACAGATATATTCATTAGCTTCCTAGAACCCCCCCTCTTTAACTTTGCCGATTCAAACCTCAACCTTCAAAGTCTCTTCTACCAACTCCGTCTACCACGAGGTTCGTTTGACGTTGCCATCCGCACCATGAAGAACGCCATTAAGATTTTTTCCCCCCCTTATTGTTTGCTTTTCTTTGTTGTGTTGTATTGGCCCTGCGTGTGTGTTTAATTAAAGGCTATCCATTTAGGCATGCATTCATACGTTCTTCCTAACAGAGCCGCCCAACAAATTTGGTGGCCTAAATGCCCCCATTTTTGTTATTACTTAAATAATATTTAGTTAGGGTTTAATATCATGATTTTTTAAAAATAAAAATCTATTCTTTTTATTTTGCAATAAGCTTTTTTTTTTTTTTTAAATGCTAAAATTGTAACAAATTTTACTACAAAAAAAAAAAAAAAAACTTACAGATGATGTAACAATGAATGTGATTTATGACACTTCAAGAAGATAATATACAATTATTTGAATGAGTAATGTTAGAGATATTGTAAATTTTACAACATAAGACTTATAAAGATGTATCACCAATTACAAAAAGTTATTCAAAAATGCATTAGGTTGTTGACGTCTACAAATCATATTAATTGTCACATTAATTTGTAAAGACTTTAAAGTAAAATTTACAGTATTTCTACCATTTTCTCATCTAAATTATTTTTGTTACACTACAACAAAATGTATTTTCAGTGACAAAAAAATTCATCACTAAAAGTCCAGTTTTTCGTCACTAAGGACCTTTAGTGACGAAATTGGACTTTTAGTGACGAAACTCATTTCGCCACTGTAGCCCCGTCACTAAAAGTCCTGGTGACGAAAAATTTCATCACTAAAAGTCCGATTTGATTTTTTTTTTTTTTTTTTTAACTTTTAGTGACGAAAACGTTTCATCACTAAATGTTTTCCTCACTAAAAACACTATTCAGTGACAAAAATATTTCGTTACTAAAAACACTTTAGTTTACTAAATCATATTTAGTGACGAATAATTTCGTCACTAAAACTATGTTTGAATACATATAGTGACGAAAAAATTCGTCACTAAAACTATTTTTAAGAAAATCTAGGCACATTTAGTGACAAAAATTTTCGTCACTAAAACCATTTCTTACAAAATTTTGCTATATTTAGTGACGAAATTTTTGTCACTAAAACAATTTTTTGTTGCTATATTTGTGACGAAAAAATTCGTCACTAAAACTTATTTTCTGTTTTTATTTTTTTATGGCTTTGATATTAACCTGTAACCTGTCATTACATTATTAAAACCTCACATTTGAATAACACATTTATTTCAACAACACAATTATAAAAAAAGATCCATACATTCCACAAGTAAAAAATAAAACAAGTATTCAATTCAAACTTCTTCCATACAATAATTGTTTGCAATACATACAATAACTCTACCTAAACCCTATTTTAGAACTAACGGAAGATGTCCTCATATGTCTTCAAGTAGTGCCAAAAGTAAATCTCCTAAAAGCCACCAATAAGAAATCTGCACAAATATAAAAACAATACTACATTAAAATCGTAAATTAAAAACATTAACTATGTTATAAGAAACATTTCTAACAATGTATTAAGAGTAGTCTCATTTCTAACAATGCATTAGATGTTCTAAAGACAAAAGTGTAGATAACCTTAACTATATTTGCTTAAGCAGCTGTTACAAGACAACTAAAAAAAGTAAACCAGGGAAAATAAACTTGGTGGAGTTTGCCTTGCTAGTTTACTGGCAATAAATTACCAGCTTTTAAGTAGTTAGCAAGCCATGTTCTAGATCATAAGTTTGTGTCAGACTTTAAAATTCTTTCTTGAACCAGAATATAAGAATTTATATGTTTATGGAAGAACTGTATGAGTAAACAACAGAAGGAAACTAATAATAAATAATTTATAAAATAGAGGTATACTGTAAGATCTAAAAGAAAATTCAGCCTTACAACCTCAGACATCACAAACCAAATAGCATTAAAAGTTTACCAAAGGCACCAAAATGGAAAAAGAAAATAAGAACTTAATTCGATTGATTGATGCCCTAACTAATACAATATCTATCCACCACATTTATGGTGTTTCATTGAGATTGTCAATGAAAAAGAATATTGTATGCAAGTAGCAAACCAATGAATGCAAGTTAAACCAACTTCCAAACCTTAATTAACATAATTGAGTTAGAGATCAATCAAAAATTTCACCCATATTAAATAAAGCTAAATCTTATTACACAGGTGTGTATACACGTGTTTTGTAACTAAAAACATGGGTTTAACCCATGATTTCAAACATGAAATCATGGGTTTTAGTTATAAAACACATGTATACACACACGTGTGTAATCAACAGTCACTACAAGAAAATGTATTTTTAGTGACGAAAAAATTCGTCACTAAAAGTCCAGTTTGTCGTCACTAAGAACCTTTAGTGACGAAATTGGACTTTTAGTGACGAAATTCGTTTCGTCGCTGTAGCCCCGTCGCTAAAAGTCCAATTTGTAAAAAAAAAAAAAAAAAACTTTTAGTGACAAAAACGTTTCGTCACTAAATGTTTTCCTCGCTAAAAACAGTATTTAGTGACGAAAATATTTTGTCACTAAAACCATTTCAGTTTATTAAATCATATTTAGTGACGAAAAATTTCGTCACTAAAACTATTTTTTAAAAAAATCCATGCACTTATAGTGACGAAAATTTTCGTCACTAAAACCATTTCTTACAAAATTCCACTGCATTTAGTGACGAAATATTTCGTCACTAAAACAATTTTTTGTTGCCATATTTATGACGAAAAAATTCGTCACTAAAACTTATTTTCTGTTTTTATTATTTTCATGACGTTGATATTAATCTGTAACCTGTCATTACATTATTAAAACCTCACATTTGATTAACACATTTATTTCAACAACACATTTATAAAAAATCGATCCATACATTCCACAAGTTAAAATTAAAACAAGTATCAAATTCAAACTCTTTCCATACAATAATTGTTTGCAACACATACAATAACTTAAAATGTTTTATAACAATACAAAAAATGTAGCATAATATAATTAGAACCCCCTAAAGCCAAAAGATGTCCTCATATGTCTTCAAATAATGCCAAAAGTAAATCCCCTAAATCCACCAATAAGAAATCTGCACAAATATAAAAACACTACTACATTAAAATCGTAAAGTAAAAACATTAACTATGTTATAAAAAACGTTTCTAACAATTAGTTTCAAATGATACATAAAAAATGAAGTGTTTTAACTTAAAGATAAAGTACTAACCAATAAGTGATTTAACTTGAAGATGAACCACCCCCATAGTTAAAACCGTCATCATAACCCTTGCTTCTCAAAAAATTAAGAATATTTTTTTGAATCTCATCTTGCTTAGCTCGCGCCTCTTGCTCCTTAGCTCGCTCCTCTTCGTCCCTAACTCTTGCCTCTTTGAGCTCAATTATCTCATTTTCTAACCGATGAATATACTCTACCGATGAACTAGATAAGGCAGTGGTTACTAGAGAAGAGGAAGGTCTCATGCCAAGCCCTTTTACAATACCAGATTTTTTCTTAAAAACCAAGTTTGAGATTTCTTCTTGTGTAAGGGGAATTGCATTAGGATCTTGACAATGATCCTCTTGTACTTTGAGAATAGTTTCCTACCATTTGAAAGAGGGGGGGGAAAAAAAAAACAACAATCACAACATTAATACTACATATGTAATAACTTTACAAACATGATAAAAATGAAATAATAGGGATGGAATGATACACATACATATGTCGCTTCATCGTCATGGTGTATCCACTTATTTGTGTTTGGATTAAAATGAACATCTTTGTAGACTTTTGCCAATTCAGGAACTTGACCGCCATTATTATTTGTCTAATTAATTAACATTCGAGTGTTAGTTATTTATAGTTAATTAATCACAACATGTAATATACTAAGATTTAAGAAAATGAAAAAACGCGCACCTCCTCATCAACCCTAACAGCAAGTGCCTTTGTCCCGCATCTATGTTTGCCTGAAGTTTTGCTTCTATTTTCAGAATTAATTCTTGATTTTTCCTAATAAAGAACATTCAAGATATTTATTAGATCATGAATAAAACAGTATACATTTACTTCATCTAAGTATTAATCTAATCATTTGACAACATAATATAGTAAATATTGAAGAATAATAATATACGCATAAATAATTTACCAGCCAGTCCTTATTGGTCCATCTCCCTTCAATGAGTCCAGTCCATTGCTCAAGTGTGACATTCTTTGCCGGGTGACTTTTTGCATAGTCTTCACCATGAGATTGTACAAGCTTTTTATAAGTCTGATACAACTTGTTAGAGCCGCTACTCAATAATCTTCCACATTTTGTATTTACTGTTTTCGATACTAAGTTGGAATCTCCTTCAAGCTCAAATTGATCCTGTAAAATGAAGTATATATGCATTATAAAAATATTATTATATGAATTAATATACTTAGTGACAACAAAGACGAGTTAGACGTTATTAGTATAAATTTACCGCGATATTTTGAAGCACCACATCTCTAGTAGCAGCATCAACACTTTTCCAATTTTTTACGTTGTAACTGGACAAATTACTTCGCACTTGTACGCCAATTTGATTGACAAGCTTGCACGCATTTTTCCCAACAGGAGCATCATACTTTGCAGCTATACGTACTGGTAGTTTACCACTTTTTTCAACAAGTGCCCGTACTGCTATACCACGTGTTGTTCCATGGGTATTTCTGCTAGCAGATCCTATTTAAAAATTATCAATGTTATAAAATTATACATTCTATGTACATTAAGTATAATCTCAATAGTAAAGACAAGGTGCAGTTGCAATTAAGTATGTTCTATGTAATTACCAGTCGTGCTAGTTAATGCGTCAGTAGCCTCCGCACTTGAAGAACTTTGGGCGGAAGGATTTGTTTCAAGAGGTGTTTCTGTAGATTGAACCGTAGATTGGACCACCGGGATAGATGCCTCACCTCGCGAGCGTGTAAGTCGTCCTGGTGCCATCTGTAACTAGAAACATACATATAATGGAACAACAAAGTCATTATAAATAATAGAACAACAAAGTTATTATCTATTGTACCCTATGGAACATCTATTGTACCTTATGGATTAAAGAGTTAGATGACTCAACATCATTCTCATCGTCACCAATAGGTGGTACATAATCATCATCTACCACAACACTAGCTCTACTTCTTTTCCCTTTTGCACAATTGGACTGAGCAGAATCCTTTAGAGAAGTTGAGATGTGCTTCAATCCCAAAGCATCAATTATCTCTTGGTTTTGCCTCATTCTATCCAATCTTGCCATCTCATACCTCGGTATATTATGAGTGTATTTGGCCTTTTTGGGCATTTTTTGAAACTATGTATTAACATGAAAGATAAGTACAATTGCTACTAACTTAACATTATAGTCCACACTATTATCCATATCAAGCAATTAACAAGTGCAAAATTTGAAGTAACGCAATACCTTGTGAGGAATTTTCAAGATAAGCACAAAACATCTCAATAATAATTACTACTAACTTTACATATTATAGTCCACACCATTATCCATATCAAGCAATTCACAAGTGCTAAATTTGAACACAATTGCTACTAACTCAACACAACAAATGACCACATCAATATCCATATCAAGTTTAAGATAAGCACAAAACATCTCAATAACAATTGCTACGTAGACAAGCATAAAACTTTAAGACAATCATATAACATTTAAGACAATTGTTATGAACTCTACATATCATAATCCATATCAAGATCAAAATCAGGTATGTCATGCTCTTCATTTTGATTAGCGTCTCTGGAAGTTCCACCTTCAGGAATAACCTCATTTTCAACATCACCCATACAATACTCAATAATATTGTCTTCAACAGAGATAGGGACAATATCAACAATTGCTTCTTGTTGGAATGCGTCACTATCTTCTGTATTATCATTAGATTCTCCGCCCCTGACTTCTGGGACATCAAACACTCCTCTATGTTGGATGCATTGCACAATTTTCCAAGGGTCACGCAATTTCGTATCTTGAAGGTAGAAAACTTGTTTCGCTTGACTAGGAAGTATAAAAGGGTCATTTTGATACCATCGACTTGTAACATCAATGCTCGTGCAGTGTGCATCGGTTCTTATCGTTCTCCTTCGACCATTGGTACCAGTATTATACCATTCACATTGGAACAAAACAACTTTATGGCGAAACATATATTCTAATTCCTAAATTTTGCACACATGACCATAGAAGTTGTGCATTTCTCCCTCATGGATCCCTTCGGTACATACACCACTGTTTTGGGTTACACGACGATTATCTAGGTCCCTTGTATGGAACTTTACACCATTGACCATACAAACGGTGTACTCCTTCACGTACGGCTTAGGACCATTTGCTATTGACCATAACTGTTTAGTAGCTTCTGATGACTCGTTAACTTTCAATCTATTCATCTATAATGACATACAACAAGTGATATCCTATTAGTAATAAGCAATGACAAATAAATTTAAATGTTTAAATTTATTAGTGTGTGACTAAATTTCAAATGTCTTACACGTTCTCTGAACCACTTGGGAAACTCTTGTCGTTGGATTTGAGTTATGGCTTCTCCAGTAAGATTATGCAATGTGTTTTTGTGTTCGCTGTTAAAAATAAAGTAATTTATTTTCAGCTAAGCATTGCAAATAATATTCAAAACTTGATTAAACAATATATGCATATGAAATCACATACTTTAAATAAGGCTCTAACTCAGGACTATTATACAACAAGTACCAATGAGCAGTACCAAGTAATGCACGAGACAAGTCGCCATCATTCCGCCTACCACCTGTAGGTCGGGCAGTTTGTGAAAAAACTATCAATCCTTCGCTAGATTCACTAAAATCTTCATTTCTTTCTCTTCGGTTATGCACAGTTTCGATCCCATCAATATACAAAGACCAATTGTTAATACATTCTTTAAGAATGTAAGCCTCTGCAATCGAACCTTCTGGTCGAGCTCGGTTGGAAATGTATCTTTTCAATTTTCCAAGGTACCTACGAGGAAAAAATACACACAGCATGTGATTTTGTACCACGTGGGAAAAATGCAATTGATGAATACATCAAAAGATCTAGTTACCTTTCAATTGGATACATCCACCGATATTGTACCGGGCCTCCTAGAATTGCTTCTCGGGGCAAGTGAACAGCAAGATGGACCATAACATCAAAGAATGCTGGAGGAAAGAACCTCTCAAGCTTGCATAGTATAAGAACTATACGTTCTTCTAGTTTCTCCAATTCACTCCACTTTAAGGTCCTTGAACACAAGTCTTGGAAGAAGTTGCCCAACTCAAACAATACAATACTAATGTCTTTATCTGTAAACCCTCGCAACCCAATTGGAAGAATTCGTTGTAGTAGCACATGACAGTCGTGGCTTTTCAAACTAGATAATCTACCATTTTTTGCATTCACTGACCTTGATATGTTGGCTGCATAGCCATCCGGATACTTGACTGATTTCAAAAAGTCATAAAAACCATCCCTTTCATTGGGGCTTAATGAAAAGAAAGCTCGAGGCTTGTCATATGATCCATCAGGACGTTGTTTCAAATGCAACGTGTGCCTGAAGTTCATATTTTGCAAGTCTATCTGAGCCTTGTCAGTGTCCTTGTTTTTCCCCTCAATGCCCAACAAAGTACCATAAGTACTCTCACTAATGTTCTTCTCCACATGCATGACATCAATATTGTGCTTAAGCTTCTTATTTTTCCAATATGGAAGCTTATACAAAATATTTGCCTTTGACCAATTTGGCTCCCCAATAAGTTGTTTCTTCTTGTTACTTGGATGCTTTCCTAAAATTATATTTGGCATTCTATCTAGCTGCTCTTGTATCTTTCCCACTTGTAACTCTAAAGATCTCTTCCGTTTCTCTGGTAAACCATTATGCAACCGACTATGTCTCCAACGATGTTCCATAGGTAAATAAGCTCGATGGTTAATGAATCCAATTTTACTTTCCAAAGCTTCTGAATATGGTTGATCATTGCAAGTGTAGCAAGAATGATAACCCTTTGTCCTCCACCCGGACACGTTACCAAATCCAGGATAGTCATGTATTGTCCACAACAAAGTTGCATGCATCTGAAAATGCTCTTTACTATAAGCATCATAAGTTTCTACACCTTCTTCCCACAACTCCTTCAACTCCTCAACCAATGGTTTCAAGTAAATATCAATCTCATTTCCCGGTTGATGGGGACCGGGAATAAGCAAGGACAACATAAAATATGGCTCCTTCATAACCAACCAAGGCGGTAGATTATAGGGGATAAGTATGACAGGCCACATACTATAGTTGTTATTCATATTCCCAAAAGGATTAAATCCATCTGTAGCCAACCCCAACCTTACATTGCGAGGTTCGAGGGCAAAATCAGGATGTTGCAAATCAAACTCCTTCCACTCCTCACTATCAGCCGGATGCCTCATTATCCCATCATCCACACGTTTGTCTATATACCATCTCATGTCCTTAGCTCTTTGGCCTGACATGTACAATCTCCTCAGTCTCGGTGTCAACGGGAAGTAACGTAATACCTTGTGAGGAATTTTCTTACCTTGGGTACGTGTATCTTTGTACCTAGGCACCTCACACACCGGACATTTATCAAGGTTCTCATTTTCCTTCCAAAATAGTGCACAATCATTTTTGCATGCATCTATATGCTCGTATGACATGCCCAAGTCACGTAATATCTTCTTTGCTTCATAAGTTGATCTTGGAACCAAGTTATCTTTCGGTAGAACCTTTGTCAGCAATTCTAGCATCATATCAAGTCCCTTATTACTCAAGTTTTTACCTTTACATTCAACATCTCAATAACAAACTTCAAGATACTATAATCAGTGCAACCCGGATACAACTCACGCTTTGCATTTTCCTCAAGTTTGTCAAAATGACGCACCTCCTCATCTTCGGTTGCATTTCTTGGTTCCCCTCTAATTCGGTTATCTACCAAGGCATCGATACCATCCATATGATCATCATCCGACATTTCATTATCATGAATGTTCTCGTTCAATACACGAGGTTCTCCATGATTATACCAATTAATGTAAGATTGCATAATTCCACGATGAAGCAAATGGATACGCATAGTTTGAGGAGATTGTCGATAGCAATTCACACAGTGAATACACGGGCACGGAATATTACCACTCAAGTCCACAACCGCTCTTGCGGAATTAATAAATGCATTGACCCCTTCAATATATGAATGACTTAATCTGCCATCGGGTGTCTTACCCATTGTCATCCAACTTTTATCCATGTTTGACTACAATTACAAGATGAATGCTACTTTAGTAAAATAAGGTCAACTCATGCATAATGTATTCTAACATCTAAGTCTATAAGCTACTTAGATAAAGTTCTATCCTATTCATGAATGCACAAGTCTATATTAATACTTAAATAAATATACATTGCACACATAAATATACACTCCCAATATGAATTTAAGCCACCTTATAACACCATGCAAGCCACCCGCTTGCTCCAACACAACAACCCACCACAAAACAAATTTCCAACATCACAACTATAATGCTTACAAGTATTGGAATTGAATAAAGGAACACAATTGCTACTAATCAACAAGTTTCATTCACATTTGCAAGAAATTAAAAACACTCCCAATATGAATTTAAGCCACCTTATAGCACCATGCAAGCCACCCGCTTGCTCCAACACAACAACCCACCACAAAACAAATTTCCAACATCACAACTATAATGCTTACAAGTATTGGAATTGAATAAAGGAACACAATTGCTACTAATTAACAAGTTTCATTCACATTTGCAAGAAATTAAAAACACTCCCAATATAAATTTAAGCCACCTTATAACACCATGCAAGCCACCCGCTTGCTCCAACACAACAACCCACCACAAAACAAATTTCTAACATCACAACTATAATGCTTACAAATATTGGAATTGAATAAAGGAATACAATTGCTACTAATCAACAAGTTTCATTCACATTTGCAAGAAATTAAAAACACTCCCAATATAAATTTAAGCCACCTTATAACACCATGCAAGCCATCCGCTTGCTCCAACACAACAACTCACCACAAAACAAATTTCCAACATCACAACTATATATAGAGTTTTATAAGTTTTTAACTAGAATATACTTACTTTGCTCAAGCTAAGTTTACAACTTTTAGAAAAAATCCAAAGTTAACTTGTATTCTTCACCTTGTTCCTCACAATTTCTTCAGTCACAAAAGAGAGAGCTGGAAATAAAAGAAAGATAACTTTTAGTGAACAGTTACGTAGACCCAATGATAAGCACAAAAAGATGAGTTAATTGCCTGCGCTATTTTCAACCTTAAATCACTTTACAAACTATTTTCCATATCAATGACTCCCAAAATAAAAAAGCAGAACAATCACCTGCGCTATGATGCTATTCCTGCGCTATGATGCTATAAACTCTTGGGAGTGGTGTCAAATTTATTTTTCTTAGGAAAAATGTAAGTGCATTATAACTCATAATTGAATATTCTAATACTATTCCTTGATTTGTGTCATTTGGGAAATTTTCTAATAGCTACTGTAACATCGAATATAATTCTGGCATAAAGTTCTAGAATAGTTTTGCATACCTAAAGATATACCTTAATCTGAATCCATTAGAATGCGTATAAAATGCTGAGCTGAGTCTGGAATTTAATCATAATTTCTTTTTTTCTTTTTCTTTTTTACATCTAGTCTAGATACATAAAGAGACAAGTAGCTTTATTCATTCCAAAATAAATTTACAAGACCTTAACTAAAATAGATTTCTTTATTTAGGTTAGTTTCTTAATTTTGTCCTGCAACTTGGGGTTAATGCTAGATGAAGTTACATAATTTCACAGGGGCATTTAAATTAAAATAGAAAACAAAAGACAAAAAAAAAATCAATTATTAAATAAAAATTGATCCAAGTAACAATCAAATTTGAAAAATTGAAATACGAAGGAATAGAGAGGCTTTACCTAGAACCCCAACCTGTTCAGTAGGTGATAAAGAGCTTCAAAAATTGAATCCCTCAATCTGATCACTAAATTCACAGCCGCCTTTAAGTTGAAACTTGTAGAATACAAAATGCAAATAAAAAAGCAATTACTAAAGAAAAATTGATCCAACCATCATAACAAATTGAAAAACAAAGAATTAGAGAGATAGAACATTGGAACCCAAACTTGTTGAATAGGCCATAAAAAGCTTTTGAAATTAAAGCTTTCAATTTGATCGTTAAAACAACCCGACCAAGGTATCCAACCTGAACTCTAATTGCCAAAAAAATTGTACTAAAAAAATTATCCACTGAACTTTGTCTAATAACTTTCCAGCATTTCAATTCAATCGCACCAAAAAAAAAAAAAAGTAAAAATAGGAGCAGCAATAGCAGATTGTATAGCACCCAAAAATCCAATCAAAAGGCACTAACATTCCCATAACAAAAATGGCCTAACTTTAATCTCATTTTTCAAATACATTTCAGTGTAACCAAACACGGCATAGAGGAAAAGGAATGAGAATGAGACTACCTGAAGCGCCGCCGGGTGAAGGGAAGCAAAAGCGATGCCGGAAACGTCGCCGAGCCTAAGCGTCGCTGATCCAAGCGTCGCCGAGCCAAGCGTCGCCGATCCAAGCGTCGCCAAGCCCAAGCGTCGCCGATCCAAGCGTCGCTGAGCCAAGCGTCGCCGAGCCCAAGCGTGGCCGATCCAAGCGTCGCCGAGCCAAGCGTCGCCGAGCCCAAGCGTCGCCGAGCCCAAGCGTCGCCGAGTCCAAGCGTCGCCGAGCCGATGCGTCGCTGAATCGGAATGGGAATGCAACGGCGAGCTCTGAATCTCAAGCGTCGCCGAGTTTGTTGGGTATGTGAGCTCTGAATTGGAATGGGTATGTGAGTTTGTTGGGTATGTGTCTGAGGGAAAGGGAGAAAAACCAAAAAAGAAGAAAGTGAAAAAAGAAAAAAATTGGGCTGAAGATCATATAACTACAAAGCCTTTAGTGACGAATCTCATTCGTCACTATTGGATACCTTTAGCGACGAACTCAAATTCGTCGCTGTTAATATATTTTTAACTATAGTTTATTTTTAGCGACGAATTATATTCGTCACTATATGATATATTCAGTGACGAAATACTTTTCGTCACTAATAGCGTTATCACTAACACCTTTAGCGACGAAAGTTTTCGTCGCAAAAAATTAAACTTTTAGCGACGAAACAGTTCGTCGTTGTAGCTAAATTTTTTTGGCGCAACAATTTTTGGCTTGGCGCCTAAGTTCTATAAAGCTTTTAGTGACGAACTCGGATTCGTCACTGAAGCATACTTTTAGTGACGAATTCGAGTTCGTCGCTGAAAATGTATTCATATGTCTTACACTTATATGTTTTTAGTGACGAAATCACATTTCGTCACTAAAAGTATGCTTTAGTGACGAAATATGATTTCGTCACTAAAAACATATACAGGTAAATCTATTATTGTTTTTAGTGACGAAATTCATATTTCGTCACTAAAGCATACTTTTAGTGACAAAATGTGATTTCGTCACTAAACACATATAAGTGTAACACCTTTATTTTTTTAGTGACGACTATTTTTCGTCACTAATACTTACTTATAGCGACGAAAGTATTTTCGTCACTAAAACTATCCACAGCAATACCTACAGTGACGAAATATTTTGTCACTAAAAAATTCAACTTTTAGCGACAAAAGATTTCGTCACTATAGATTAATTAAGTTGGCGCCAAAGTTTCCCTCCTTGGTGCTTATTTTTCAGATTACAATAGCGACGAAATTTATTTTTCGTCGCTAAATGTAATAATATTTTTTCATTATTAGTGACGAAATTCATATTTCGTCACTAAAGCTGTATTTTTAGTGACGAAAAATATTTCCTCACTAATTTTCGTCACTAAAAATACATTTTGTTGTAGTGAGTGCTCATCAAATAAATAGCTCAAACAGGAAGCTACATGAAGTGTTACACATATGGTTTTACAAGTATTTAAATCAAAGAAAATACTATTTTTCACATCTAATCAACAATACTCATTCATATTTGCAAGAAATGAAAAACACTCCCAATATTAGTTTAAACCACCTTATAACACCATGCAAGCCATCCGCTTGCTCCAACACAACATACCACCACAAATCCAATTTCCAACATCACAAGTATACAGTTTTGTAAGTTTTTGACTAGATTACTTACTTTGCTCAAGCTAAGTTTACAACTTTTAGAAAAAATCCAAAGTTACTACAAACAATGTGTATTTAGTCTGCAAAAGAAAAATTAAATTTATAAGTACAAAAGTTAAAGAAAAGCTTGTAAAAGCTCATTAAATATATCAGACCGTAACCAAATCTCACAATACCTTTCAATCAAGATGGAAAGCTCAAATTACACCTATTATGCATCAATTTTAAACTTTTATGTTAAGTACATATATACCCAAATCCTTAAACTTCTACCTTAAAGTGCATTGGTAGTATTTTAAGTAACATTAAAGTGCTTTTGTTTAAACTGATCACTGCCATCATGATCCTCATCAATACTATTGTTAAATTCTAATTCCATAAAACCATTCACTTCACCTGTAATGTCATTCATATATCTCTATAGTCTATATCCTCATTCTATGCTAATACCAAAAGATAATATATATAACAAAGAACCCCACCCCCCCAAAAAAAAAAAAACCTTCATCAACCTGGTTTTAGAGACAATGCCATCCTAATATTCCTTTCTCAGATTGAACACTCATTTTTGTCATCAAAATGGATGATATAAAAAACTAGCAATTAGCAAGAAATATGAATAGAGTAGCACAATGTATCTTAAACATAATCTAGAGAACAATCCCCCATTAAATCAAGTAAAATAACAATTAGAGGACACAATCCCATTGTGAAATCAGAGTATCATTACCTGAGCAATAATCAACACAAGAAAATTTAGAAGATGGGTAATCTCATTTTGAGTTCATACATTACACCTAATGTATATGAACTTGCACACTACATATATCTAACACTGGTATCAATGTGGAAACCAAACCAAGAGAGTGAGGATCCAAAACTAGAATCATCCAAACAATAAGAACCTAGAAATCAAAAAGAGTTACAACAATTGACAAGTACATATATAAGAAACTTTCTTCACAACCTAATACCGTGATATGTGTACATCACTATATCACAAAGCAAACATGTGTCTGTATGCATTTTCTAGTTAAATACCTTCTCTAAGTTTGACTCCTTGAAGTTGGGAATCCCCAAGTTTCCCATTGCTGCCAGAAACCTTTTAATTTTTTGTGTGCGCAATACAGTTGACTGATTGTAATCACCTACCTGCAATGGAAAATGAATGTTAGAATAAGAAACCTAACAACCAATTTCCAATTTATAGTATGACTTGGTTAAAGAAAAATTTAGAAAGTTTTCAACAACCACTAATTGCAAGGCGTTGAATACTAAGTAAGTATAATAATTTTTTTGATAATTAAGTTTGCATAAGGTTTGCATTCCCAAGTAACACAAAACAAAACACAGGATCCATATATAACATGACATTAAGCAGCAACCTCTAACTTAAAAAATGAACGATTAAGCAAAAAAAAAAAAAAAAAAAAGACATAGCTCACACCTTATACAACTAAATAATGAAAAACCCAGTTCACACCTTGTATTTACTAAATCATGAAAGACCCAGTTCACATTTTGTTACCAAATTCATGCTATACCATATGATTTAACACAAAAAGAACCCAACTTTAAGTTGAAATTGAAACTAAAAACTAAAAACAAACAAATAAATAAATAATCCAAAATGTGAAACAAAGTGACTGACCTGCTTCTGTTTTCCAGTGGTCTCAATCATGCGACCTTGAATCTCCATTAAAGCCTGTATATAATAACATTAAAAGAAAAAGGGTCTATTTGGTTGCTAAGAAAAAATGAAAGAAAATATACAAAAATATTCAACGCCTTGGTTAAAGAAAAATTTACTCGTTCGGGGGAGGCGAAGGGTCGCCGGCTGGGTGGAAGGCAAAGGATCGCCGGAAGCGTCGCAAACTGAAGGATGAAGCATCGCTAACTAAACATCGCCGGCGAGTTGAAGCATCGCCAACGATCGGCAACTTGAATCATCGCCAACGGCAAGCTGAAGCGTCGCGATCGGCGACTTGAATCGTCGCCAACGGCAAGCTGAAGCGTCGCGATCAACGAGCTAAGCGTTACGATCGGTGAGCTGAAGCGTCACCGTTGAGCTTCATCTCAGCTCGCCGATCGCGACGCTCAGCTCGCCGATCGCGTCGCCATTGAGCACTGAGCTCGCCGATCGCATCGCCGTTAAGTGCTCAGCTTGCGGATCGCGTCGCCGTTGAGCGCTCAGCTCGCCGATCGTCGCCGTTGAACTTCATCGGCTCGCCGATCGTCACAGTTGAGCTTCATAGGCGAGCCTGAAGCGTCGCCGTTGAGCTTCATCGGCGACGGTTGGCTCAACGGAGCTTATTGGCAACGATGGGTTTTTTTGCTTTGGGTTTTTTTGGTCCAGCTTGGGTTTTTTTTTTTTTTTTTTTTTTTTGACCGAAATGCTTGGGTTGAAATGTTTTGTGGTTAGTTGGGTATTGTATTGAAATTAGGCTTTTTTAAGTTTTTAGCAACAAATTTCAGTTTCGTCACTAAAGACCTAGGCTTTCTTTAGATTTTTAGAGACGAAATTTATGTTTCGTCGCTAAATCATACTTTTAGAGACGAATTGTGATTTCGTCACTAAAAACATATAAGTGCAAAACTATTATTATTTTTAGTGACGAATTTTTTTCGTCGCTAATTCTTCCTTATAGCGACGAAAGGATTTTCGTCACTAATACTATCCACAACAATACCTATAGTGACGAAATATTTCATCACTAAAAATTTCAACTTTTAGCGACGAAATATTTCGTCACTATAGATTAATTAAACTCGCGCCAAAGTTTCCCTCCACTAGTGCCCATTTTTCAGATCACAATAGCGATGAAATTTATTTTTCATCACTAAATGTTATAATTTTTTTCATTATTTGTGACGAAATTCATATTTCGTCACTAAAGCTGTATTTTTAGCGACGAAAAATATTTCCTCACTAATTTTCGTCACTAAAAATACATTTTGTTGTAGTGTTAGTAACACATATTTCTAAGACCTATGTATTTAAAATTGTATTATTTTTAGCATTAATTACTCAATTCTTTGGGACTTTTTAAAAGTAAAGGAAAAATGTAAAACTATATTTTTCCAATATCTCCAAATATATATATATAAAACAATTTTTGCCCCAAAATTTGGAGGCTTTTCTTTAGTAGGGAGCCTAGGGCTAGGGCTAGCCTTGCTTTCTAGCATAAACAGTATGTTCAGTGAATAATTGCAACTTTCTACATTAATACATGTAATGCGTTACGAATTATGCTTTATACATGTAACTAATTAGTTAGAAAATTAAATTAGCCATGATTGAGATAATCTAGATAGCAAGTGTTATAACTTATTTATGGTAAAAATATGATGCTACAAGTTTTTAGTTGATTCTTTGTTTGGCAACATGAGGGAAGAAACAATTAAGTTAAGCCAATTTTAAAAACTTGACGTCTTGGCTGGTGGGTGTGATTTTTACTCAAAATCATTGGCTGAAACGTGCAACGAGAGAGAGAGAGAGAGAGAGAGAGAGAGAGAGAGAGAGAGAGATGCTTGGATCAAGTCTATCAGGTGGATTAAGTCTATCAGGTGGAATGCCTTCACAACATTCATATTATTGGACTTAAGTGTGAAAATGTCATTGGATTTGATAATTTATTGGACTTAAGTGTGAAAATGCATACTAAAGTTAAAAATGGACAATTTGGTAATTATTACTATAATTGTTATTTTTACTCTTTTTCTGCTCATATTTTCTATAAATTTCTTATTATTCTCTTTTACATTCTCTCATGAAAAGAGTGGCTATTCTCTCTCTCTCTCTCTATTCTTTCTTGCAACTATACTTTATGTTGATGAATAATTGTGATTTTTAAGACTTTATTTTGGGTTCATACATTTTGGTATTGTATTTTTTAGTTCTCTATCACAAGTTCTCTTTCTCTCTCTCTCTTTCATCTTTGCTTTGATTTTTTTTTTTTTTTTGAGTTAATACTTAGTTATTTTGGAAGTAAGAATTTAAATTTATATCAAAACACAATCTTGGCTATGCTAATTACTGATTTGCAGTAGGTCCATTTTGATCAAGTTTGGTCTACTTTGGTTTATTCAGTTCAATTCGGTGAACATGGGCCCAATTAGGTCTACTTCGTTCTATTTGGTCCAACGAGGTCCACTTTAATCCATTTGGTTCACCTTGATCTATTTCAGTCCAATTCAGTTCATTTGGACTACTTCAGTCAACTCGATTTTGTTTGGTCTACTTTGGTCTTGTTCAGTCTACTTCGGTCCTTTTTGGCCTACTTCAGTCCAATTCCCACTTCAGTCCTTTTAATTACAATTTGGTCCATTATGTCTACTTCGGTCAATTTAATCTACACTGGGTTCACTTTGGTCCTATTTGGTCTATTTCGGTCTAATTCGGTCCATTTACTCCACTTCGATCTATCTGGTCCACTTTGGTCAACATTAGTCCTATCCAGTTCAATTTGGTCAATTATATCCATTTCGGTCTATTTTCTAATTTGGTCCATTTTGTCCAATTCGATGTAATTACTTAAAAATGGGGGAAAAAAAGTTTGGGTTGAGAGTACTATCAATTATTTGAGTAATATCAATTGTAATTATATGATAAGTTTTGGTTATCATAATAATCACCTTAAGAGAATGAGAATTTGAATAATAAATTTAAAAATTAAAATTTTTAGTTGTACCAAAAGAAATTTGAAAATTTGATGCATAATAACAATTGTAGGGACTAGGTTTGAGCACTTCTACCGTAGAGTGAGTGGACTCAAGCCCAGCTAGCTCGATACAATGAATTTGTAGAGAGCAGGTTCAAGAACTAGGCCCTAGTGAGGGATACAATGGCTAGGCATGGTTGCATATGGATTGAATAGCATGAACATGGGTTAAAATGTGCAATGATGTTCCTCAGCCCTTCTCTTGGGAGCTTGATGTTCTTATTATTTCTTTAGTGATTAGTTACAAAGGGTTAGGTGATGTTACAGGTTGTTACAGTGTTCTATACTTCTAATTTTCTCCTTTTTTTTGTCCCTTTTCAAGAGGAATTCCTTACATTATACACCCCCTTTTAGTTGATCTTAGCCCTACATTTGTTGATCAAGCAGGTCACTACTTGAGTGCTTGTCCCATCAGCCGCCTTCCCCTTCTTTCTGTGGGTTGCAGCAACCAAAGTTGCACTGTTCAGGGGTCATTTCTTCATTAATGCGGCCAGAACGTTAGTTGTGGGCATTTAATGTGGAGGTTGAACGGTTTTAGACCCTTTAAAACAACCAGATTGGTTAGCCTAGTTAATTAGCCAAGTTGTTACTTAGTCAAATTATGCAATTCTAGGTTAAAGCAATCAAATAATCATATCAAAAGTATAAAGCAGCGGAATAATAAAAGACACAATGATATGATCACCCAGGAAACCACACGGTAAAAACCTAGGGAGGATTTGACCCACCTATCCTCAAGGCAAACCTGAATCCACTATGAAAGAATCGAAGTTCATACAAAAGGACTACAAGCTCCCCGCTTGACTTCCTAATGCTACCCACCAGTAGAACTTACTAACACGACCACGTGCAAGCTCCGAATCCACGGACTCTTTCTTTCTTAAATTCTTCAATCAGCTACAAGCACCCACGCTTGATATTCTTTAAGCTTCAATGGTAGCAACCAAGTTGATCATCAAGATGTTGAAGTAATCTCTATCTCGAAAACCCTAAGCTTTGTGTAAAGGAAAGCTCTTCTAGATCTCACAAGAGATTTACACAAAACCATAATGTATGAGCAACAATACAACTGGAGCAACACTAAAAACGTGGCTAGGGTTTTTCTTTATATACCTAGGGTAAAAACAGAAAACCCAAAACGTTTAATGAGTTAGGGCTGAGTTGGAATATTCTGCAGAAAAACATTCTGCCCGAGATTCGATTGATTGAGCCTTTCCTTTGATCAATCGAGCCAGGCCGAAATGCACCAATGCATCTGCAGCCACTCGATTCCAACTTTACATGAAAGACCCAACTTTGAGCAAGTCTAAACAAGACTAAATAACCTGTTTTGATCATGGTTTGCCAACAATACAAATTAGAGTTCTAAATACATAAAATTCTAAATCTTTAGAACCTAACAAACTCCCCATTTGGCAATTCGTGACAAAACACAAACTAAAAGCTCAAAGTTTACAAGTAATAAGCCCTTTACAACAATAATGCTCATAAAATCAAAATTCAATCCTAACTACTATCCATTAGTTGCAAGTGTAGACAGCAGCTCAATTGAATCAATCTGCATATTCCTGAAATACTCAACAAACACATAAACGCATGTGTGACAGAAAATAGTATATAAACAGGTATAACATTCTTGCATGATTCACACAACACATAATAAAGACATATATCAATGAATAACTCATAGAATATAAATCAGTAAACAGTGAATCTAAGGAAACAAGAATCAAATAAAAAATCATGTATATCAATCAATGTTACTCCCCCTAACATGAATATCCCAAAAATGATATACAAGGTGAAGCGCCTAAATACAATCTACTCCACAAAACAAACAAAATCTCCAACAAAATCTCCCTAACTACAAAAACTCCTCTACAAACTCTACTCCCCCTTTTTGTGACGGAATGCCAAATGGCAATCACAATCCATCATCAAAAGGAGGTGGTGAGGGTGAACACAGACGCGCTAGATCAGCTCGCAAAGCTCGGATCTCGTCAAAAAGGTCCACCAAAAGCTGACCATGAGCTGCCTAAACGGTCATGACAGTCTCCAAAGTACAACGGATATCAAAGTCATCCGATAGAGGTGGAGGAACAGTAGCAGCAGCAGCAGCATCAGGAACAGCCTCACCAGCCGGACCTGTAGAAGAAGAGGGAGGAGGTGCAGACCCAGAAGGCTCAGACCTAGGGTGTTTAGAGCCAGCTCGAAGGTGAGCAGCCCTCTGTCTAAGAAAAGATGCACCTATAGGAGCAATGACATGAACGGGCTTAGAGGAAGGGAAGCCATTAAGATCAAGATAAAGTAAAATCCTATGAATGAAAATAGGATGTACAAGAGCATGAGCAGAAGATGAACTCCTATAAACTTCGTTCAAAGAACGAAGAAACAAATGTGGAAAACTGATTGGAGTATCAGTGACAAGAGCGTACAAAAATACACACCGCTCCAGAGGAATGGTGTGAAGATGAGAAATGGGCCAAATGGAGTGACAAGCTATCCTATAGAAAAGATAGTGTAACTCAGAAAGCTCAGCAGTGGTGATCCTAGGATCGGAACCCCACTGGATAGATGACCCAGTGATGTAAGACATAACATCACTCAAAAAGGGAGACTCATCATATGGGTAGACAGGGTGCTGTACCAAAGGTACTCCTAGAGCATCAGCCACTACCTTAGGAGTAATGGTGTACTCTACACCTCGTATCCAACTCTTTACCAAAGTGTTGGAATCATAGATGCGGATAGAGATGTTCGAGTAAAACTCTCTAATCAAGGTAGCAGGTGGAGGAGGATCAGAAATATCCACCAAGGGTAACCAGCCGCGACGCTCAAAATTTGCCCTAATGGCAGGATCAAGCTCATCTAGAATGACAGATCGCTCAGCCCAAATCTTCCTCTTAAGGTTCAACTTATCATAAATCTCATGGTTTTTCTCATTAGGAAATTTCTCTCGGTCAAAGGGAGGAGGGGAAGGAGTAGATGAGGTGACAGACCTACGAGCTCTAGTTTTCCTAGGCATGATCCTAAGGAAAGGACAGAGACACAAGAGAAAACCAACAAAAAAAGTAAAAACCAAGGGCAGACTGCAAGTTAGCACAAGAAAAAATATAGAGCAAAAATCTATATGATGCACGAACATTTAACATGGCATGATGCATGTACTAATGCAGTAAACAAAGTTCAAAATTAAGTTCAATTGCACAAAATTGGCTTGAGCATAGAGTTTCTAACAAAAACCCAAAAAATTTGAAAACCACTTGAAAAATTTTGAAGTACATGGATGAATTAAGCCTTACAAAACATTACACATAGATTATAATGCCTAATTACATCCAATCAACAAGCCAATTTCATCAATTTCAACTCAATTGAACAAAATCCCCAATTCGGAACTAAACATAAACCCTAAAAATTCAATTTCTCACAAAACCCAAAATTGATCAAATTAAACTATCACAATCAACTTTATAACATGTCCCCATAAAAACCCATTGATCAATTGCACAAAATTGGGCTTGAAACATCAAAAATCCCAAATTTAGAGAGGTCCGAAAATTAGAGAGTAATTACATGAAAAATAAATGAAAATGCAAATAAACTCAAAATTGAGGGGCAAAAGAGACTTACCGGCTTGAGGAAAGAGAAATCTTGCAAAAAATTTGGAGGAAAACGACAAAAATTTGCTGTAGATCCGTGCCAAGTCGGAGACAGAAAGGAAAGTTTAAAAAAACTTTTGAAAAAGTGGAGAATCAGTCAAAGAATACTGTTTTAAAAAGCTGATTCAAAACTTTCGATCGATCGAGTCACTCAGAAATTTTATAAAAGAAATTTTAAAATTTTCGATCGGTCAAAAAACAGAATGGATCGATCGAAACAGGCAGCGGATTATAGTATTTTCAGAAAAATTCCAGTTTTGAACCTCAAACCAATTTTTGAAAAAAGAACTCCTCAAAGCATTGAAATCAATGAACCACAATGCATGAATATGAGATGAAATGGAATGATTTTTCAAAAACCCAAATTTGTAATCCCAGTTTCTCCAAAGAAAGTTTCAACCAGTTTTTCCTTTAATTTCTCAGGCAAAATAATGTTTTGCATAATTCTCAAGATATTTTCAAACTTGGTTGGTCAGACCAAAAACACACACAATAACATGTACAGTGTTTAGCAAAGAGTAACTCGTGTAGTGTGTGCAAACTAGCAAAAACTTGAGAAACATGTGAGGTGATATGTGAATAGCAATTAATCACAAAGTCTACAAAATTTATCACATAGAATTTAAAAGAGACTATCACCTAAAGAGTTACATCATATAACTCCCACATCTCCTAGAACATAAGCTTGCAATCATGTAAGTTTCTTGTATTTAGCCTCTTAATTTTGTGAATTGGCATCAAGCCTAATAGTACACACTAATTTTAAGCATTAAGCAGTTAAGCCGAGGCTATACCTTATGTTCTTTTTGTGCATGTACCACACTTTCTCGAGCACAAAATCTTATGATATGCACTAAGGTGTTCATGATTGGCTAGTGAACAGTGGTGAGATGGTTATTTATGCCTTTCTCAAAAGGATCAAGTCCGACAGTCAAACAATATGTGACTTCAAGATTAAGACAAAGTGATAAACACCATAAACATCTTTCCCACACAACATGCACTACAAAGCTTCAACTAGTCAAGTGCAATAAATAAGCTCATCAAAGCTAAACAAGGTACATAAAGACATGTTATGTGTCAATAAATTGACCAACCTTGTTTTCAAAGACCAAGAACAATAATGCCCAACACAATTTGCTTTTCCCCCTTTTTTTTATTTAAAAGAGAAAACAAATAAATCCTAGAATGAAATGCATGAATGTAATGCAATGCAAATCCTAGAGAAAAAAGACAAAAACACAAATATCAAAGAACAATGGTCACAAAGGAATGAGCAGTGAAGCACAAGGACCATGTCAGAAAGACTCAATTAGGACGAGTCTTTTGCATCCAAAATCTTTTAGATGCACCACGAGCATTGGAGTTTTTATTCACATTCGAGTAATTTCCAACTCCAGGATTGGAATAAAGGTTCAACGCCTTTACCAATTCACCAATAAGTGCCATAGGATCTTGTGCTTAAGGCACAGGCACCTTTGGTTTGTTTGCTCTCTTAGCAGCTTGAAGCTTGTAACATTTTGGACGAATGTGTCCAAACTTTCCACAATAATGACAAACCCAAGCAGGTTTACCATGCATCTTGTCCTTAGAAAGGGTAGAATCCTTAGGTTTAGACTCTCTCAGTTCAACCCTAATCTTCCTAGGAGGTGAAACTTCTACAGGTTTGACAACCTCACTCACAGGGGGTTTAACAGTTTCACTCACAACCTCACTCACGGAAGGTTCAGAAGAAGAAGAAGGAACAAAATTCGTGGAATGTGGTGCAGAATCAAGGATGCTTTCAACATATCCTAACCCAGATTTATCAAAAGGATACTTTTGAACATTCAGAATGTGATCAAATTTAGAACTAGCAGATCTAGCAACAGATAAAACATGTTCCAAAGTTTTAACTTTATCAAGCAAAAGCATGTTCTCAGATTTAACTTTGTTCAAAAGATCATTAGCATCAAACAGTTTAACAAGCAAAATTTTCTTTTCAAGCTCAAGAGATTCAATTTTCTTCAGGCCAAGTTCTACATTCATAGCATCCTTTGCAGCAATTTTGCAAAGTTTATTGTAGGCCTCTTGAAGATCTGCATCCTCAAAGAGTTCCCCATCAGAAGCGTTCTCTTCAACAGACACGCTTTCATTGATTACAGCTGTAGCAGTGAAAGCAATGAAGTTTCCATCCTCATCACATCCGGACTCATCATCAGAAATCTCATTATCACTAAGGGTTACAGCCATAGCTTTACCCTTAGTCCTCAAGAATGTAGGACATTCGGATTTCACATGACCATACCCTTGACAGCCAAAACACTCAGGACCCAATGAATTATTTGAAGATTGACCAACTTTTTCTCTAGGTTTTTCAAAGTTATTCACTTTAGTGGGATCATTCTTCCTAAAATTTCTAGGTTCAGCAGTGTTTGTACCTCTTGCCTTTCTGTTGGTATTCCTAAGAAAGTTTTTAAAGTTCTTGGCAAGGTACGTAATCTCTGTAGCAGAGAGCTCATCATCAAATCCACCACCATCAACATCATCAACTGACTTAAGAGCCATTGATTTGGATTTGTTCACTTTGGGTAGGTCAGACTCATAGGACTGAAGAGATCCTACAAGTTCATCAACAGGGATGGAGTCCATATCCTTGCTTTCAGTAATGGCAGTCACTTTGGGTCTAAAGTCTTTAGTTAAAAATCTAAGAATCTTCCTAACAATTTTAAGTTGATTATAGATTTCACCCAAATTAAAAGCAGAATTAACAATGTCATTCAATTTAGCATAAAATTCATCAAAAGTTTCATCCTCAGACATTCTAATGCTTTCAAATCTAGAAGTCAATTGCTGCAGTTTATTTATCTTAACTGCCTTTGTGCCTTCATGCACAGTTTGGAGGATTTTCCAAGCAGTATGAGCAACCTCAACATTTGAGATCCTCTTAAATTCCTCCATAGAAATAGCATTGAAGATGGCATTCATAGCTTTGCTATTGAAGCCTGCTGCTTCTTTTTCAAAAGTTTGCCATTCACTCACAGGAGTAGTGGGCTTCTGCCATCCGTATTTAACGGAATTCCAAACCCTCTCATCAATAGATTTCAGGAATGCTTACATCCTTACTTTCCAATAAGCATAGTTATTCCCATCAAAGTGAGGAGGAACAACAAGACAGTGTCCATGCTCCATGATAACAGGGGTCAAGGATCAGCTTAGAGATAAAAAAAATCTCTAACAAGAGAGCTACCTGCTCTGATACCACTTGAACAGTTTTAGCCCCTTAAAACAACCAGATTGGTTAGCCTAGTTAATTAGCCAAGTTGTTACTTAGTCAAATTATGCAATTCTAGGTTAAAGCAATCAAATAATCATATCAAAAGTATAAAGTAACGGAATAATAAAAGACACAATGATATGATCACCCAGGAAACCACACGGTAAAAACCTGGGGAGGATTTGACCCACCTATCCTTAAGGCAAACCTGAATCCACTATGAAAGAATCGAAGTTCATACAAAAGGACTACAAGCTCCCCGCTTGACTTCCTAATGCTACCCACCAGTAGAACTTACTGACACGACCATGTGCAAGCTCCGAATCCACGGACTCCTTCTTTCTTGAATTCTTCAATCAGCTACAAGCACCCACGCTTGATATTCTTTAAGCTTTAATGGTAGCAACCAAGTTGATCATCAAGATGTTGAAGTAATCTCTATCTCGAAAACCCTAAGCTTTGTGTAAAGGAAAGCTCTTCTAGATCTCATAAGAGATTTACACAAAACTGTAATGTATGAGCAACAATACAACTGGAGCAACACTAAAAACGTGGCTAGGGTTTTTCTTTATATACCTAGGGTAAAAATAGAAAACCCAAAACGTTTAATGAGTTAGGGCTGAGTTGGAATATTCTACAGAAAAACATTCTGCCCAGGATTCAATCGATCGAGCTAGGCCGAAATGCACCAATGCATCTGTAGCCACTCGATTCCAACTTTACATGAAAGACCCAACTTTGAGCAAGTCTAAACAAGACTAAATAACCTGTTTTGATCATGGTTTTCCAACGATACAAATTAGAGTTCTAAATACATAAAATCCTAAATCTTTAGAACCTAACAGAGGTGACAGATCATCCTGGACTTGCTCCTCCACCATGCTTTCATGGCTGACATGTTGTACTTGTTCTTTCTCTTTAGATGCTCAGGAAGGCTGCTTTTGGTGGCTCGTTACTTCCTCCTCCCATGGTCTTGGTTGGCCAAGGACAGGGTTGTCCTCGGCAAGGTTCCTGGGTAATTTGGACCTTCACACTTCGTCCTCGGGCATTTCCTCCTCCTCGGCATGGGCCTTGGGCTTGGTATAAAGTGGGCCGGAGTTGCCAAATCCTCTGACCCCACAATAGCCCCTCAAAATCCTGTTGTCCGGGTCCTTGGGTGGAGAGGAGGATTTTGACATCCTGGGGCTATTGTAATGGCTTGTCACGTCTTATCCTCCTTCAATGCCAGAGTCTTTTCGCCTGTCTAAGGCACGTTCCGGACGCTTCGGTATACGGAGCGTGCCCTCATTAATTTCTGGCGGCTCAGTGCTCCCCACGTTCAACGGCGTGATGCCAATCCAACGGCTGGGCTTTTCCCAGCTTTATGAGTGGGGAAACCTGCACAGTTATCTTTAATTCGGGGTATAAATACCCGTTTGATCCGATTGGCCTCTTTACTTTTGCACTTAAGAGTTCTTGCGCACGTACATTGAACTCGGTTAAATCTCCAACTACACTCTCACCTTTTTCAGCACAAAATGCCTGTCCAAGGAGCTTTTCCTCATTTCTGTAAGTCTTCTTCTCTCTCTAGCTCAAATTTCCTCTCTGAGTTATTTCTTTCCTTCGCCCTTTCCTAAGTCTCTTAGTCATTGTTAGGGATGGGTAGATTTAAGAAGTTAGTTGAGTCTGAAGAGGCGATGGAGAAATTCATCGCCAATTATAGGATACCCAGTAACGTGGGCTTGAGGTACTATGAGGAAGGGGAATGGCACATTCGGAGGAATGGGGGTGAGGTCGTGATTCCCATAATCGCCTTCCTTGAAGGTGGTATGAGAATCCCCATGGGGCCAGTAACGAGGGGCTACCTTAGGTAATTTAGGTTGGCCCCCACTTAGTGCGCCACCAACGTGTTCAGAATCCTGGGTTGTGTAAACGCCTTGAATGAGAAGACGGGGTTGAGGTTAACCCATCACAATATAAATTGGAGCTACAACCTCCAAAAACTAAAGGGTAAGTCTTATTACACGAAAACGAGGGACGATAAGGTCTGGCTTATACAGTGCCTTCCTGAGTCCAGCAAGGGGTTAAACAAAGACTTTCTCATTGTGTCCGGGGAGTGGCACGATGGCCTTCACTGTCCGACAGAAGAGCAGACACCAGGTGGGGTACTTTGAGTAGGAGAGGGTCTAGTCTTTCGGGTTGTAGGTCTACTTTGTTTGGTTACTGACAAGAACATGTTTTCTTTTCTGCAGATCCGCACGCTTTTGAACGTCATTTTAACCTGGTCAACAAAGAGGACTTGGAAAGGGTCCTCAGGGCGGAGATCTGCGCCAAATGAGGCTGACAACCAAGTTAGAGCCGCCCACAAGATCCTCGGGTACAAGCCGATCCAGAAATCGTTCCCGGCTCCGAAGTACGTGATCAGAGCCAAAGATCCTCGGCTTCGTAGCATAACTATAGCGGAGCAAAGGTTTTTGTTTCTTGAAGGGTCTCTTGCTCCGAAAGGTATTCCGTTGGCAGGTCCTTCTACCTCTGCCCAAGTTGCGGAGGTCGAGTAAGAAGAGCTAGGAGAAGAGGAAGAAGTTGTTGATTTAGGTCCATCCGAGGACGAATTTGGCGCTTTTGACCAATTCCACCTGGTCGAGGATCCCTCTGGTGACTTGGACGATCCTAATTTGACTGAGCCGAACCTCCTTTCTGCAAGGACTTCTCCCCAGGCCGAGATGGGCTTTAAGAGGCAACCCCAGACTAGCTTACTTTACCTGCTTGAGGGTCAGTTGGGGAGGGACGAGCCAAGGAAGTCCCAATCCAAGCTTTCTCCTCCGCTACCCAAGTCTTAACCTGTTCAGACCAGGTCGTCCTCTTCCCAGTCCAAGATTCCACCTCCTCCACCTCAACCGAGTTTGCCACCAAGGCTCGAGTATACTGATCCCCAACATAAGAAGGGCCCTAAGGGCAAAAGGTCTATGGGAACTGACAGGACTCGTTCTTTCCAGGAGGAGGATGAGGCTTGGCGGCCTCCTAAGCAGCAAAAAACTAGGCACTAGGGCCAAGGAAGAGAGGTGGCTATGCAGTCCGAGGCCTAGGCTTGGCTCTTTGCCCCGATGCTCCATGGGGAGCCTTTGATGGATAACGCCTCCCTCAAGGACTTCAGAGGGGGTGAAGGCGCGTACGTGGCCGATATGCTAGAGAGGTCCCTGCTACTCCTTGCCGATATGGCCCAATTGGAGGACCTGAGGTGGCAAAAGGTCATCCTCCGCCTGAAGAGGTACTTAGGCATGGTAAGACATCTGACGCTTGAGACTTCGTTGATTTTTACTCTTCAGTTCCCAATTTTATCGTCTGTTTATTTCGATTTGTAGGCTATCCAAGCCACTTACAAGCTGGAAGAGGAGGCCAATAACCAAAGCAAGGCCATGGACCAAGAACGCGACAAGCGCCTGGAAGCCACGCGGACCCTTAAAAACTCCGAGTCTGATGTCAAAAAGGCAATGGAGGATCTAAAGAAGGTGACGAATGCCAGAGATAGTGCGGCGTCAAGCCTAGCTGGCGCTCAAAAGCAGGCCGTCGACCAGACGAGGCGCCTTCTTAAAGCTGAGGGCCAACTAAAGATTGCCAAAGAGCACATCACTGACTTAAAGCAGAAGTTGACCGAGGCAATAGGGGCCAAGAATGTCACGGAGTTCACTAGGGATGGGGCTTTGAGGGCCAAAGCAGAGGCTGAGTCTGCGAGGGTAGAGGCTGAGAGCTCTAAAGAGCAAGCGGAGGAAGAGACCTTTGCTGAGGGGGTGGCTAAGACCGAGGTTGCCCTCAAGGCTCAAGTCCTTGAGGTATGCAGGTGCTACTGCTCCCAGATTTGGAATGAGGCCCTCAACTAAGCGGGGGTCGAGGCCTCGTCTGAGCTTAGGAGGGCCGAGAGAATGTACTACCCTCCTACTATTCGAGAGGCTGCCACTGCCACCCTTGAAGCCGACACCGCCCTCGAAGCGGCAGACGGGGACCAGGCCGATGCTGCCAAGGATCCCACTTCTACTGATAAGCCTGCCGAGGAGGCTGAGCATCAAGGGGTGCTAGAGGAAGAAGAAACCAGTAACCGAGAAGCGCCCCTAGATGTGGTGAAGCCCTCTGTTAGTCCTCAAGTCCTTCCTGCTGACTCCCAGGCTCTCCTTGTCGAGGAAGACCTTTACAAAGTTGCCCCTCTAGCCAAGGAGACAGCTCTCATGGTGGTGCCTCTGCAGGCTATTCCCCTAAGTCAGAGCTCCGAGGACCCCAAGGACACCTTTGGACAGCCTCCCAAGGGGGGAGTGAAGTTCAAATCGAAGAAATAGGCTGTCTTAGCTAGCTTCTATCTTATGTTTCGTTTTTTGTTTTTGTCGTTTTTGTTCCTTTTTTTTTAAGCACTGTAATGCTACTTTTAAGTTGAATGCATGAACCCTCTTTCTTACTTGGTGTTTATTGTTATTGTGATGAGTTTTGCTACTTACATAACCTAGGCTTTAATTATTAGTTTCACAATCTCAGAAGCTCAGCATGTTTTTCATTCTAAATTAGCAACCAAAAAATGTAAAGCCCATAGTGATAGTTTCCACTTGGACCTTGGTCGATAATTGAACCACCTTGACACCACGACCTATTTTTGCTAGATTGGCTACTGAGTGAACAACTTCACAATATTGGTTCTACATCTCATGAATTGGTTACTGTAAATAGTAAAAAATGCTTAAGAAAGACGTTAGTTGCTGATTATGCTAAGGGGTTAGGTTCAATGTGCCTCAGAATGCCTTAAGTGATGCTCACGGGCTTGTGTTTGTTTACACCTTTGCTGAATGTAGCCAGTCTCTCCAGAGACCTGAGTCTGGGGGCCATGCAAGACCCTGGTGCTGCCGAACCCTTAGGTTCTTCTCTGAGTAGCTAGTTTTCCCATAGGTTTGAGTCCGAGGATCATACAAGGCCTTGGTTCTGTCTAACACTTAGATTCTCCTGTAAGTAACTAGTTTCTCCATAGGTTGAGTCCGAGGACCATGCAAGATCTTGGTTTAGTCTAGTACTTAGGTTTTTCTTGAAGTGGTTAGTTTCCCCATAGGCTTGAGTCCGACGACCATGCAAGACCTTGATTCAGTCTAGTACTCAGGTTTTTCTTGAAGTGGTTAGTTTCCCCATAGGCTTGAGTCCGAGGACCATGCAAGACCTTGGTTCAGTCTAGTACTTAGGTGGCCGCCAAAATACAGGATATATAATCATAATAGACATAAAATTCGAATAAAAAAGGGGATGCTTTCATTAATAATAATACATTCTCAGGTTATTTACATTCTATGGACGAGGCACAGGTTTTTCATCTAGGTCTTCTAAGTAGTATGCACCTATCCTCGCCACCGAGGTAATTCGATATGGCCCCTCCCAGTTGGGCCCCAGCTTCCTCCAGGAAGGATTCTTGGCAGCCCCCACAACTTTCCTCAGCACTAGGTCCCCCGGTGCTAGTGGTCTTAGCTTCACATTGACATCATATCCCTGCTTGAGCTTTTGGTGGTAATAGGCCAGCTGGATCATTGCCCCTTCCCTTCGTTCATCAACCAGATCTAGACTTCACCCTAGTAGTTCATCATTACTATTTGGAGTGAAAGAGCTCGTCCTTAGCGTTGGGAAGTTTACCTCCAAAGGGATGACAACCTCGGCCCCGTAAGTCATGGCAAAAGGTGTCTCCCCCGTTGACTGCCGTGGTGTAGTCCAGTATATCCAAAGAACGTGTGGCAGCTCTTCTACCCATCTTCCTTTGGCGTCATCCAGTCTCTTCTTAAGCCCATTGACGATGACCTTGTTGACAGCCTCAGCCTACCCATTTCCCTGAGGATAGGCTGAAGTTGAATACCTGTTTGTGATCCCAAGCTCATAACAGTACCTTCTAAAGGCCTTGCTGTCGAATTGGAGTCCGTTATCCGAAATGAGGGTATGAGGGATCCCGAATCGCGTGACAATGTTTCTCCAAAGGAATTTCTTAGTGTCCACATCCCTGATGTTGGCCAACGGCTCAGCTTTGACCCATTTGGTGAAGTAATCTATGGCAACCAACATATATCTCTTATTCCTTGGTGCCTTGCAGAAAGGGCCTACAATATCCAAGCCCCACTGGGCGAACGGCCATGGGCTGGACAAAGGGTTGAGGACCCCTCCAGGCTGATGAATATTTGGGGCAAACCTTTGGCATTGGTTGTTAGGGTTTGTGCCCTAAAATCCAATTTATTGGCATGTCATGAATAATTAAGTTGCTTAATTATTTGAGACTATTTATGAACTAATGGGACATTATCTTAGTCCATGAGATGCATAGTATGTGATTTATGTGAAAAGTCACAGAAAGATATAAATCACAAGTTCTTTGTAAACTTAGAATTTTAGTTCGTAGTCGGTGATGAAATTGGGCGTTTCATCTGCGAAAACTATAACATATCAACTAAGATGATTTGTCTTGATCATGGAAGTGGAGACTTCTAGTTGATATGTTAATATGTTTTAAGAGTTAAGACATATTGAACTGGACCGCTGTGAGATTTATTATTCTCCTAATGACTGTCAAATGAATAATAAAGCTCACGACTTTTATTTACATCAACTCTAAATCCTGAGAGAATAATGGACCTGATCATGAGATGTAGGTTGCTTTGATATATCAGGAGTGAGATCTATAAGTTATGGTCAAAACCTCAGTATGTTGGGTAGCCGCATTTAGTGTTGATGGAACATATATTCTCAAGATGGAATTCATAGTCTCTTAACGGAGATATAAAATATTCCCTTGAGATAAGTTTAATGGGTTTGGTTATTCAGAGTGTTGGGCCCAACCACTTTAGTAAAGAGTTACTAAAGTATATATATTTGTGAAATTGGATTTCATAAATATATATTGAATAACATAAAGGATTAAACTGGGTACTCAAGGATTAAGATGTAGTAATCTATAAAGTGGCAGTCAACATTTCATGACTTTGTATTACTACGAATATTTTAATGAAGGGGTTGAATGTACAATAAAGTCTTGGGAAATAATTTATTGATAAGGCCTAGAGTGCAACTATATTTATATAGTGGTATTAAATATAGTTAATGGTAACTTTGGACTTGTCAAGAGTTGACAGAAAAGCCCAAGGCCCATTGGAGCTAGTGTCTTATTGGTCCATTTTGGTCCCACTCCAAGCCACAAACCTAAGCCCAATTGGAAAGGCCCAAAAGGCCAGCCCAATTAGACAATTGGTTAGATACAAAAAGGGAAAAACGTTCAGAATATTGGAAGTGAGAAACATCATTGTGAAATGGTGTGGATGTGGTTTTTTGTCACTCTCTAATCACCCTTTTTGTTACCGATTGAGAGACCACACATCTTGGGTATCAAGTGGAATTGGAGTGAAGATTAAAAGTCTTCCCAAGAACGTTTGATCTTCGATTTTGAAATTCACCGCTTCAAGGTACGATCTCTTATTCTCGAATTCTGAAATTTACTTAGTACGTGTTATCAATATCGAATGAAGTAGATCCGTCTAAAAATTATTTTCCGCTGCATTTATCTTTATTTCCATCATTGGTCACACTTCTTCACATACTCCAATGCCTCCTTCTGCATCCCTGACCACCAATATCCTTGTGTGTCGGCTCGATGAGACAGGGATCTTCATCCTGTGTGGCTCCCACAGATCCCCTCGTATAGCTCTTCGAGCAGTAACTCTGATGCCTCAGGGTGAATACACAGTAGGTATGGTCCAGAGTAGGAGCGCCTATACAACTTGTGGTCCTCGGACAACCAGAACCGAGAAGCATTCCTTCGTATTTTTTAGTCTCTAACTTCTTCTCGGGTAGAACATCATCTTTGAGGAACCTCACTATGGGGTCCATCCAGCTGGGACCCATCCCAACTTGATGGATGCGGACCGTGCCCTTTGCCACCTCATTTGCTCTTTCCAGATGCTTCAAGAGTGATCCGAGGCAAATCCCTTACCAAAGAGGTGGCAAATGTGGCCAATGAATCAACATGGGTATTTACACTCCTAGAGACATGTGACAAGCTAAAAAGATCGAAATCTGACTATAAGCGCTTGACCTGGCTTAGGTACTCTTGCATCCTCGAATCTCTGGCTTCTAGTTCTCCCTTTACCTAGCCTACCACCAATCTTGAATCCGAGAACATCTCCACTACTTTTTCTCCCATTTTCTGCACCATGACCATCCTTTGTAAGAGTAATACTTAGCTTCATTGTTTGTGGCCGAGAACCCTAGCTTTAGGAATTTTTCTATGACAGACTCCTTAGGGGATACTAAGAGTAGCCCAACTCCAGACCCCTTCTGATTTGTTGCGCCATCAACGTATACCTTCCAACATGGTAGCCCCGGGATGAAGATTGCCCCAACTGATTTTTCGTTCATGCTTATCTTCTCAGCTGACATCTCTACTGGTGGTTCAGCGAATTTGACCACCAAATCGTCCAAGACCTGGCCTTTTATGGAGGTTCGAGGCATGTATTTGATGTCAAAAGCCCCCAGAATTGTGTTCCACTTGGCGATCCTTCTTGTGTAGTCAGATGTCCGAAGTATAGACTTCAAGGGTAATTGGGTTAGGACAACTACTGTGTGAGCCTAGAAATAATGGGGGAGCTTTCGGGTAGCGTGGACCACAGCTAGTATGACTTTCTCTAAGGGTAGGTACTTGACCTCAGCTTCATGTAGTGACTTGCTAACGTAATAGGCTTGTTTTTGAATGCCATTGTCGTCCCGAATCAGTACCAGGCTCACAGCGTGAAGTGCCACAGCAAGGTATGTGTATAGGACCTTGTCAGCCTTAGGATTGAACATGATAGGTGGCTGGGATAGGTACTCCTTGAGTTGCTGGAAGGCCACGACACAGTCCTCATACCACTTAAATCCCTTCCACTTGTTGATCAGGAGATAGAAAGGCATGCACCTGTCAGTCGACCTGGAAATGAATTGATTTAGGGCCGCGATCATTCCAGTAAGCTTTTGGACCTCCTTGGGGTTTTGCGGAGGCTTTAGATTATGAATAGCCTTGATTTGGTCTGGATCAACCACGATTCCCCTCTGGGTAATAATGTATCCTAAAAACTTGCCAAATCCCACGCCAAACGAGCATTTGGAAGCATTCAGGCACAGCTTGTGCTTCCTCAAGACATCAAAGGTGCAGTCGAGGTCCCCCAAATGTTCGGACACCGTTTTACTTTTTACCACCATATCATCAACGTAGACTTTGATGCTCTTGCCCAGCATTGGCTCGAACATTCTCGTCATCATCCTTTGATAGGTGGACCCTGCGTTCTGCAGGCCAAATAGCATTACTTTGTAATGGTAGTTCCCAATGGGCGTCACAAAGGCTGTCTTCTCCTGATCCTCCAAGGCTAGTGGTATTTGATGATAGCCTTGAAAGGCGTCTAGGAATCTCATCCAAGGATGGCCCGTAGTTGCATCCACTAGCTGGTCTATCCGAGGCATGGGGAACGGGTCTTTTGGACATACCCTATTCAGGTTAGTGAAGTCCACACAAACCCTCCACTTTTCGCTTTTCTTCTTGACCACCACAATGTTGGCCAACCACTCAGGGTAAAAGACCTTTTTGATAGCCTCTGCACACTTAAGCTTATTCACCTCTTCCCTAATAGCATCAGCGTGCTCTCCCGATGGGCGTCGGGGTGGCTGTTTCTTGGGAATTATGGACGGATTGACATTGAAATGGTGACAGATGAAGGACGGATCAATCCCTGAGGCATCACAGGCATCCCATGCAAACACGTCAATATTACTTTTGAGGAACTCAATTAGCTCCTCCTACTCCTTGGAAGGCAGCTGAGCCCCGACCTGAAAGAACTTCTCCGGGTCGTCACCAATTACCACTTTCTCCAAATCCTCACATTTTGCTTCCTCGACAGCTGCATTAGGAGGCGCCGCCGGGGTCTTTGATTGCTATAAGCCCTCTTTAGCAGTGGCCGAGGGCTATGCATTGAGCCGACGTGATATGGCAGCCACCATGCACTGCCTTGCTGTGGATTGACTACCACGGATTTCGAGAACTTGATCCCCTGACGGAAATTTCACCTTCTGGTGCAAGGAGGAGGCGATAGCCCCCAAGGTATGGAGCCATGGCCTTCCTACGATGGCTGTGTAGGGGGAGTAGGTGTCCACTACTATAAAGTTCACCTCCACCACCTCTGGGCTGGTCTGGATGGGTAGCCTGATCATGCCCTTTGGGATAACAAGTTTCCCGTCGAAGCTCATCAAGGAAGAGCTATAGGGCGTTAAGTCCTCCGGTTTCAACCCCAGCCCTTTGTAGAGGTCCGGGTACATGACCTCGGTCGCGCTGCCATCATCAACCATCACTCTCCTCACATCATAGTCCCCGATTCTAAGAGTGATCACCAAAGCATCATCATGGGGCTGAGTGGTCCCAATCTTTTCTTCCTCTGAAAAAATCAAGGTTAGGTGAAAATTCCTTCTGGCCCTCTTTGGCTCTGGCTAGGAATCCTCGGCAGGCATCTGGGCCACAGACAACACTCGTGAAGGGCGTGTGCTTGTTTTTCCTAGTGCGGCCAAGATTACATTGATCGTCCCTGCGAGTGCCCTTAGGGCGTTGTCTCTCCTTGGCTCCTGATAGGTCTGGCCTTGATGGTCACTAGGGTGATGCAGAAGGTGCTTCAGCTTTCCTTCTCGGACCAGCTAGTCCAGATAGTTCCAGAGATTCCTACAGTTCTCTATAGTATGTCTGTGGTCCCTGTGGTACTGACAATAAAGGTTCTGATTGCGCTTCGTGGACTCCCCCACCATCTTATTCGACCACCTAAAGTACGGCTTGTTCTCGATTTTTACCACCACCTTGTGTACTGGCTCTCGGAATATGGCATGGACCATCTGTGTGTCAGCTGCTCCAGATTGCCCCGCGAAGTCCCTCCTCAGGCGGGTGCTGTTGTATCGGTTCGACCTGATATCCCTCCTCTCCTGAGGGATAGCCTTCTCCTTTCCTCTGCCTTGCAGCTAGTCTTCCTCCACTCGTTTGTACGTGTCGATCCGATCCATCAGTTGGCGCATACTGGTGGCAGGCTTGCCAGTCAGAGACTTTCTTAGGCCGTGTCCAGTTAGGAGGCCATTTTTGAAGGTACTAATGGCCACATCATCAAAATTGCCCTCCAGTTCATTGTACATCTCCCAATATCGGCCCGAGTAGGCCTTTAAAGTCTCTCCATCATGCATGGATAGAGACAGTAGCGCGCTCAAGGGCCGAGGGGCTATGCTGTTTGTAACAAAGTGGGAGCCAAAGGTCTGGGTCAGCTATCTATATGAATCTATAGAATTCGTCTTCAAACCATTGAACCACCTCATCGCCATTGGACCCAAGCTAGAGGGGAAAACCTTGCATATCAATGCCTCGTTCTTAGAGTGGACAGCCATCCTTTGGTTAAACTGGCTCACATGCTCCACAGGGTCCGTTTTGCCGTTATAAATGGAGAAGGTTGGCTGCTGGAACCGCCGAGGAAGGGTAGCCCCTTCTATGTGACACGTTAAAGGCGACTTGGATAGTTGATCCAGCGCCCTGCTCATGGCATCGTATCCTAAGCCCCTAGGAGATGGGCTTTTACGTTTATGCTCCCGGTAGTGCTCTTCTTCATGAGAGAAGGTCTCGCTTGGAGGAGTTCTCGATCTTTACCTATAGTCATCGTCGCTTTCATCGTCAGAGGGCAGGTCGGGGCTAGGTTGAGGTCGCCTTCGTTGTGCATGGCGTAGCCTCCTCTTCAAGTCATCTATCTCTCGCTGCATGGCCTGCTCATTGTTCTGCCCTTGGGTCACGCGGCTCCTAACCGCTTTTGGTTGTATGGCCCGGTTGTTGTTTTGTCTTTAGAGCACATGACTATCCCCACACGAGTAGCTTCTACTAGTTTGAGTGGCGTGCACACTTCCCTCTCGAAATCTTCCATTCTCTTCATTTCGATCGCGCTCAGGGTTGGCGAAGTTACCCTGATGCTGGGACTTGACCGGTTTGGGCTGATGGGAGCTTGCTTGATGAGGGCCTGATCCTGCCATGCTTGGTCGTTGCCCTTACTAACACACGAGTTCTCCCCACAGACAGCGCCAATTGTAGGGACTGGGTTTGAGCACTTCTACCGTGGAGTGAGTGGACTCAAGCCCAGCTAACCCGATACAATGAATTTGTAGAGAGCGGGTTCAAGAACTAGGCCCTAGTGAGGGATACAACAGCTAGGCATGGTTGCATATGAATTGAATAGCATGAACATGGGTTAAAATGTGCAATGATGTTACTCGGCCCTCCTCTTGGGAGCTTGGTGTTCTTATTATTTCTTTAGTGATTGGTTACAAAGGGTTCTGTGATGTTACAGGTTGTTACAGTGTTCTATACTTCTAATTTTCTCCTTTTTTTTTTGGTCCCTTTTCAAGAGAGATTCCTTACATTATATACCCCCTTTCAGTTGATCTTAGCACTACATTTGTTGATCAAGCAGGTCATTACTTGAGTGCTTGTCCCATCAGCTGCCTTCCCCTTCTTTCTGTGGGTTGCAGCAACCAAGGCTGCACTGTTCAGGGGTCATTTCCTCATTAATGCGGCCAGAACGTTAGTTATGGGCATTTAATGTGGAGGTGACAGATCATCCTAGACTTGCTCCTCCACCATGCTTCCATGGCTGACATGTTGTACTTGTTCTTTCTCTTTAGATGCTCAGGAAGGCTGCTTTTGGTGGCCCGTTACTTACTCCTCCCATGGTCTTGGTTGGCCGAGGACAGGGTTGTCCTTGGCAAGGTTCCTGGGCAATTTGGACCTTCACACTTCGTCCTCGGGCGTTTCCTCCTCCTCGGCATAGGCCTTGGGCTTGGTATAAAGTGGGCCGAGGTTGCCAAATCCTCTGACCCCACAACAATAGATAGAAGAATATGAACCATTTCAACAAAAGAATAATATTGATAAAAAAAATACTAAAGATTGTGAAATTATATATTTGTAAAAATATAGTGATGGAAATTACTTTTTGAAATTGTTTAATGTTTAGGGAGAACAAGTTATCTACAATAAAATTCCGAAAATAAATTATACATTATACCACATCTCAAAATAATTATATATTCACGTGCATCGTGTGAGTCTGCAACTGGTATAACTATAAAGCTTAAATCCTTTGAATTTTTTTTTTTCAATCTCTAAACAATCATTAGGGATTGTTTGGTAGGCTCGCATGGAATCCTAAAAGGGATATGCCAATAATCATCAGTATGAACGAACTTCATCTTCTCTCTTAGCGGCATAAGTAAAAGCTAGGGCAGTAATTATCAATACAATCAAACTTCATCTTCTCTCTTACAATTCTAATTTAGATTGATGAATTTTTGTACTTTTTGTATCCCTATTTTGGGTTGATATGTTTTGGTAGTGTGTTTTTTGAGTTCCCCATCACATGTACTCTCTCTTCCTCTTATAGTTTGCTTTGAGTTAATTGTTAGATATTTTGAAAGTAAGAATTTGAGATTATATCAAAATACAATCTACATGGCAACGTATTTGAATGTGCCTATCAATTTTATGAGCAATATCAATTGTAAATTTGTGATGAGATTTGATTATGCATAACACAGAATTTAATTACTACATAATAAGCATATTTATAGACATATATAACCATATTAATTTTAAACATAGCTATAAAAAAATATATTTTTAGCATATTTATAAACATATCAACAACAATAACTATTTTACTCAAACGTTTATTCAACTTCACCCACTTTGATGTTATTTTGGGTAATTGCTATTTCAAAATTTTGTTTCTTCAACTTCACTTATAACATTGCGGGTTCCATCTTATAGAATGAAGTAAAGTTAGCTTTGAAATTGAAATGAAGTAACATTTACTAAAAATAAAGCATAGCAATTTTAGCAATTTTAACCCAACAATAAAAAAAAAACCCAGATGTCATAATAAAGCAACAATCATAAACCCAACAAGTTTTTCTTTTCCCTAAATTGTCCCTAATGTATTTGCACGCGCCCTTTTACCTTCATATGACAGCCTCAAGGGCATTCAGTATCATACTTGTAATATTTCTAAAGTCAAAGTTCTTTGAGAAAAAAAATATATGGTGATAAGAAAAGGGATATAGTATATAAATTAATCATAATTGTTGTGGGCTGGGGAGTGTCAATTAGTTTAAATGACACGATCAGAAGAAAGACCATTTTTCATACTCGAATGCTGAGTAACACTCAAAGAAGACTAAATTTTCATTGATTATTCAGTTCTCTACGATATTCCATTTACATGATTGGAACGGTTAACATCTCTTATACCAGAGTACCTTTTTTTGAATTGGTGGAAATATTTCAACTTTAATAAGAAATAGAGTGTCCACTGTAATGATGCTACTCTATCTTTATAAATTAATTCCCGAAAGTATCATGGGTCTGGTGATATCCTTTTATAGGTTTTGCATTCCCTTTGAAGAATTCCTACAGTATCGAGTTTTAATGCGCTTTAAGGTGAAGTTACAAAATTTTGGCAGAACACAGAATTTACCAACTAATGAGCATATTTGAAACAAGCCCGACGTGCTTGGTTTGACAGATTTCACTCTCAGTCGTTGCTGCACCTTGGGTTTGAGGCTTCCATTGCAGATTCTTCTCTATTTGTATATCACTCTCATTAGACCATCATTTATCTCCTTGTGTATGTTGATGATATTATCATTACAGGCAACTCATCCTCTCAAGTCTCTCATCTTGTCACTGCACTTAGTAAGGCTTTTGAGCTTAAGGATTTGGGTGCTCTTTCCTATTTCTTGGGCATTCAAATTCTGCCTTCCAGATTTGGTCTCACTTTATGCCAATCCAAGTATGCCTCTGATGTTCTTCATAGATTCAACATGGAGAATTCCAAGCCCACAAAGACTCCTTGTTGTCCTAATGTACGTCTTACTCCCTTTGATGGCTCTGTTCTGCCTGATCCTTCTGAATATTGAAGTATGGTGGGGGCTCTCCAATACTTAACCTTCACACGCCCTGATTTGGCTTTTAGCGTGCATCAGCTCTGCCAATTTTTGCAACATCCCACTACTTCTCATTTGGAGGCTACCAAACGTGTTCTTCATTATGTGCAAGGCACCTTACATTTTGGGATCCACCTTGCTCCTGGTCCTCTCACCTTTTCTGCCTTCTCTGACGCAGATTGGGCTGCAGACCCCACTGACAGGAAGTCTACTACTGGGATGTTAGTGTTTCTTGGTTCCAACCCAATTTCTTGGTCTTCTAAGAAACAACCCACTGTTTCCCGTTCTTCCACAGAGGCAGAGTATTGTGCATTGGCCTCCACTGCAGCGGAATTAGCTTGGCTTCGCACTCTCTTCAAGGAGCTTAAGTTGTTTCTTCCTCACATTCCCATTCTATGGTGTGATAATAACTCTGTTATTGCTCTAGCCTCCAATCCTGTCTTCCATTCAAGAACAAAGCACATTGAAGTTGATTATCACTATGTGCGAGGTTGTGTTCTTCGGAGTACTTTGGGAGTCAAGTTTATCTCTGGCCGTGACAATTTCGCTAACATTTTTACTAAGCCTTTACCTGGTCCTCATTTTCTGGTTCTACGTAGCAAACTCTTGGCTAACACTGCCTCGAGTTTGAGGAAGGATGTTGAGAGTAGTTCCAGAACACCAGAAAACAGGGCATTGATGACCAACGGCTAGTCTTTAATAGCTAACTCAGCTATTCCTCAGAACAATGTTGTTCTACTTAAAAGCATAGTTTGTTAATGTATTTAAGTGAAACGCTGCATTTTATACTCCTGTAATTAGCACCTTGATACGCTGCGTTTTGTATAGTTGATGTTAGTGCTTAAGCTCAGTCTGTTAGACAGTTATTAGCAGTTACTTAGTTCCTAATTTCCCTCCACAAATTCCGGATCAATTCCGTGATTTCAAGGATCTCTGATTGGGCAGTTATAGATTCTTGTGTCTATATATATTGTACATGATTGTAATGAAAGGCTAAGGCATTTATTCTTCCAGAATTTTTTTCCTTTCGTTCTCAAACCTTCTCTCTTTTCTCTCACTGAGTTTATAGCTTCTCTGAGTGATTTACTGTGTGAACGCCATTGTTGTGATTTGTAAAGCTTAGATTGAATCTTTTCAATATAACCGTATTAATTTTAAATGTATTTAAAGACATATACATCTTCAGCATATTTATAAACATTTCAGTAACAATAATTATTTTACTCAAACACTTTTACCTACTGTAATGTAATTTTGGATAAACGTTATTTCAACTTTTTGTTTCTTCAACTTCAGTACGAACATTGTGAGTTCCACCTTATTGGATGAAGTAAAGTTGAGCAAACAAATTCATGCTTTTAAGTAGAAATCTTTTCACTTTTCAATTGCTATCTAAAACAAAATTCTAAACATATATATACAACTATAATTTTTTCAATTTCTAATAAATTTCTTTCGTAAGAAGTATTCTCAATTTTTTTCTTAAAAAAAATAAACCCTTTTAAATACCATGTAAAACATACATTAAAACAAAAATACAACAACAAGAGTTGAGACACAACCACAACGAGTTTTGTTTGTATTGAACTTTCCAATATTAGCAACCATAAAATCTATGCAATATAATAATTGAAGTCTTTATAATTAAGTGTGCTTGTCTCTTATTGTAATACACTATTCATTTGTTTACTCGCTTTCCATTTCATTCCTCTCTCTCTCTCTCTCCACTCAATTGTCATCTCCCATTCCCTCTCTTTTTTCCCTAATAGAAGAACTTAATTTATGTTTCATTTTCCCCTTGATTCTTGAGATGCTTAATTGTCGAATTCTCACTTCTATTTTCCTCTTATTGAAAGTTGAAATTACGTAAACTTAGACTTATAATTGAGTTTAGAAACTTTGAAAAACTTTATCAAGTGGATTGCTTTATTAGGAAAGGTTTCCTTTGGAGTGGTTTTTCTTATCCGTTTTTCACTTTATCACTATGTCACCTCATTCTTTTGATTGATTTATATGATTATTGATATCTTATTTGATATGCCTCGTATGCTTCAATTAATTTACACATAATTGGTTAGTTGGGATAATTTGGAATAATTGGATAATTTACAAATTAGTAAACATCAACCTGGGTCTAAAACTTAATAATTACTTATTAATCTTAATTGAGTGTAGAGATGACAACAATTTCATCCTTATCTGCTCAACTTTGTGTAGGTTTTTCTTATTCTAAAAGGAGAAAGGATAGAGATATGTTTTGCTTGCCCCATGCAGAATATGTGTGTCTATACAATTTAATTTGTTACAAGTGGGATAATATATATATATATATATATATATATATATGTATATTTATTTATTTATGAAAGTTATTTTTTTTAATACTTACTACATTAGGACAAAGTTTGGCTACAACTTCGACTAAAAACATGGGTACAAATAATGAAAATCTAGATGTTAAATACTTGAATTACATATTCTTTATGTTCTTAACATGTGTCAAATTTCGTGTCAATTAGATCTTATTGATTATTCGATCCATAAACTTATTTTTTATGCATAATTTGAGATTACAAAGACATGAAATTTAAACATTTGATTGATGATAAAGTTATTGATATTTGATAATCTAGAAATTTTGCTAGTATGAAAGATATAAGAAGAAAATGTAATTTAAATAATGGTAGATTTATCAAAATACACATCCATAAAAAAATATTGACTCAAATTTTGTCAGAATTCTATCATCATTCCCAAAACACTTGTTTCTCTTTCTCAACACTCTCATAGTTGTCTCTCTCCTTTCTCTTGTTTCTCTATCTCATTATTGTTGAATTCATGCTTCATTAGGAACGACAAAATACAACGAACCAACTCTGCCCAACATCAGGGCCGGCCCTAGGCCTAAGCCACTTAGGTCATTGCCTAGGGCCCCCCTACTAGAGAAAGATCCCAAATTTCGGGGGCAAAAACTGATTTTTAAAAAAAAAATATTTTTGGGAGATATTAAAAAAATTGTAGTTAATTTTTTTCTTTTATTTTTTTCACTATTAAGAAGACTTAAAGAATTAAGTAATGCTAGAAATAGAGATAAAGATAAGACAAATTTAATTAAGGGTTTGACTAATGTGTGCCATCAGGGCATACATTAGTAAACCATTTTAGGAAATTTTTTTATGGAAAAATGAAAAAGTGATTTACAGTTTTGATAGCTTTTTTAATTCCACATAAAAACTTTCCCAAAATGGATGATTAATGTTACTAATCACAAGTAATTCAATTGGGAAAATATTAAAAATACTATAAATTTTACTACATAACTTTTTTGATTTAATGTGACAATGAATATGATAGGTGCACTTCAACAAACTATTAAATGCATTTTTTAATGAATTTTTGTGATTGATGATATATCTTTGTAATTCTCATGTTGTAAATTTTATAATATCTTTAGCACTTTTGTAAGCCTCATGTCATTGATCACATTCGTTACAACATTAGTTTGTAGTAAAATTTATTATATAACTTTAACATTTGTTAGGGACATATTTTATGTAATTGGCTAATCCTTTGACAAAATGCACTTTACTTGTAATTGGGTAGATCTAGGATGGCTTTAGGACTTCAAGAAACATGTTGTTCAAGTTAAGTGTTAAAGCCATGAAGATCTGACCAAGAAACAAGTGAAGAAGAGTTGTTTATTAAAGCTCGACAGAAATCTCGACATAAAGACTTCTATCAAGATTTAAAGTCGAAACTTGACAGAAGCTCGACATAAGCTGTTTTTGTCGAGACTTACGAATTTAGAACTTCCAGATCTGATTTTTCGACCCATACTGAAATATTTGTAAAGGGTTTCTTTTCTCACAACCCCAGACATATATAAGGATTATTTTAAAGGGGTCGCATATGCAAAAAGTGACCTAGTTCATTATTCTCTCTGAAGAAGCTATTGCGTCTTTATGCCAAGGGTTTTGTAACCAAGGAGCTTCCTGATCTTCATCGTTGATGAACTAAAGAACTTTGCAGCTAACAACCTCTTCAAGTTGCTAGAGTTAGTCACGTACTAGGATCCGTGTACATTAATTAGTCATGTACTAGGATTCGTGCATCAAGGGAAAGATTGCTACTACAATACAAGTCCAATTGGGTATTGGGGTAAGGGTTCAACTGTATGTTAGTATTTCGAGATAGGTCAAAGGGTTTGGGAAGGTTCCTTATACTTGTAACCGCTTGTTTTTGCTACCACGCTATTGTATGAAATTTGATCTAAATAATTAACTTGGGTAATTAATTAATTAATTGCAAGAGGTCAATTCATTTTAAGCCAACAACATTTTCTCAAGAAAACAAAATCATATTAAAAAGTAAAAAGAATGCATTTTTTTTTAAAAAAATATTATATAAAATGGTAGTTAAATATTTTTTAATTGATAATATAAAAACCCCATTTGAAAATTTCGCCTTAGACCTTCGAAACGTTTGGGCCAGCCCTGCCCAACATGTCCCACTCCCATCCTACGTGGGCTTTTCCCCTTCCAAAGAGATGACAGCAGATAGACACAAGACACCCAAAATCCAATCCTACCCCATTCAGCTCTATTGGGTGATGTAATACGATTATTCGTTTCTTCTTTTTTTATTACTTTTGATAACAATACTGATTGTGAAGTTGGGTGTACTTAGTTCAGTCAATAAGTTAAGCGTGTATGAAAAAATACCCCGTCCAAGAAAATGCCATCGGAAGAAGATGACATTAAGTTGATTCCTAAGTTGGATGTACGCGAATGTTTGTTCTCTTACAAATGGACTTCTTCATTAGCATTCTACATGACTTGGATAACCACTGTAAGGTTGAATTTAATCAACCATCTAATTGGCTTTATTCCGTGACCAATTTGCTTGTAATTTAGCACTTAGTAACCCTGTATTTAGGTGGGAAAATTGTAAGGGTAGTGTGTGAGAAGATGTGAAGAAAAGCTCAAGAGTGTGCAAGAAAACAGAGTCTCGCGGCTAGGGCTCGCGGGTGGATCGCGACTGGCAAGCCGCGAAAGGCAGGCACGTGGGAGGCACACTCGGAAGCTGAAAAGTCGCGCCAACTGTCACGCTACAGGACAAAAGTTCCAGGCTATCCAGGCCGTTACGTCGCGACTGGAACTCGCGACTTGGACAAGCCGCGAGTAAACCCTGTTTGGCAAAAACTGACGTTTTGCATTCCCTTCTCACCCTACTATATATACACCCTTATACCCACTAAATTGAGAGAGCTTCCAGAGAGAATTTTGAGAGAGAAACCCTAGAGAAAAACAAGATTGCCTCATCCCTAATCTTTACCTTAGAGACTCTTCAAATTCCTCTACTCTCTTCCTCTCCATTGTCATACCCTTGAGAGGTCTTTTACCAAATCTTTATCTCACCACACCCACGTCTGTGAGAAGGTTCATTTGGTGCTTAGGGAAGCAGTTTGGGAAGGAACCAATATACATTGGTTGATGCTATGGTCAAGTAGCGGAATCCGGGAAGCTAGAGAAGAAATAGGTTCGGCGTAACCTCGTTGGAGCAAGAAGCTTGGAGGGCTTAGGTACTTGGGTAGATTAGGCTTGGAGGGTCTTCTGCTGTTCATGTATCCCAACTATATTCTTTAGTGGATTGGATCACCGCTTGGAGGGCGGCGGAGAGGTTTTACGCCGAGGACTTCGGTTTCCTCTTCGATAACACATCGTGTGTTGTCCGTGTGTTTGCATCATTCTTTCCCTTATCTTTGCCTTATATTTACTGCTGTGGATGTGTTTATATTTGGCTTTGATTGTTCTATCAATTCTGTTATAAGCTGATTATCATATTCCGCACATTAATTGTTTGATAAAAAGCTTGAATTGGTATTTTTGTAATTTGGGGTCTAAACGTTCAAAGGTGTTTCATATCCTTTTTGAACTTTCAACCACTTTCCTAGAAAACTGCCTACCTTCGTTGTTAGATGGTCTAGGACATCGAGAGAAACTTGATGTACTCTTTTAGCATTCACATATGATTATATAAAATGCATATAAATGAAATTTAGATGATATTGTAGTACCAAAAACACACCACATCCACATTAAGTCATTCATCGCTGTTCAATTTGAATACTCTTGACATTAAAAAGAAAATAGTTTGAATAATTTAAAATAATTACTTTCATCCCAAAGGATTCAAATGCAACCCACAACCAATTAGGGGGAAAAAAGAAGACGTTAATTCAGGCGGAAATGTTTTTAGTTGAAAACATTTTTAGTCAGAAAATATTTTGTACCGAAACAATCACAACCAATTTGCTACATGCCTTTCATTTATAATTGAAGAACTTGTACTATCAGCTGTGTTGCCGTGCATCTTCTTTCTTATTTAATACAATGCAACTGCTATCAAGAAAAGAAATTTTAATCATGAAAATCTCGTCTTGGACCCCATAAAACTAAGAAGACAAAATTCGCGTTATATTAAATGCAAAAAAGATCCTGTTTCCGTGTAATCTTACAAGGCCATGTATTGACTTCATACTTGTTGAGAAATGATAGAAATATAAATAAAACAAAGTAAAAGGAACAAGAAATATATATTGATAAACTCTTATATTCAAGTGGTCATCCACAATTCTTTGATCTCTCTTAGATGTGTACCATAACAGTAAAGAAATCTCACATATATATATGGACCTTAGAATGCTTGTAGAGTTTATGAGATAAGATTGTAATGATGAGTACAATTATGGACATTCATTTCCCCTATAGGCTTTACACATTTCAGCCTTTACACATCCCAAATAACCTTTTCATTGCCCAAACTTTACACATTCCAATCAGACTTTATTTCTAACATACCCCCTTGGATGACCACTTTCTAAGAATATGTCTCGTTAAAACCTTGCCAAATAAAAACCCTGTGGAAAAAAATTTTGGCTAAGGAAAAATAGTACAATATTCTTGTATATCTTTTAGTGCCTTAGGATTGCCTCATTAAAACCTTGCAAAGGAAAACCCAGTGAGAAAAAACCTTAGCGAAGAAAAAAGAGTACAATCAGCACACATCCCTTAGAAACTTTACTCCCCCTCATGAGTATATCGAATATCCTTAAGTCGACGCATACCAATGTTGTGCACCATCTTCTTAAAATTCACAGTTGGCAATGGCTTAGTGAACATATCGGCCAAATTATCACATGATCGTATTTGCTTGACATCAATATCGCCACTCTTCTGGAGCTCATGTGTATAAAAGAATTTTGGTGCAATATGCTTGTTACTATCACCCTTGATATATCCTCCCCTAATTTGAGTGATACAAGCGGCATTATCTTCGTATAATATCGTTGGACTTTTTATGATTGATGATAATCCACAGTTCTCACGAATATGTTGAATTACCGATCTCAACCAAATACATTCACGACTCGCTTCATGAATTGCGATAATCTCTGCATGATTTGAGGAAGTAGCAGAAATTGTTTGCTTAACAGATCTCCATGAAATAACAGTATTTCCATAAGTAATTAAATACCCTGTTTGTGATCGGCCTTTGTGTGGATCAGAAAGATAACTTGCATCAGCATATCCAACTAACTGTGGTTTTGATCCATTTGGATAAAATAATCCTAAATCAGTAGTCCCACGAAGATAACGTAAAATATGTTTAATTCCACTCCAATGTCTTCGAGTTGGTGCAGAACTATACCTTGCTAGTAAGTTAACTGCAAATACTATATCAGGTTATGTGTAATTTGCAAGATACATCAAAGCACCAATTGCACTAAGATATGGTACTTCAGGACCAAGAGTTTCTTCATCATCTTCTTATGGTCGAAACGGATCTTTCTTGACATCAAGTGACCGATCCACCATTGGAGTGCTCAAAGGATGAGCTTTATCCATGTAAAATTGTTTCAGGACTTTTTCTGTGTATGTTGATTGATGAACAAGAATTCCATTTGGAAGATGTTCAATTTGTAGGCCAAGACAAAATTTTGTTTTACCAAGATCTTTCATCTCAAATTCATTCTTTAAACAATTTGCTGTTTTTGTTAACTCTTCTGGAGTCCCTACAAGATTTAAATCATCAACATATACTGCAACAATAGCAAATCCAGATTCTGATTTTTGATAAAAACACATGGACAAATTGGATTATTCTCAAATCCTTCTTTCAAAAGATATTCACTGAGGCGATTATACCACATGCGTCCGGATTGCTTTAACCCATATAAGGATATTTGTAGCTTGATAGAATACATACTTCGGGATGTAGGATTATATGTTTCAGGCATTTTATATCCTTCAGGGATTTTCATGTAGATATCATTATCTAATGATCCATATAGATATGCTGTAACAACATCCATTAATCGCATATCCAAATTTTCTTTTGCTACCAAACTAATCAAAAATCTGAATGTAATTGCATCCATTACAGGAGCGTATGTTTCTTCATAATCAATACCAGGTCTCTGCGAGAAACCTTGTGCTACAAGTCACGCTTTGTACCTTATAATTTCATTTTTCTCATTTCGTTTACGTACAAATACCCATTTGTATCCAACAGGCATTACACCTTTAGGTGTTCGGACTACAGGTCCAAAAACTTCACGTTTACTTAGTGAATTTAATTCTGCTTGAATCGCCTCTTTCCACATTGGCCAATTATTTCTACGTTGACATTCATCAATGGTTTGTGGTTCATATTCATTATCATTACTTCTGGTAATATCAAGGGCAACTTTATATGAAAATATGTTGTCAACAACAATTTTATTTCTATCTTATATTTCTCCTATATATACATAATGTATCGAGATCTCGTTATTTTCAGGTACCTGATCCTCTTCAGGGGATAACTCTTCAAGATGTTTATTTTCAGGAGATTTTTGTTCATGAGTTTTGGATAGATCAATTATTTCTGTGACCTGTTTTCTGGGTATAGCCTCTTTCTAGGCTGCAACTTATTTTTCTTGTGTTTTTCTCTTCCGGGGAATTTTATCTTTAACACCGATAGGTCTTCCACGCTTCAGGTGTGGCTTTGATTCATTTGCTGCTGTATTAACTGATTGTCCTACAGGGACTTCAATCCGTGCTGGAGTATTAGCAGCTGGAGTGTGAGATTTCACTATTTTCTTATTGTCGGTGAATACATCCGGTAATTGATTTGCAATTCCTTGCAAATGAATAATCCTTTGAACTTCCAGTTCACATTGATTTGTATGAAGATCAAGATGAGATAGCGTCGAAACATTCCAAGTAATCTCACATCGTGCTTCAAGCAACAACTTTTCTCCCCCTAATGGTGGGAAGATTGTTTCATTAAAATGACAATCCTCAAAACGTGCCTTAAAAACATCACCAGTTAGAGGTTCAAGATATCTAATGATAGATGGGGAATCAAAACCCGTATAAATTCCAAGTCTACATTGAGGACCCATCTTAGTGCGTTGTAGGGGTGCAATAGGTACATATACAGCACAACCAAATGTGCGCAAGTGAAAAATATTTGGTTGTTGGCCAAGTACAAGTTGCAATGGTGAAAATTTATGATAAACAGTTGGCCTAATACGAACTAATGATGCAGCATGTAAAATAGCATGACCCCAAGCAGAAACTGGTAATTTTGATTTCATAAGCAAAGGTCGAGCAATAATTTGAAGTCTTTTGATAAGTGATTCAGCTAAACCATTCTGAGTATGTGTATGGGCAACAGAATGTTCAACATCAATTCCAATTGACATGTAATAATCATTAAAAGCTTGAGATGTGAATTCACCAGCATTATCTAAACGAATTTTCCTAATTGGATAATCAGGAAATTGTGCTCGTAACCTAATTATTTGAGCAAGAAGCCTAGCAAATGCAATATTTCTAGTAGAAAGTAAACATACATGTGACCATCTGGTTGATGCATCAATTAAAACCATAAAATACTTGAATGGACCACAAGGTGGGTGTATTGGTCCACATATATCACCTTAAATTCTTTCTAAGAAAGATGGAAACTCAACAGCAATCTTTGAATGTGATGGTTTGGTAATTAATTTACCTTGAGAACATGCACTACATGGATAATCACTAGGTAAAAGAATCTTCTGGTTCTTTAAGGGATGTCCGTGGGAGTTTTCAATAATTTGACGCATCATTATTGATCCTGGATGACCTAGACGATCATGCCAAAGCATAAAAACCTTTGGGTCCGAACACTTCTAGTGTATTGCAACATTTGTTTCAATTGTTCTCATTGTAGTATAATATAACCCAGAAGAGAAAATAAGCATTTTTTCTAATATGAGCTTCTAGCCCGATACTATTGAAGTAATATAAAGAAATTCTTCACTGCCTTCGTTATTGGTTTCAATATGATAACCATTATAATGTATATCCTTAAAACTAAGTAAATTTCTGCTTGATTTAGAAGAATACAAAGCATCATCAATACAAAATTGTGTGCCCTTTGGCAACATGATAATCGCTCTTCCAGAACCTTCAATTAAGTTTGATGAACTTGATATGGTTTTGACATTGGCTTTGCATAATTTTAAAATTTGAAAATATTTTTTTATCTTTAAGGATCGTATGAGTTGTTGCACTGTCTGCTAGACAAAAATCTTCTTTATTCATCTTGGAATTGATTTTACCAGTAGGACCCATGCATCTTCATATATGCAAAACATAAATTAAACTTTATTACTTTAAACATAAATAAAACATATCAAAATAAAAATACTTATTACAATGCCATAATATAATGAAAGAAAAATAATTAATTGGTATGGACATATCCATCACCAATCATACTTATTAGAATATGATAATATAATAAAAGAAAAATAATTAATTGGTATAGACATTTCCATCACCAATCAAATTATCAAATTTTCCATCAACATCCTCAAAGAAATCAGAGGCATCAAGATGAGTCATATCCACTCCATTTGAAAGTTCAAGATAATTCATGAGTCATATCCACTCCATTTGATGCCTCTGATTCATATGGAGTGGATATGACTCATCTTGAACTTTCATGAATTTTACAAGATAATTCAAGTTTCATCAAATTTTACAATTAAATTTGAACATGTATATGTAGTACTGTTGTGGATATGACTCATTACAAGATGAGTCATATCCACAACAGTACTACATATACATGTTCAAATTTAATTGTAATGAACCAATACTTTACATTTTTAAAGATTATTAGTACATGAAATATATAGCTATAGGTATAAATAAACGTGACAACAATATATAATAATATATTACTAACCATTTTAACAATTCTTTTTTTATTGAAACTAAATAAACATAAATCTCATAATATATAATAATAGGATAATGTGAATCTCATAAAAATTTTAATCAATTAAAAATCATGAAAAATATGAGCATAAAACATAAAGACAAACAAATAGAATAATTACTAATTCTTTAAAAAGAAAACTTACAGTGAGTTAAGCGAACTACACAAATAATCTTTGATGTTTAAGAACAATGAGATCCTTTCCGAAATTGGGTAGAAACTTGTGCTGATAACGCATTGAGAAATGATAGAAATATATATATAAAACAAAGTAAAAGGAACAAGAAATATATATTGATATACTCTTATATTCAAGTAGTTATCCACAATTCTTTTGATCTCTCTTAGATGTGTACTATAACAGTAAAGAAATCCCACATATATATAGGACCTTAGAATGCTTGTAGAGTTTATGGGATAAGATTGTAATGATGAGTACAATTATGGACATTCATTTCCCCTATAGGCTTTACACATTTCAGCATTTACATATCCCAAATAACTTTTTCATTACCTAAACTTTACACATTCCAATCAGACTTTATTTCTAACAATACTGACATTATTCAAGTGTGATTCTTCAAAATTTTATTTGTTTCTCGTTGTCATAGTTGGCCGATTCCTATTCTCATTTAAATGAAAGAGAGATCTTATTCTACACCAATGAAAACAAATTAACTAATAAAATAATATAATATAAATTCAAAATGTGAAGTGAAAAAAATAATAATAATAACGTTTATAATAGATGGCCTATTTTTATTGGTGTAAAATAATATGTTAGCTATTTTATAAAAATATTTCTTGGGAGGAGTAGTAGTAAAGAGAGACTACTTCTTTTTGTATGGAGCAACAATCAATGGCTTGACCTTTATTTTTTGTTTTCCGTCAAAGTCGTCGTGGTTGATCCAAAAAAGAACCGAAAAGTCTAAAACATTTTTGTTGGGTCGATAATATATGTATTTCATCTACTTTAGCGTGCGTTTTGGGACGAGTATTCGAAGTGGGAGGCACGGCGTAAGTAGATAATTAAAGTAAGAGGAGTGAAGCAATCAAGCAGGAAAGATAAGTTTATAACATTAAAAGAAGAGAACATTTGTTTCTTTCAAAAGCATTTTCCCCATGTTCTTTGATATCTCTTCTTTTTATGCCCAGAATTATTGAATATTTTATTTTTTGAAAGGGAATTATTGAATATTGGGACCGAAGTTTGCTGGAGGAGTTATGCACCTTCATTTCCTGCATGTCTGACAGCAATGTAACAGCACAAAGTTTTGGGTTTGGAAGAGAAGGGTCTTGGGTGGCTGATTTGAAGGGCCAAGTTGGTGAAATCATTGGGTTCAGAGAAGGGCAACCACCCAACCATGTACAATCTGAACCCTCTTTCTGAAACTGTTCAGAGTGTGAGGAAGAAGAAGGAGAAGCAAAGCCCTTTAACAGCACAAAGTTTATAACATTAACACTGGTAAGCGTGCGTTTAGCAAATAAAATTATAAAACTAGTGTCACAATTTGTGTCATAACTCACCCATGTGACGAGTTGTGGTTGGTAGAGGAGTGTCTCCACATGGACGAGTTGCGGCACAAGTTGTGACACTAGGCTTATTTTAAATTAAAATACACTAGTAAGTTTGCAGATTAGAAAATTATTGTGTAGTCCCAACCAATAATTACATGACACCTTATTAAAAATATATATATATATATATATATATATATGCTTACAGCTTTCATGCCACATCAGCTTAATAACCCCTACCATCCTTAACGTCTGTTAACCCCATTTGAGTGAATTCAAAATTTAGATTGGGATATGCTCAACAATTAACCGATAATAAAGAATTACATTCTAAAAAATAATTTGTTAACAACTAAGTAGCATTTATTTGATAAGCCTATCAATAAACTAAAGAACTAATCCAACTAAATCTCTATCTTCTATTTGATAGCTCCCGCAACACCTGTTTTGCATTCCAAGACTCTTTAGGTTTCATGCCATCATTTCCTTGCATCACATCCATACTTGTGTAGTTCATAACATAATTTCATGAAAATATAGTATGCTTGGGATGGGGAGATTGCTTGACGTGAGATTCAATGCAGAACATGCCAAAGTAACGGTTGACCTGTGATTCTGTGAACAACTTTGGCACTATGAGAAATGTTATAATTTGAATTTATATACAACAATTCATAGGAAAAGTAATGAATAGTACTTTTTAAGACCAATGAAAAATTATACAAACCAGATCAATTACAAATGTTTAAGAAATTAAACTACTTATCATTGGACATTGTCATAACAAAGTCCGATTATGCTTAAAGGCAAAGATGCTTTTGCAAAATGCAAGAGTAAAAAGCAGACACAACATAGCCCAAAATCCTAGAATGAGGCTGCTACATCCAAAGCACCGTGTCTACACATGATAATTTTAGACCAAGCTATTTTTGGAATCCTCTTTGGGTTTATCATCCGTTTAGTGCCTGCTATAGGAATGAATGTATAAAATTATTTAATTTCTTTCGTGACTAAAATACATGTTTATGTATAAGTACATGTTTTTATCTATGTTTTAAAAAGGTTTGTAAGATTCATTATCATCAAGAAATAATTAAATGTAAGTTGATAGTTTTCCTTCTACATCAAAATGTAGAAGGAAAAAGCATTGGATAAAGCTAGCTTGAAAATATTTTGTGTTGATATGATAACAAAAAGAGAATTAGAAATTCAGAGCAAAACCCAAAAAAAAAAAAAATGTATTGGATAAAGCTAGCTTGAAAATGTAAGCGCAATTGTATATTTATTTTGTTTACTAATTTTTTTGTAGTTTAATACTTATCAAACAAAATATAAGAGTATGTTAATATATTATTTAATAATGTTTTTATATTTCTTTTTTTTTTTAACAACCTCGAGTAAAATTTTGACAATTTATCATAAGAAATGTTCAAACTATATTTTTCATTTGAAAGTTGTTTGGATAAAATCATTTAGGCCAGCCGTGACCACAGGAAGAAGGCAATATGGTTTGTTTACTATGTATCTTGAAAAAGAAACTTTATTATTAACCTCTTCCATTCTTCTTGATAAATTTATTTCTTCACAACATTTTATAAGCACGTATAAACAAACCTAAAAAAATATTATAGGAATTGCGGCATTCGTGCGCATGTGGCCAACTTAAAAATTCGTGGTCTCAAACTTCAACTAAAACTAGGTCAATTTATTTATCAAATTGGGAATTTTGATTGATGTTTAGTGAACTAGTTTGTTAATTTAACCATACCAACATGTGGCATGGATTATAGCCTTGTTTCAAATAATAAGTGTACATAATTAATAGAATTAAATTAAACTAAATTAAAATGTTGTCTTTACTAAAATATTGAATATTCAAATAAAAGAGAAATTTCTCAAATGATACTCATATATGATTTTAATATGCTAATTTATCTCACCCTAGTTTGGGTTGGTGACCTTTATAAAAGTAACTTAAATATAAACATGTACATAAACATAAACCTAGATTTTAAACATATTTAATAAATAAATAATTTTACACATTCATCTCTTATATGCATGTTTTTGTGCTAAATCTATACAAATAATAGAGAAAATAATTAGTTTTTTTAAGATAGAACACAAAAATGGCTTACACAAAGTGGGACACCATTTAAAACCAAACTTCAACAAGAAATGCTATTCGGACAATAAAGGATCACAACCCAATCCAAAAAATTGAGGTACAAAATATTTTTAAATCTTAAAAATAAAAAGATAAATAAAATCTCTAAAATTAAGAAAACAAAATGAAAAGGTTTATAGATTTTTAAATTATGCAAAAAGGTTCTTCAAAAACTATTCCGATATTTATTCTTAGAGATTTTTAAAATTTATAACCACTTGTATTTTTTTTTAAGTAATGCTAAGTTCTTTTTTTCTTTTTTCTTTTTTTTTTTTTCATTAGAGAGAATCCTTTTTTAGCTTTACCATATATATAATGTAAATATAAAAGAACATTTTACATTTTACACAAATATCCATTATAATCTCAAACCTATGTTGGGCATTGAAAATTCAATTAGTGTGAAAACACTAATGCTTGTTTAGACCTCCAATTTTAAATTACAACTTAATTGCTTTTACTTTAACTTATCTAAGTGCAAAACAAGAGTAAAACATTCGCAATAAACCGGTAACACTACTCTAAGCCATAAGCAAGCATAATAAAAAATAAACGTAAAGCTTAAAGAGTAGGGAAGAGAGATGCAAATACAAGATAACATCGAGCCGTGTTATCAACAAGGAAACTGAAGTACTTAGCATAAAACCTCTCGTAGCCTCCCAAGCTCCTGTTACCAACGGACTTCTCGGAGTCTTGTCTTTATTAGTTTTCCAAATCTTGCAATTCTGCCTAATTGCATCTGCCACTCAATGGGTTCTTCCAATACCTTCCATAGGCACTAAAACTTCTCTCAACACTTAGAATGGGTAAGGTAAGTGTCTGGGCTAAGACCCTCACAAGGATGTGTAGATGGAGAGGTGGGAGTAGATGGAAACTTTAGAGAAATGATGTAGAGGATTAAGGGTAAAACAATCTCTAACTCTTAAGTGTTTAGCTAGGGGTTCTCTCTCAAAAGTTTCTTCAGAAAATAATCTTTATTTTTCTTACATTTCGTGGATAATGAGGGTTTATATAGTGTTGGTAAAGAATGGGAAAGGTCACACTCCAAAAAGCAATAGGCAGTGGGTTTTGCGGGTCACTAGCGACTTGGCCTGAGTCACGAGTCACTCGTGAAAACTAGTCTGTCAATGACTCTTCAAATTCCGACATGTGCTTCTCACTCGTGAAAACTAGTCTGCCAATGACTCTTCAAATTCCGACATGTGCTTCTCACGTGGCTTGTTTTGCGAGTCATCAATCACGAGTGTTGCGAAAACCACTTCTTCACAAATTCTTCACCAAACTCTCACACATAGCCCTTACATTAAATCCCACAAAAATATTGAGAAATGATTGAACAAAATTACAATCAAATTTGACACAGAATTAAAACCAACAGAAAAATATAGTTGTAAATCACAACTTTACAAGCATGAAATGCATATTTTAAAGCATTAGTTTGTACAAATTTTATATTTGTTATACAAAAGAAGTATATCAAAGATACTCTATGTTTTCATTTAAAGAATAACATCAGAATAAATTTTAATAACAATATAAAGCAAGATCAATACTTTACATTGGGTTATATATTGACCCCAATTGATTAATTCAATAATCCATGTTAATTAATTAGTCAAATTACATGAAAATCAAGTGAAGGCACAATTAAATAACCAACTTCAATTAAATGTAGCGGAAAATAAGTTTGACACGACGATTTGATCACAATAGAGAAAACCTTTGCAAGCAAAAACCGCACTGAGTGAATTTCAAGTTACTACTTCCGAAGAATCCACTAATAAAGAATCGAGTGGTTACAAGTATAATGAATCTTACCCTAACCGCCCTATCCTAAAGTAACTATCTACAATAGAACCTGTTGACCTATATCAATATTAGCTCCAATACCTATTAGACTTGTTCTTGTAGAGAAATCTCCTTTGCACGGATCCTAGTACATGACTATCACCACATGGACCAAAACTTATCAGAAATATAAAAAATTAAAAATTAAAAATAAAAAATAAAAAACCTAAAGCTTGATGGATTGAGAGATGTCAAGCTAGGTATTGAGGTTTATTAAATCTAGATAGATCGATAGGTATTGAGCAAATGTCAGGATCTACAATTCCATCTTTTCTTGAGTAGTTCCTTGGGTGTTCTTGTGTCTATTCAATCATTTAAATGTTTTCTTGAACACACTAGAAACTAAAACTCAGTTATACTTAAAGTGCGTTTTGTATTGAGATTTGCCAATTTACAAATATGACTCTTACATTTTGGATTAGTTCCTTGCCTAAGAGAAAGCATATATCCCTATATATATATATATATATATATATATATATAGGGATAGACCTCATGTGATAAAACATGAGGTTCTGTCATGCGATGCATTTTTTGTAAAGAGAATTGAAATACTCTCAAGTACCTCATCAAAGATAAGAACGAATTAAGTATTGATTTTTTATTTCATTTGTTTTAATGTTTGAAGACTTTTCTAATTTAAAAAAAAAAATATTCTTTGTTTTTTTTGGTTCAATATTTCAAGATTTTTCCTCCCTCACACATCCACACAAAACTCTTTGCATTCAAATTCATCTTTTTCACTTCTTGCACTTCTACTCCTTTATATATACCTACACATAGCCCTTCATGCTATCCCATGTCAAATACACATAGACAAAAAATAATGTCATTTACCTTTAATTTTTTGACAACATCTACCCACCTCTAACATTATTGTCCCATCTAATTCTACCTTTTAAGAGTTGGCTAGAACCATGGAAGGTGGCTTGCATTTTATGTTGTGGTTCGACATTGTGGACTTGTGGGTTTTGCAAAGGCTGTGATTGACTTTGAATATTTGAGATGTTGACAATGTGGGAAAGCCATAAGTGTATTTTGTTTTAGAACTAATGAGAAAGAAAGAAAAAAAAAAAAAACACATCTTATATCAACTTTTATTCTACAATATTTCTCCAAAGTTGTTTTTTTATTGTTAACTATTTGAATTGAATACTTATAATGAATATATGTATGCAATTCATAATTGTTTCTTCTTATGATGGGCTCATTACTAACAATTATGTTAACTGTACATTACAAGTGTAATTGACATAAATTTAGATTAGTTTGGCATATGTGGGGAAAACATTTTTTTGGAAGACATATTTAATTAGTGTTTTTCGATGTTTTGCATGAAGTAAAATATTGATCAAATCGTAAATACTTTAGTTTGTGATGCAGATTGGTTAATGGAGAATAAAATATTTTAATATTTTATGTTGTTTTCTCTTTCCTAGAGGAATTAGGATTTATTTGCTTTTACAAGTTCAATTAAAATCCTTTTCCTAGTTGAATTAGGATTTTAATTGTTTTTCTTTTCATAGTTAAGTGGTTTTTCCTTTCTCAAGTTGAAGTAGGTTTATTATTTCTTTTTCTAAAAGGAGTAGGAGAAATTCTATTCCTATAAATACTCTTTATAGAGAGGTTGATTAATATTTTGTGTTTATTAATAAAAGTTTGCTAGAGAGGTTTTCTCTATTATTTTGCCTAGAAGCCTAATGTTCTTGTAGAACTTAGGTTTCATGGAAGAGTTGTAGTAATTGTGTGTTACAGATTCCGCTTCAACACGCTCACGTTGCATCAGTTTAACTAGGAAGCCGCAAAGAATGACTGAATGACACTCTCCCTTAAAGCCACCCATTGGTGATTGGGGAATGGATATTTGAATTGTGGGAGGCACATGCACAACCATGGCTACCGAACCACCGACTATGATTTTCTTTTTCTTCTGTATGTTTGAAACTTGAATTTGGTTCAGTTGGTTCAATTAATTGAATTTTCTTTTATCTTTTCCCTCTGTTAACGTGTATTAGGGTATGTGGGCTTTGGGCCTACATTGGTTATTTGTGTAGCACACTTACTTATGTATATTCTATTACTTGAGAAATACAATACAATCATTCAGTGTTTCTAACATGGTAAGAGCCATTGCTCTGAAATTTTCTTTGCAGTCTTGTCTCTCTTTGGTGTTCCTTGCTGCCGCCATTGTAGCCATTCGCCGTTGAATCTCCGACGTCTCTCAGTCATCGTCTTTAGTTCCGGACCTGCGGTTGCCCCGATCTCGCACCACAAAGACCACTACCTTCCCGTTATCACCATGCATCTTGCTCTGATTACATTTTTGCAAGTACCACTGTGATCGTCTTGCCCCTATCTACTCATCTGTGTAACTCTCGCAGCCATCAGAGATTGCACGCGCCGGTCAAAGTTTTAGCCAAATCCTACCACGCTCTTCAAACTACCTTCCCATTACCACCATGTATCTTGCTCCGATCACATTTTTGCAAGTACCACTGTGATCGTCTTGCCCCGATCTACTCATCTGTGGAACTCTCGCAGCCATCAAAGATTGCATGCACCGCCACTCACTGGTAAAAGTTTTAGCCAAATCCTTCCACGCTCTTCATGCGCCACCAATGTTGTTCTGATCTTGTCGCCATCGTTACCATTGGAATCATCTTTTTCCAATCTACATCATCGGAAAAGAATTGGCCTCATCGGACATCTCATGCGCCTCCATGCGCGGCTCGAAGTTTCTGTTCGTTTATGTCACACGCTCACGCGCCGCTGGGTTCACTGCTGACGTAATCTAGCTAACCTCATCAGCCACGTCAGCCCTAGCTGACTCACCTGCTGACGTCATCCACCGATTGCTGACATCATCTTCAGTTAACGTGGATCGTGGTTGACCGTTGACTTTCTGCTGCGTTGACTGTTGACCTTTTTGTGGAGTTGATCGTTGTCTTTTTGCCAGAGCTGACTTTTTGCAATCCAAGTGCTCATTGCCTAGTTTTTCATGTAGATTTCATTTTTGCAGTCCATTTTTACATATATTTGCTTCTAAATGAAGAAAAAGGACAGGTCTTCTTCTTCTTGCAATAATCATCATCGACAATCCAACAAACATTTTTGCAATTTTTGCAAACATCTTGGCTACAATATTGAGACTTGCTATCATCACAACAAATCAGATGTTTTAATTTCTGCTGCTACTATTGCTTACACTAAAAGTGTCCAACCAATGGCTCCCATCTCTGCCAAGTCAGCATCTTCTGGATCTACTATCACCATTTCCGCAGTTGACCTTTAAAACATCATCATTAATGTCATCCGTATGGTTGGTAATACATCTTATTCCTCTTCTCTCTTAGTTTTATTTGGTATGTCTCCTTCCTTTTGGCTTATGGATTCTGCTTGTTGCAATCACATGACACCTCACTCGTCCTTATTTTCTGAACTTAAACCTGCACCACACCCTCTTAATATTCGCACAGCAAATGATTCCATAATGTCTGGTCATAATATAGGTTCCGTTTCGACCTCCAACCTTTCGGTTCCTAGGGTCTTTAATGTTCTTGGCATTTCTTACAATTTATTTTCTGTGGGACAATTTGCTGAGTTAGGTTATCGCATTATCTTTGATTATTTTAGGTGTATTGTGCAGGATCCGAGGATGGGAAAGGAGTTTGGGATTGGTCCTAGAGTTAGGCGTATGTTTTCCATGGACAACCTTCGTCTTCCACTTGTTGCTCATATTTCTATTGCTGCAGCTACTGTAGTTTCTTCTATTCCTTCTCTTGCACTTTGGCATGCTCGACTTGGTCTCGCATCTTCCTCTTGGGTACAACAACTAGCTTCTAGAGGTTTGTTAGGTTCATTGTCTACAGAAAATTTTGATTGTGTTTCATGTCAGTTAGGAAAACAACCAGCTTTGCTTTTCAGTACTAGTGAATCAATATCCACTGATATCTTTGACCTTATTCATTCTAATGTTTGGGGGCCTTCCTCTATCTCTAGTATTAGTGGATTTCGATATTTTGTTGTCTTTGTTGATGATTACTCTCGCTATAGCTGGATTTTTCATATAAAACATCATTCTGAATTATTGCAAGTATATTGTAATTTTGCAAAAGTGGTTGAAACTCAGTTTTCCAAACACATCAAAATTTTTTGATCTGATAATGCTCTTGAATATACTCAATATGCTTTCCAAGCTGTTTTGCATTCCTATGGCACTGTTCATCAATTAACTTGTCCAGGTATCTTTCAGCAAAATGGTAGAGTTGAACGAAAACTTCGTCATATTCTTGACAGTGTTCGTGCTCTCCTTCTCTCTGCCAAAGTTCCTACTCCTTTTTGGGGTGAAGCTGCACTTCATGCTATTCATGCTATTAATCGCATTCCTAGTCCTGTCATCTAAAATCAAACTCCATATGAGTGCCTTTTTGGGTCTCCTCCAAATTATCATCACCTTCGCTCCTTCAGTTCTGCCTGTTTCGTTCTTCTTCAGTCACATGAGCATAACAAACTTGAGCCTCGAATAAGGTTTTGTTGTTTTCTTGGCTATGACGAAACTCAAAAGGGGTATCGGTGTTATGATCCTGTCTCTCATCGTCTTCATATCTCCCGCAATGTTGTCTTTTGGGAACATCACTCCTTTGTTGAGCTATCTCACTTCCGTGCCTCCCTATCATCCTCCTCTGTCTTAGATCTTTTTCCAGATGAGGCACATATTCCTTCTATAGCCGCTTCTGATCCTCTTGTAGTTACTCCTGATTCTCCTATAGACTTCTTTGTTCAACCACTAGATATCACTAATCCCTTTCCTAGTTCACCCTTTAATGAACAGGTGGAAGATGAACAGGTAGAAGACAAGCTACCCAACCCTAAGCTTGGGTCCCCTGCTCCTGCTCTGCCTAAAGATCTTGCACAAAACATTCCACCTTATCACTCAACTCAGGTAAGATCCATTCCTGCACATTTACTTGACTATCATTGTTACACTGCTCTTACTACACTGGACAAGCCTCACACCTATTGTGAGGCTTCTAGTGACCCTTTATGGCAGATTACAATGAAAGTGGAACTTGATATATTATCTAAAAACCATACTTGAGATTTGGTGACTCTTTCTCCTGGGAAATTTGTGGTTGGTTGTAAGTAGATTTACAAGATTAAGACTTGCTTTGATGGGGTCCATTGAGTGCTACAAAGCTCATCTTGTTGCAAAAGGTTTTACACAAGAGTATGGGATTGATTATGAAGAGACCTTTGCTCCAGTTGTTCATATCTCATCTATTATGCCCTCTTCGTTGTTGCTGCTGCCAGTAAATAGGACTTTTTTTTCAAATGGATGTAAAAAATGCATTCTTTAATGGGGATTTAAGTGAAGAAGTTTATATGCAACCTCCTCCTAATTTCTCTATTGAATCAAACAAGATTTGTCACCTTCGACATGCACTTTATGGCCTTAAACAAGCTCCACGAGCTTAGTTTGCCAAATTCAGTTCTACCATCTCTCGCTTGGGTTACATGGCTAATCATTATAATTCTGCCTTATTTCTTTGCCGCACTAACAAAGACAATATTTTACTTCTCCTGTATGTGGATGATATGATCTAACTAGTGATGACTTCAGTGGCATTCAAGAACTCAAGAATTTTCTCAGTCAGTAGTTTGAGATGAAAGATTTTGGATATCTTATCTACTTCTTGGGTCTTGAAATCACTCATTTTACAGATGGACTTTATATTACTCAAGCAAAGTATGCCTCTGAACTCTTGTCTTAAGTTAGACTCACTGATAGCAAGACTGTTGATACTCCAGTTGAGCTTAATGTTCCCTCAGGGGGGAAACCATTGTCTAATCTCTCTCTTTACAGACGCTTGATTGGCAACCTAGTGTATCTCACTGTTACTCATCTAAACATTTCATATGTTGTTTACTAGGTGAGCCAGTATCCGTCTGCTCTACGGTCAACTCACTATGCTATTGTTCTGCGCATTCTACGATACCTAAAGGGCATTCTCTTCCATGGTCTTTTCTACTCTGCTCAGTCTCCTCTTGTTCTCCGTGCATTTTCTGATGCTGACTGGGCAGGAGATCCCACTAATTACAGGTCCACCACTAGTTATTGCTTTCTTCTTAGTTCTTCTTTGATTTCTTGGTGAAGCAAGAAACAAACTCATGTGGCCCACTCCAGTACTGAAGCAGAATAGCATGCCCTTGCTGATACCACATCTAAGCTCTTTTGCCTACGATGGTATCTCAAAGATTTAGGTGTGTCTACATCTTCTACTACTCCTCTTTATTGTGACGACTATAGTGCCATTCATATTGCTCACAATGATGTCTTCCATGAATGGACTAAACACATTAAGATCGATTGTCATTTTATCCGTTATCATCTTGTCCATGGTACTCTTAAACTGATCTTAGTCTCCTCTAAAGATCAACTTGCAGATATCTTCACCAAGTCACATCCTAAGGGATGCCTTTGTACTTTGGTTGACAACTTCAAGTTGGTCTCACATCCACCTTGAGTTTGAGGGAGACTGTTAACGTGTATTAGGGTATGTGGGCTTTGGGCCCACCTTGTTTACTTGTATAGCACACTTACTTGTACTGCACACTCTACCTCCTATATAAAGGCACTCATGTATATTCTATTACTTGAAAAATACAATACAATCATTCAGTATTTCTAACACCCTCTATTCTGGTTGTGAATGAGGGAAATCTTGATTGCTTATGGTGGTGTGGTTGATGGTGGAATTTAGATAAGTAGTGAATATTTGCAATAGAAAATTTTGGGAGCTTTTTCCATCAAATGTTTGAAAATGTTCTTCAGATGGTTTTTAGGAATGCAACCAAAAACTTCCCTATAGATGTTTTTAATTGAAAATGATTCCAGTTGAAAAGTTTTATTTATTCATTTTTTTATTTTTTTATAGGAGTTGAAAAGTATTTTATGCTAAAACAAATGCAACCTTTGCTCACGAAGAAAAAAAACTATATATATAATTAATCTTTTTAATTAAGACATAGAATACCTAAAAATTGAATTAAGTTGAAATTTCAAACTGTTTAAACACAATTAAAATTAAAGTGGATCTTCCAATTCCTATACAATTTGAAAAGTATCTCGAACAAAAGCTGCAGTTTATCAAATAACTTTACTATCGGCTGGGTTGCCATGCATCTTCTTCCTTATTTAGTACAATGCAATTGATTAAAAAAAAAAAGTACAATGCAATTTGTATTTATATGCTATCAAGAAGAAATTTCAATTATGAAAGTCCCATCTTGGACCCCATAAAATTAAGAAGATAAAGTTCACTTAGTATGATATGCAAAATGATCTTCATAGTGACATCCAACTCCAAAGTGTGATTCTTCAAAATTTTATTTGTTTCCGGTCGTTGTAGTTGACCGATTCCTTTTCTCATTTAGATGAAATAGGTTTTAGTACAGTTAAAAACAAATTAACTAGTAAAATAATATAATATCAACTCAAAAAATCATGTGAAAAAAATATATTAATATTTGTATTAAATGGCTTGTTTTATTAGTGTAAAATACCATGTATATATACTCCAAAAATACCTAATATCTAGCAATAATTAATATTGTGACCTTTGTCTTTCTTCACAGTCAAAGTTGTTGTTGATCCAAGAAAGGAACAAAAGGTCTAGACATGTTTATTACATCAATATTATATATATTTCATCCATTTACATGAATAAGTAAAGACCATCTCAGCCAAAAGAACAAAAAAAGACCAAGACTTCAAAAAAAGACTTAAATGCTTAGCCAAAATAAAAATTAGTAAAAGAAGATAGACTTGAGCCTTGGACGTGCTTTGGCCTGATAACCACAGAGAGACAGAGACACAGAGAATGCAATTACCTATCCCCAATATTGTCAAGGAGCTATGGAATGCTTGGAATCTCAGGAGCTGTATTCTCTTAAGCCTCTGGCTGCAAGCAATTTTAGTTCTATTTGCATTCCTCAGAAAACGGACCAGAAGCAAGCTGGTCCACGGGCTCATATGGTTTGCATACTTGCTTGCAGACTGGATTGCACCTGTTGCCATTGGACTAATCTCCAAGAGCGAAGGTGTTGGTTGTGAAGCCAAGGGGAATAAGGACTTAATGGCATTCTGGGCTTCATTTCTTTTGTTGCATCTTGGTGGCCCTGACACCATCACTTCTTTTGCTCTTGAGGATAATGAGTTCTGGCTTAGGCACTTGGTTGGACTTATTTTACAGATTGTAGCAACTGCTTATATCTTCTATCAATCGCTTCCTAACAAGTTTTGGGCTCCCACTATCATGGTGTTTCTTGTGGGATGTATCAAGTACGGAGAGCGAACACGTGCTCTCTTTCTTGCAAGCTTGAACCAGTTTGGATGTTCAGTGTTGCCAAAGCCAGAACCTGGGTCTGATTATGAAGAAATCATGGAGATGCACTTTTCAAATACGTTGGAACAGGTTGAAACACAAGTAGATGTGATGCCAAGCTTGGAGGATGAAAATCTTAGAAGGTCATACTCAGTCGACAAAACTCTCATTTCTGCAAATGGTCCTGAATCCAAAGGAGAAAGGAAACCGTTAGATAACTTGCAATTAATACAGGAAGCACATCGTCTCTTTGAAAAATTCAAGGGTCTTATTGTAGGCCTTCTTTTCAGTTCCAAGGACCGAGAAGAGAGCCGAGATTTATTTCTTACTAGAACTCCAGCAGAAGCATTCAGACTAATTGAGTGTGAGCTCAATTCATGTATGAGTATCTCCACACCAAGGTGGTTGTTGTTCGCTGCACATTTGGGTACATTCTACGCTTTATTAGCTTTACTTTAATCATTGGAGCATTGGCATTATTTTCAATTGAGAATCAGCATGAGTTTCATCATGTTAGAAAGTTTGATATCATCCTTACTTATGTCTTGCTTGTTGGGGCACTAGGCGTCGAGGCCATATCAGTACTAATGCTTATATTATCTGACCGGACCCTCCTAGCTGTGAAGAGTAACTGGAGCTATCACTTTGAAAAATACTTCTTGAAAAGAAGAAGGTGGTCTAAGTCAGTCTCCCAGTATGACCTGATAAGCTATTGGTTGTATGATCCTCCAACATGGATGTATACATTAGCTACTAAAGTTGCTGCTGAGGAAGTACTAGCGAAGATGACTATATTGTGGGTTTCGCATTCAAAGAGGGTTGATGAAGATCTTGAGAGCTTTATTTTCACCGAGCTGAGCTTGAAATCTAGGAATGCGAACACTATAAGAGAAGCCAGGGTTGCATCTTCACAAAGAGGTAACTGGGCTCTTCTTCAGACTTCAAGCTATTTCAAACTAAAATGGAGCATTGGGGAGTATCAGTACTCGGAAAGCCTTCTCGTTTGGCACATGGCTACTGAGCTGCTCTACACTCAGGAAACCGAATCAAGTACTGATAATGATAATAAAAGTTATAGAGAAACATGCAAATTACTTTCAGATTATATGTTTTATCTTCTTGTCATGAAGCCTCAAATGATGTCTCCAGTGTTAGGCAATTGGAAGATAGTCTTCCAGGACACTTGCGCAGAAGCTAAGAGATTCTTTCAAAAATACCCCATATCGAATAAAGTTGAAGCCTGTAGAAAAATCAATGCTGTGGAAACGAAATACAGATCAGTTGATGTGAAGGGAACTGTAAGCAAATCTGTGTTCTTTGATGGACGTCTCTTGGCAAAGGGTCTCTCGGAGTTGGAGATAGACAAATGGAAGCTAATGAGCCGAGTTTGGGTGGAATTGATGTCTTATGCTGCCATTAATTGTAGACCAAATGTACATGCGCAGCAACCTTGTAGGGGTGGAGAGCTGTTGACATTCATTTGGTTACTGATGAATCACCTGGGCTTTGGAACACAGTTCTACGAGCAGGAACGCCTAGCCAAAGCCAAAATGGTCCCACGAAAGTGAGGTCACAAGGACTAAATGAACCCAAAAAAAGATGAGGGTGTGACAGGTTGCTGAGTGGATAGACGATTTTTGTTCGGATTAAATAAAAGGGTAGGAATTCAGTCAATTCACATCATTAGTGTCTGTCTAGCAGCATCTTTCTGTTTTAGCTAATTTGATTACAATTCCTGTACTTTGGTCTTAATTTGCACAAACTCAAGTTATTTTGACCCAAAAATTTAGGGTAATGTCAAGTTTATGCTAATTGCCAAATTTTAGCCTAATTGTTTCCATGATTACCTAATTTACAGAAGTAGAAGTATGCATGGATTCACATATAATTAATCACAATTGCATAAATTAAACACCCAAAATTACGAGGAAACGGGAGCATTGGTCTGGAAAACTTCTTTATAGTGGTGTCAACCCTAAAATAATCTATTAGAGAAAATAGTTGTAATACATCTTACATACAAAACCCTCCAAGCTCGCAATTGACTTCTAGATTCATGCTCGCAATTGACTTCTTGAGTCATTTCTCTCCCCTAGTCACTAGATATGCAATTGAGCTTCAATTGCAATCTGCAAGTCGCCTTGGCAATTCTAGGCTGCTTCAATGGTTCGGAAGCTCCAATCAACGCACAAAGTTCAGAAGTAGTTATGAGTGTGACAGTTGAAAAGATTCTCATGAAAATTTAGTAATTATAGAGGGAGAAGGTAGACAGATGAAAAGATTCTCATTCTAGGATTTTTGGGTTCTCTCTAACTACTCAAAATGAGTATCTCCTTGCTGAAATTTGTGAAAAATGAGAGTTATATAGTAAGGGTAAAGCTTGGAAGAGCAGCGAAATTCATAACAGAAATTTCTTAAGTTTTATCATTTTCAGAGGACAGAGAGGTGAAGTATTGTATGAACCTTTTGCCAACTATTTTTCAACTTTAGTTTTCAAATCATAATTCGCCTAATAGAACCAAAATCATATGAGCTCACATCTACCAGAAATTATTGTATCCTTTTGAAGGACCACTAATGTGGTCCTCTCAACCATGATTTTCAGACCTGGACCGTTCAAAAAACTGTTAAAGAGAGAGGTTCAAGGTTTTAAAGGCTAAACCGAGATTCGACCGAAGTCGAATCATGATGATATCATAATTAATTTAATAATTAAATTAAATAAATATAAATATATTAAATTTGTAAATATAAGCAATCTATATCTATATATTACTAAAAGCTGAAGCGTGGCGCTTAATGCTGCTGCTCTTATGTTGCACCATATCAGCTGCCACGTCATTTTTAAAAAATATATATAATTTGTCCTACAATTTTAAAATGATTTTTACAATTTTCAGCCTTATAAATACAGTCCACTACTTATTTATTTATTTCCACTATCACCCTATAATAAATCTAGCCCACTACTTATTTATTTACTTCCACTATCATCATATAATAAATCTATATAATTAATCTAGCCCACCTCTTATTTATTTAGTTCCACTCTCAAGTCTAACCCAAAACCTTTTCAGTTCAGTTTTAGGATTTTGTGTGAGCTTTTTCAGCTTAAAAGAAAAAATAAATAAATAAATAAATAAAAACAAAAAAAACGTTGAAGCCTTTTAAGCTTTAGTTTTTTTTTTTTTTCCAATTTTCCTATAATTGTTTTTAACATTTATTTTTTTAATATTTACATTTCTCCAACCTTTCTATCTCTCCCTTACCATTTCATCTTCCCACTACTTCTTCAATCTTTCTCCATCCCTTACCTTTTCATCTCCTGACTACCTTCTACATTAATATCATTCTTTCTTTTTCCCTTCATCTTCCTTTTATTTTTGTCTCTTCTTATTCACACCCTCTTACTATAAATTTGTCACTATCTCTTCTATTCTATGCATAGTTTTTCCTCACAAAAAAAAGGTACTCTCTCTCTCTCTCTTTCTCTCTCTAAATTTTTTGGTGGATTTTTTTATTTTTATTGCATCTCTACTTTAGGTTGATAATTTTTTATATTCTTTAAAACTCTATTTTGGGTTAATGCGATTTGGTTTTGTTTTTTAAATTGTTGTTGTTGTTTTTTATTTTATTTTTTATTCTATTTGATTGTTAAATGTTATCCTATTGCGATATAAAGAATTAAATATAGCATATAAAAATATAATATTATTCTATTACATAGCATGATTTGGATAGTTTGGTATTTATTTTGTTACATAGCATGATTTTTTATAGTGCTCAATTAGGATGTCAAATTATGAGACTTTACTAATTTTTGTTTATTTTCTAATCCTTTGTGGTGGACAAAGTACTTTTAATAGTTGTATTAGAAGTACTCTATAATACCATTCATTTAATGAAAAGCAAAGGTTAGCCAAACGAAAATAATTGGATATGTGACAAATTGCAAAAGTTAAAATTTGTATATATACAATAATTATTTATTTGATAATATGTTTTGGGTGGCCAGAATTATAATTTCTACAAAGAAAATAACCTTAATAGATTATCAAAAATAAAATTTTATCATAATATTGGTTCAATTAATCATTGTTAAGTTTTATTAATTTTTTTTAGTTTACATTTTTTTGGTGTTTTAGATTGTTCCTATGTTACATATATGATTGTTCCTATAATAAATAAAAATATAATTACAAAATGCATTACTCATTATTAGATTAGTTTAAATTGTAAAAAAAAAATTAATAAAACTACTATAAAAATAATTATAACGCGTAACACGCGGGTCCGCAACTAGTCTTTGATAATTGCCAAGTGGGTTCACAATCTCTCTGCTAGGATGGTCATCAGTCATCACTACTATCATTTAAGAACCGAAAGACTTTGAATGGCAGGTGTAGCGGCGGGCTGCCTCATAGTCATAGAAGGAAACTTACACTTTTCTTGTATCGCATCGGGACACGAGTTTTGACAAAAAAGCTTTTTGAAAATTTGACTATACACTCGGACCCCAATGTAGGTGGAATTGTATTCTACTAGGACACACAGCCATTGGGATTAAAATGAGCCATGTAACTTTTGGCGAAAATGAGATTACTAAGTGTAAGAAATTTAAATTTTATTGAGCATTTAGATTGGAATTCAAGCCCAAGAAGTGAAATAAAATTGAAATCAATTATTAATAAAATTTTAAGCTAATTGTTTTCTCTTAAATTTTTCCTTATGAAAATTCTACATTTTTTTTTTTGGGTGTGGATTTAATCATATATTTTTAATCTACCTAAACTCGACAAACAGGTCAAATTGATCCAGATCGGGTAAGAACTAAGTCTTTTTATATAATACACTCTTGAGTTACATGTTAGCCTCATTTAGCAGTAACAGAGTGAATCAACTGAAAAGTGAAAATAGAGTACAACAGGGTAGCACAAGAATTAGCCTAGATCACAAGAAGCACGGAGCATCCCAAACATGGATAGGAGTTTGATCCTCCTTTGCCCCACAATCTGCTCCTAATTGATAGATCAAAATGATAAGAAAAAAAAAAGATTTATAAAAACTAAAACTAGAGCCTCGACCTCATAAATTTGTGCCAGTGAGAAGAAGCATTAAATAAAAGAAAGGGTAAAGAAAAAAGCAAAAAGGTTAAAGGTATGTACCACGTTTATGACCGCCGAGTGGGCCAGTGGCTTGTCCACTACTAGGCAAGGCTTTTGGATTTGACTGGTTTTGCTCTCCAGATCGACTGGCTCCCATTGCGAGCAAAAATTAATTGAGATGCGTGTAAGTTGATCATGACACCCTATAGGAAACTCCAAAAAAAAAAAAAAAAAAACGTTTATATGGGATAACCACCCCCTTCTCTTCACATTTTTAGGCCAGTAGAGCATTCACAGCCGTGGAGGCAATATTTTAGCTATTTAGCTACACAAAAAGTCATTTTATCTATTTTATCTACACACATGCTGCAGCAGTGGATCTATTTTAACTTTCAACACAATAAAATAATATACACATCATAATAAAATAATATAATCACTACAATAAAATAATATATTCTACTACCAAAAAAAAAAAAAAAACAACCAAAGCACCAACCACAACCACTCTACCATCAGCCACACCCACACCTAAAACCACCACCACCACCACCACCACCACCAGTCCACAGCAGGAAAAACAAAAAACCCACAGCACCACAAAACACGGCACAACCACCGCCAACACAGCACCACAAAACAATCAACCCACAACCACTCTACCATCAGCCACAGCCACAGCCACAACCACCACCACCACCACCACCAGTCCACAGCAGGAAAAAAAAAAAAAAAAACTCACAGCACCACAAAACACGTCACAACCACCGCCAACACAGCACCACAAAACAATCAACCAAGCCTACACCCACCCGACCCACTAAGCAACACCCACACCACGGCAATCAAATTCACGCAATGCAAAAAAAAAAAAAAAAAAAAAAAAAAAAAAAAAAAAAAAAAACCCCCAAAGCTTAGATTGACGGAAAACCAAGGCAATGGGCGGAGGAAGAAAGCGGCGGCTTCAATGATAAAACCTAGAGCTTGGATCGACGAATGAAACCCACGAAATCCAGAGCTTGGGTCTGATCGGCGAGATGGGTTTGTTGGCGGAATGGGTGGGGAGATCGGCGAGATGGGTCAGTGCCGGTGATGGGTCGAAGCTGGGCTGGCGATGGAGGAAGAAGAGAGAAGACGAGGAAAGTGGAGGAAGAAAGAAGAAAGAAGAGAAGCTGGAGAGAGAAAGAGAATGGGAAATGTTAATTTAATAAGAGAAGAGAGAGGGTGTAATAAATTTTTTTTTTTTTTTTTTTACCTGTGAGCTACAGTGCACATCTAAAGATAGATGTGCACTGTAGTTGAGGAGCTAAATCTTTTAGATTTAGCTCCTCTGCTGCATGATTGTTTTTTGTGGTTGTGAGCTAAAAAAATACCATTATACCTATATAGCACCACTGCTGTGAGTGCTCTTAAATGTTTTTTAAACAACACACGTTTTTTTTATAACATTCAGTATTTCTGTGTGGTTTAAACAACACTTACAATTCTTAAACCCTACTCCCAAACGGCAATAGCCTTTTTAGTCATTGTACTGCACCATTTCTTCTCCATAGTCGAAGGATCCTGGGTCATTTTTTGTCTTCACTATTGCTAGCCAATCAAACTTGCTGGCTCAGTGGTTTCCTTCCATCTTTCCTCCCAAACAAAGGCTTTTGGCTTTTGTATTAATTGTTTCATCTCTTCTTATCAATCGGAGTTCTTTTTTAGCTCATTATTTTCTTCATCTTCTCAAACTGTTCCATACCTTATTATCAATGTCAACCACATCGAGATACACCTCTTCTACTTACTCTTTTGAGTCACCGTATGTGTCTCTTGATCTTCTTGCATACTTAAACTCAGGCAAAATAACACCATTTCATACATTCTAAGACGTGGTCATACCAGAACTTCAATGCCATTTATCCAAGGTAAAGAAATCACTTCCTCATCCCCCACAAAAAGATGAAGCCCGAGACACCATTAACGGCAAGAATGAGGAGGACAATTCTAACTGCAATGATGATCTTGATCCGCATGTAATATTTAACGACATACAGAGTGACCTCAACTCCATCAACAAGGCCTGTCCTGAACTGAAGCTTTGGGCAGACCGTGTCAACCAAGAAATCCAAGCATTGATTCTACAGGGCTTGGATGATGCCTTCAAAGCAAGAACAGAAGCACTAGAAATTTCCCTCAGAATCAACCAGCTTAAGAGAACCAAGGAAGTAGTCTCATTGTTAAAGGAGCAAATTTGTTCATCCCCACAACTCTCTCTAGATAGTTTGCAATCTGAAAGCCTTCCTCATTCCAGGTTTTCTATGAAAACTGACTTTTTACCGGAATCGCTGGGCCAGAAGCCAGAGGAAAACATCAATCAAACGTTCACTAAGAGCCCAACTTTGATAGAATTTAAGGAGAAATACGATGGTCTAGATGATACACAACAGAAGTGTTTGCTATGTTTCTCTGTTTTCCCTGAAAATGAAACCATAAAGAAGAAAGTTTTGATCCATTGGTGGGTTGGTGAGGGATTTATAGATGGTGAGACTGCGGAGGAGACTGGTAATAAGTACTTCAAAGACTTCATCGACAAAGGCATCATTGAGCGCGTACACAAAAACAACAAGTGCAGAAAGAACTCAGAAAATTGCAAGATGAAACCTTCAATTCGTGACGCCATAATTAAGCTTGCGGAGGAAGATGGGTTTGTCAGTTTTGATTCAAAGGGAAATCCCACTGCTGATTTTCTTCCTGTCCCAGAGTGTATCTAGTGAAAGCCGAAGATGGTTCTTCGCTTCGCGATTTCACTTACATTTATCATTATTTGGAGCATGAAAAAATTCAAACTTTGTTTAATGTAAATGAGCCTCAGCTTAATTTCAGGGTGGGCAGGTTCTCAAAGATGAAGAACTTAAAAGTTCTTCAGCTGGGAAGGTGGAGGGCCTCTGCCAGGCAACTTGTTGAAGTAGAGCGCACTGAGTTCTTGCAAGGTATGAAGAAAATGAAACAGCTTAGGTACTTTAGCCTTCGGGGAATCTCTAGAATTGCTGAGCTTCCAAACTCAATTTGCGAACTCAGTAATCTTAGGATACTGAACCTTAATGGCTGTGATAACTTAGAGAAACTTCCTGATGGAATAGGCTCACTCAAACAGCTGACACACTTAGACATGTCTGGGTGTTGCTTGATTAGTCACATGCCCAAGGGACTTGCTTCCCTCTCGGAACTCCGAATCCTTAAAGGGTTTGTGATTGGTAAACCAAGGTCTAGAGGCCACTACTGTGAGCTAGCTGATTTGGCGGAGCTGGAACATTTGAAGAAGTTGAGCATTCATGTAGATAGAACAAGTGATGAAGCTAAGAAAGAGCTGGTTTCTTTTCCACAATTTAGAAACCTCCGGTCTTTATCCGTAGCCTGGTCAAGTATATACAATGCACCCATTCCCACAACAACAAATGCGGCACTGGCAACAATCCATAGAATTGTGAGCAGGGAAAAGTCAATCAAAACACCAGGATCTTCATCACAACTTGTTGCTTTAGACAAACTAGGCCTCCAGAATTTCCATGGTTCTAAGATGCCTGATTGGCTTAATCGCTTAAACCTGGAGGAACTTAAGAAACTCTTCATACGAGGAGGAGAACTATCTGACCTGCACCTTATTGAGGACCGCACATGGCCCGTCAACTGAGTACGCTTGAAGTCCTTGAGTCAATTGAGGATGGATTGGCCAGGACTGCAACTATTGTTTCCGAAGTTAACTTATGTGGAGAGAGTAGACTGTCCTCATCTCAGTTCCTTCCCATGTGATAATAATGGAGAGTGGATTCGACCTGAAGCAGATACAGATCAGGCTTAAGCATCTTGCCACATTCAGAAGAAGTCCTTTCTGTTGTATCTTTGTATCCAATTATTCAGCACTTTGTAACATTGCTAGTTGAGTAGTTTGTAACTCTTTGTAACATTGCTAGTTGAGTAGTTAGTAACTTAATAGTGTTTGACGGGATTGACGAACTCATTTACTGAAGACGACTGTAGACATTAAAATTTTATGATGTATTCACAGCCGTCTGATTGTCCATGATAAAATATTTGTGATCAAATTAATCTCCAATTGATGAGGTGGAAGATCAGCAAATGAAATCAAGCCATGTGGCAACATTAAAATAAGAAAGCCATATGGCAATGTCAGAAGAAAAGACATATATGGAAAATTCTTATTAAATGGGAAACTAAATTAAATCCATAATTAGCTCTCAATAAATGCTGAGAGAAAATTCCAAATTAAAGATTATTGAGTTGCCTATAAATAGAGGCTTCTCATATGAGAAAAGGGAGAACACTTAGAGAGAGAAAACACTACCGACACTCTGCCAAAATAGAGAGTCATCTCTAAAGTTCACAACAATTCCATTGTTCATCAAGGCCTATTCCTACTTCTTTAAACCAAAGTGGGGATTCTCCTTTAACCTAGCTCGAGATCAAGCCAACGGCCCTCGCATCAAATCAAGCACGTTCAACCATTCATTCAACTTGGAGACATCAAAGCACGATTCAAGATCACGCTTCAGTGCCCCCTTCGAATCGTAACGTTTCTTGGAGATCGAATCAGAGGAGTTTATTGTACTCTTTCATTGTAAAGATTCATACAGAGAATTGTACTCGCATATATACAAATCAAATACAAGTTGATTATTTGTTACACTATTTCGTGATCGTGTGATTTATCTTTTACGAAAATTGTGTGTACAAATTTCTGGCACGCCCAGTGGGACCTCTCTGCCTCTCTTCTCTTTCTCCATCCTAGAAATCTTCAAGTCTCCAATCCATCTAGTTCAATGGCCTCGAAGAAGTCTCAGATTTCCAAGAATGCTACCAAAAGCGTTAGGGGATCAACAAGCAGTAGTACTTCCACAGGTCCCATGACTCGAAACAAAGTTAAGGCAATGAGACTCCTCACATCACAAGAAGTCGAGGGAAAAGCTCCTATGACGAAGCTCATAAGTGCCCCAGCCCAGCCAAAGACTGTCATCTCCTTGAGCATTTTGAGGACAAGCAAGCACACTTCCTCTAGGAAGGGAGATTCATCATTCATTCCAGAGGACTCAATGATTGGGAGCGAATATCACTATTCTGCATCAGATGCTGGGTCGAGTAATGCTTCACAGTCAGGTTCTTCCGAAGGATCTCCTCGAGAAGTCACTTCATCTATCTTCTCAGAAAATTCTTCTCGTACGATAGCTATGGCGGCCATGATGACAGAGACTGCCACCATTGACGAAAAGATTGCTGAAATGGGACATGCTATAGCTAAGCTTACCAAGACTGTGGAGGAGAAGGACCTTCAAATCGCCACGCTTATGAACAAGCTTGAGGTTCAGAATCAAGGGGAGTCTAGCAAAGGCCATTCTCACATGCATCAACATACATCCCAAGATGCTCACACATGTTCTCCAAAGAAGGCTGGTGGTCCACAAGGGAGCTCTACCTCAATTTCATCTCTATCGGTCCAGCAGTTACAGGACATGATAACGAACACCATCCGAGCTCAATATGGTGGGGCACCACAAAACTCTATGATGTATTCAAAACCATACACCAAGAGGATTGACATTTTACAGATGCCTGCGGGTTACCAACCTCCTAAGTTTCAACAGTTCGATGGGAAAGGGAATCCTAAGCAACATATTGCTCATTTCATCGAGACTTGCAATAATGCTGGCACGGATGGGGACTTGCTCACGAAGCAATTTGTGTGTACTCTTCGAGGAAATGCTTTTGATTGGTACACGGATCTCAAACCCGAGTCCATTAATAGCTGGGAGCAAATGGAAAAGGAATTCTTGAACCGTTTCTACAGTACCCGACGTACTGTAAGCATGTTGGAATTAACCAACACGAAGCAATGGAAAGACGAACCAGTGGTAGACTACATCAATCGTTGGCGCTCATTGAGTCTCGACTGCAAAGATCGCCTTTCCGAGTCTTCAGGAGTGGCAATGTGCATCCAAGGTATGCACTGGGGGTTGCTTTACATCCTCCAAGGAATCAAACCTCACACCTTTGAGGAGCTTGCTACCCGAGCCCATGACATGGAGCTTAGTTTATCTAGCCATGGAGAAAAGGGCTTACCTGTTGACCAGCAGCGTAAAGAGAAGAAAGATATGAGGAAGGGGGATAAGTCTTCCAGATCCATGGTTAAGGAATCTATGGCTGTTGCTGTGAAGCCTGTGAAGATCTCTAGTAAAGAGAATAAGAGAATGGAGAAAAGGGCTGGTCCAATGCAAGAACGAGAGAAGCGCCGATTGACTTTGAAGGAGATGCAAGAAAAGACGTATCCATTTCCAGATGCCGACGTTCAAGGCATGCTCGAGGACTTATTAGAGAAGAATGTGATCAAGCTTCCAGAATGTAAGCGTCCACATGAAATGGGGCGTACCAACGACCCAAAATATTGCGTATACCATCGAGTTGTAAGTCACCCTGTGGAAAAATGTTTTGTTCTAAAGGACCTTATACTAAGGCTTGCAAAGGAGGGTAAAATTCTTTTAGACCTGGATGAAACTGCTGAGGCAAATCATGCTACGTTCACTGTTGGATCCCCAATTTCTGTGAAGTAACCAACTCCAACGGAAGTACGGTCTACCTTGCCATCAACATCAAGGGCATATTGCAAGCACATCCAATTTGGAATGTTTGAGCCTATGCACACGTCATGTTTCAACCCTCAAGATGATGATAGAGCTGACGACGAATTGGTAGGTGACGAAGAAGGTTGGACTTTTGTGACCTACAAGAGATTTCGAAAACAGCGTAACCCAAAACCCCATGTTCCTTACAAGAAAAGGGAACTTCAAGCAAACGATTCAAAAGTTGCTTCCAAGGGGAAGGGAACAAATGGTCTGAAGAAACAAAGAAAGGGAGCTTGTCCGAATGAAGGCCCCCTGTCGGTCACGCTGCATGAGTTTTTCCCTAAAGGCTTTCTTACAGAGAGCCTAATGACAACCACTTACATGGTCTCTTGCCATGATGCTGATGATCAAGAAGACCTCATCGAAAATGAGGAAAAAGTGAACCTTGAAGAAACCAGAGGAACAAAGGAAGAGGAAAGTGAAACCCATGCCTTGGAAGAAACAATTGCTATATGTGCTCATTGCCGCGACAAGATGACGTTTGCTGATGAGGATCTCCTATTGGGCTCCAAACCACACAATCGACCACTTTTTGTCTCAGGTTACACACAGGGGGAAAAAGTAAGCCGCATCCTCATAGACGATGGGTCTGCCGTCAACATAATGCCTAAAGGAACAATGAGGCGCCTAGGCATATCCATGGAAGAGTTATCTAAAATTCGACTCATCATCCAGGGCTTCAACCAAGAAGGACAAAGGGCAATCGGTATGATTCGATTAGATGTGACTATTGATGAGTTAAAAGCAAGACCTCTCTTCCATGTGATCGATTCGAAGACCTCTTATAACTTGTTGTTAGGACGACCATGGATTTATGGGAATGGTGTTGTACCTTCTACATTGCATCAATGCTTCAAGTATTGCAAAGGCAAGCAAGTAAAGGTGGTGACAGCAGATTTGCAACCATTTACAGCAGCAGAATCTCACTTCGCGGATGCCAAGTTTTACTTGGATTGCGACACAACTTCAGATGCACCACAAGAAAAGCCTATGGAAAAGAAGGAGGCAAAATGTAAGGGAGGAGGCGAGCCCTTCACAAGAGGTGAGACAGAAGTTTCGTGAAGAGAAGAAGGAGGCACCTATGGTCTTATGATATGTGCCCGCATCTAAATGAAAGGAAGGGCAATCTCCATTCGGGTTGACGATGGGGGCTAAGGATAAGTGCAAGAAGTCTATTCAAGAGGAAGATATTGCCATCCTTAAAAGTGATTTCACTTTACCATTACCGAAGCTAGGCCAAGTGGCATCCACAAAACCCCCACTCAAAGGTTTCATTAGAGCCACACGTAACCTTGTTGAAGAAGATTCATTGCCAGTCAGAAGGACAGAGGAGGGTTTCGACCCTAAAGCGTATACACTTTTGGCAAAATCAGGCTATGATTTCCAAAATCCTCCACAATTGGGACAACTTTATTCAGATTACGTGGAAGAAAAGTCACATGGGCTTAACTCGACCCAAAGCAAACTGAAGCAACAAGGTTATGCAATTGAGATTCCTAGAACCGGGCTGGGGTATTCATCACAAGAGCCAGTTCGAATCTCGGCCAAAGGGAAAGAAAAAAAAGCGACATCACAACACATCACCTTTGAAGTTAAGGAGGAGGGGAAGCCGAAGCCTGTGTCAAGATCTTCTGTATTTGATCGTCTAGGAACAGCTGCTCCTCGAGAGTCAGTATTTAATAGATTAAGCATCTCTCTCCCTACAAAAGAAGGAACCTCACGTACACGTAGGTCGGCATTTGATCGACTTGGGTCTACGAGTAGCTCAACTAACACCCCACAACCCAAGGAGGAGAAACGTGGCCTACAAAAGAGAAAGGGCACTGAAGCTTACAGCCTTATCCCTTCGTGCATGAAACGTGAGTTGACTGTAGAAGTTAGTACAGGAAACTCCCTTAAAGTAAAGCGGCGGACTATTGTGCACACACGAGAGCTCGAGAAGCAAGTTAATGATGGGGAGGAGGATCACGAGACACTAGTCCTTCCTTCTTGCCATGTGACAGCGGAAACTGATTCTGAATCAGATGCATCAGACGATGAACCAAATGAAGCCCCTCGAGCAATAGAAGACGGGGGGCAAGCTACTGTAGATGAGCTCAAAGAATTAAACTTAGGGACTGACAAGGAACCTCGCCCGATCTACGTGAGTTCGCTTTTGACACCAGAGGAAGAAAGCAAATACTTTGAGCTTTTAATGGAGTACAAAGATGTGTTCGCTTGGACATACAAGGAGATGCCAGGTTTAGACCCAACAATTGCAGTTCACCGGTTAGCAATAAAGCAAGGAGTACGCCCAATCAAGTAGGCCCAACGCCGCTTTCGACCCGAACTCCTCCCACAAATTGAGGCAGAAGTTAACAAACTTGAGCAGGCAGGATTCATCCGAGAAGTACAATTCCTAAAGTGGATTGCAAACATTGTCCCTGTCAAAAAGAAGAATGGACAAATTCGAATTTGTGTTGATTTTCGAGACTTGAATAGAGCGTGCCCAAAGGATGACTTCCCACTTCCAAATACAGAACTTATGGTTGATGCGACTATTGGTCATGAAGTATTATCATTCATGGATGGCTCATCAGGATACAACCAAATTTGAATGGCACCCGAGGATGAAGAGCTCACAGCTTTTCGAACTCCAAAGGGGATCTACTGTTATAAGGTGATGCCTTTTGGGCTCAAGAATGCTGGTGCAACATATCAATGGGCAATGCAATGAATTTTTGATGACATACTCCACAAAATTGTGCAATGTTATGTTGACGATTTAGTTGTTAAGACAAAGAAAAGAGGGGATCATTTACGGGATTTGCACATCATATTTAATCGGCTAAGGAAATATCAACTCAAAATGAATCCTCTCAAATGCGCGTTTGGTGTCACATCTGGGAAGTTTCTAGGCTTTATTGTTCGACATCGAGTTATTGAAGTGGATCAATCTAAAATAGACGCTATCCAAAGGATGCCTGAACCAAAGAACCTGCGAGAGCTTCGAAGCTTACAAGGCCATCTTGCATACATTCGACGTTTCATATCTAATCTAGCAGGACGGTGTCAACCATTCAGTCGATTGATGAGGAAAGATGCCACCTTTGAATGGGATGAGGCTTGCAGGAATGCATTTGAGAGCATTAAAAGATATCTGCTTAACCCGCCTGTCTTAGGAGTGCCCATGCCAGGAAAACCTCTAGTGCTCTACATTGCTGCACAAGAACAATCACTTGGGGCCCTCTTAGCTCAAAAAAATGAAGAAGAAAAAGAGAAAGAATTGTATTACCTTAGTCGAAAGCTAACTGGGGTAGAACTAAGGTATTCTCCAATAGAGAAGATGTGTCTTGCACTTTTCTTCTCCATTCAAAAATTAAGACACTACATGCAAGCACACGTAATACACTTGGTTGCAAAGATAGATTCGGTCAAATACGTCTTGTCTAGGGCAATCATGTCTGGACGGTTGGCAAAATGGGACTTGGCCTTTCAAGAGTTTGAAATCATGTATGTGCCCCAAAAGGCCATCAAGGGGCAAGCCCTAGCAAATTTCCTTGCTGATCATCCCATTCCTGCCGATTGGGAGCTCTCAGATGATTTTCCAAATGAAGATGTATTGTACACTGAAGTCCTCCCACCTTGGATGATGTTATTTGATGGAGCCGCATGGCAAGAGGAATCTGGTGCTGGGGTTGTTTTCGTGTCGCCACAAAAACAAGTGTTACCGTTCGCCTTTGTGCTTAGTGAACCATGTTCAAACAACGTTGCTGAGTATCAAGCCCTTATTGCAGGCCTCCAAATGGCCCTTGATATGAAGATCTCATACTTAGAAGTCTATGGCGATTCCAAGTTGGTAATCAATCAACTTTTGACATAATATGAAGTTAAACATGAGGGTTTGATTCCTTACTTTCAAATGGCTACACGACTAATTGAGAAGTTCGATGGAGTTTCCTTGGAGCATATTCCCAGAATCGAGAATAGGATGGCAGATGCTCTAGCCAACCTAGCCACCACGTTGGCTCTGTCAGAAGGTGAAAAGGCAAATGTCCCTGTCTGCAATCGTTGGGTGCTCTCTTACACGGAAGAAGATGTGAGTGCAACGAATGCCATATCAATATCTATAGTGGAGGATGAGGACTAGCGCCAACCCCTAATTGATTACTTGGAACATGGTAAGCTACCTGAAGATCCCTGCCACAAGACTGAGGTACTGCGAAGGGCGCCCCGTTTTATACACTATAAGGGCACATTATACAGGAGGTCTTTTGACGGTCTATTCTTACAATGTCTTGGGAAGGAGGAAGGTGATCAAGCCATGGAAGAGGCTCATTCAGGAGTGTGTGGCGCCCATCAGTCTGGCCCCAAGTTGTATCACCGGATAAAACGAATGGGTTATTATTGGCCCACCATGGTCAAGGATTGTATGGACTATGCAAAGACATGTGAAGCGTGCCAGCTTCATGCGAACTACATCCATCAACCACCGGAGCTCCTGCACCCCACAGTTGCGTCTTGGCCTTTTTGATGCATGGGGACTAGATGTTGTAGGACCATTGCCTAAGTCGTCGGGGGGTCACCTGTACATATTAGCTGCGACCGACTATTTTTCTAAATGGGCGGAAGCCATACCTCTCAGGGAAGTAAAGAAGGAAAATGTGGTGAACTTCATCAGGACTCGCTTGATCTATCGATATGGTGTCCCTCGCTATATCATCACAGATAACGGTAAGCCATTCTACAATAGTTTGGTGACCCAATTATGCGAGAAGTTTGAGTTCAAGCAATACAAGTCATCCATGTATAACGCGCCAGCCAACGGTCTTGCTGAGGCTTTCAACAAGACGCTTTGCAATTTGTTGAAAAAGGTAGTAGAGCGCTCGAAGAGGGATTGGCATGAAAAGATTGGAGAAGCTTTATGGGCATACCGAACAACATACAGGACACCCACGCAAGCCACTCCGTATTCATTAGTATATGGTGTCGAAGCAGTCCTGCCTTTGGAGCAACAAATTCCATCACTTCGAATTGCTATCCAAGAAGGGCTCACAAATGAAGAAAATGCACGTTTAAGACTCGAAGAGTTGGAAGCACTTGATGAAAAGAGATTGGAAGCTCAACAACGTCTTGAATGCTACCAAGCGCGGCTTTCGCAAGCGTTCAACAAAAGAGTCCAACCTCGATCTTTCCAAGTAGGGGACCTAGTACTTACTATGCGAAGGCCCATCAACATCTCTCACAAGACTAGGAACAAGTTCACATCAAAATGGGATGGCCCCTATGTCGTGCAGGAGGTCTACACTAATGGTGCTTACAAGATAGTCGATGGGGATGGCCTGAGGGTAGGTCCCATAAATGCAAAGTTCCTGAAGCGATACTATGCATGAAGTATTGGAGATGCTCCTCGATAAGAGCTTAAACTGCCCACCAAAAAAAAAAAAAAATTCCCGCTAGGTTGAAAACCTTGAAAGAGGCGACCTAGGCAAAAGTTAGGGACAAAAAAAAAAAAAAAAAAAAAAAAACCTACTCCTTTGAACTACATTATGACTTGATCCCTTTTGGGTACGTAGGCAGCTTGGTATTCATTACTAAGTTCAGTCACATATGTACTTTAAATTTTTTTTTTTTTTTTTTAATAAGTCCTTTTGAACTACGTTATGACTTGATCTCTTTTGGGTACGTAGGCAGCCTAGCATCTTTTGCTAAGAACAGGCACAAAAAAAAAAAAAAAAAAAAAAAATGATGTTCTCAAAAAATGATCATATTAGCACACAAAAAAAAAAGGGAGCAAACATTGAGCCGGAAATAAATGAATTTCTTTATTAATAATGAGATAGGTGTCGTTACATTGTAATGACTACATCAATAAAAAAAAAGATTAACCTATCCAATCTAAATGCCTCGACTCCTCTTTGCTAGTCTCTAGTAACCCTTGTAGCTCTCTAAATTTTGCATCATCAGAAGCTTCTAAGGTTGGAGTGGCCTCAATCTTGGAAACCTCCCCCTTGATCTGAGAAATAATCACTTGTTGCTGGGCCAGTTCTACATCACAAAGGGTGCTCGATGCTGTAAACTCTGCCTTTTGCATTGAAAGTGACTCAAGTTCCTTCTTCAATTCAATCTCTCTAGCTAAGGTCTTGTCTAAGTTCGCCTTGATTGCAACTTTCTGATTGATCTTAATGGCTTCCGAGTCGAGGGCAAGAGTGAGACGATGTCGAGCGTCAGTAAGCTTTCGTTCCTTGTCTTCAGGTGCGATGCCTTGTGAAAGAGCATGATGGAGGGAAGAATATCGGTCTACATCATCCATATATTTCGAAATACGCTCTCTTAAAGGCGTTGCGTCCACAAATTTTATTTGAGCGATAACTTGAAGGATCTTCTCGACTCCATCTCTAAATGAAGTCACAAGAGTAAAAGGGGTTTTGACGACCTTCTCAATTAGTTCCCTTCCTAGCATTTTTGCACGCTGTCGATCGGCCTTCGAAATCAAATCGTCAGGTTCAAACTTTGTGATAGTTGAAGTGGCTGGGATACTTGAACTACACATAATGGATTTATTTCAAGTCACGTCCCTTGAAGGCTTGTGAATAGGTCCGGAAGAAAGAGTGGCGTTAGTCTTCCCCGAATATGATGGGTCAATTTCCTTAGTAGCCAAATCAAAGGCTGTTGGACCTTGAATGGAAAACTCACTCGTAGAAGGACTAGTGGCAGCTGGTGTACACTTCTCTCCTGCTCTTTTCGAAGGGTAATTGTCATCCTGCATTGGAAGAATTCCAAGATTGTCATTCTCAAAAAGTTCTTGGATACCAGAAATAGCTTCAAGGTCATCGTGAAGGAAACAAAGGTCTTTAATGGGTTCAAGATCAAAATCATCAAAAAGAGAATTAAGACTCACTTGTGCACTGCCACCAGAAGGGTCGGAAAGCGAATCCATATCGACACCACGGTTAGTCGCCTGGGTGACCCCCTCATGATCCAGATTCTTGCTAGGATTGTCCCTCTGCCTTTTACGTCTCCAGTGAGAATCTGAGTTGCCACTATTTCGCTCGGAATCTGACGCATCCTTACCCTTGGTCACCTCCACGTCTTGAGGTGTTGAAACTATGCAAGAAGGCCCACGCTTAGGAGAATGTACCTTGTCCACGCACACTCCTCCTAAGGACTCATCAGTAGCTTCTGAAATCCTAAAAGAGGGCTTCCCATCGCTTCGGTGCTTCATAGGCTCAACTACTTCATTGGGCTGCTTTATTTTGAGTCTTATCTTGCTCGGGTTAACATTCCCAATCGGTTGCTCAGCCCTGCTTGAAAAGAAACCATCAGATCTTCTAGCCCACCAATTCATATAGTCCTTCGTACACGGAGCCCCATGCTCAGATGGGCAGGCAGGGATCAAGAACTTTGAATTGGTAACAAGACGAAGACATCGGCGCCAAAAGCATACCACTTGCTCTAAGGTTACGGTGCGAAAGTCCTCATTAAGCTCCCCAGGGATGTGTTGATTGAAACCAAACTGTCGACCAAAGCGATTAGGGCTATATGGTTCAACTATACATATACTTCCGCGACGAGAGGCCAAGTAGCTGGAGCGTTGGCTGATGAAGTAATCTGCATAAGAGCTAGGTAGCTTGTCATCATCCACCAGAATCTCTCGATGGCCTTTAAAAAGGCCCAAGCGATGAAATTTGAAGCTACTAACGGCACGAAATAGCTTACGGGCCGTAACCTCGTCATAATGCTTGGCTGCACCCTCTCCGGAGTATCTAAACATGCGTGGAATAGCCTTGGAGCGAGACCCTTCGAGTTCAAAGTGAGTGTTGAAGTATTCGGCCAACCAAGCATTCAAGTAGTGTGCAGGAAAAGTGGCATCACATTTACTAGGAGTCTTAGAAGACACAATTTCATTCAAGCCTCTGTAAATGTTGGCTAAGACTGGGACTGCAAGGCAGTATCTCTTACCACGAGCCATCGCACTTGCACTCTTGAAAACACCAGGCCTGATTAAGTTTGGTCCCCCATCGGGAAGAGCGAGCTAACACAACCAACACGAGATCAAAGCAGCTAACCAAGTCTCTTCTATAAGCCTTCTCTCCACTTCGAGCACATTGAAGGGAGCCTCGTCTTCTTTAGTCAGAATTCTGGGGGCATCAATTTTACCAGAGGGGTTATGAGATTGCTTGCCTCGTGCATTCCTCTTTAGTGACCTTCTAGTTGGCGGTTTCTGATATTTAGACTTGCCACGAAACCAAAACTTCACCCATGAGGCCGTAGTGACTAAGTGCGAACCACTAAGCTCAAGACTAAGGTGATGGAAGGCGGTAAATAGATGATGACAGCATGAGGGGAGAGATAATATGTCTTTCGAGTTTGGAACCACCTCTTCATAAAATGAGCCGTACACGGGAAGCCCACCGATCGAATGCAAGTCCCATAAGCTAATGGGGACTTCTCCTACAGACGTGTGCAATGTGTTCGTAGCCGTACACCAACACTCTAGGAAGGCTTGCAGGACATGGGTGTTCCGATCATATGTGAATAACGATGCGAGTAGCGGCTCGTAAAGATGGGCATCACTTAAGACTTTAGTATTGCGGCTCAATATTTCTTCTAGCCACTCCCAATATTTAGGGAGGTAGAAAAACTCACCCTTATATTGGAGTGGAGGAGTCTTGGAAGAAGGTAAGGCCCATTGTACTTCTCCCACACTTATCTGACGGCCAAGGAGAGGAAATGGACAGATGTGGTCTGCGGTTGAATGAAGATTGGAAGCCAAAGTAAACGTCCTCGAAACAACATGCGGATCCTTTTTAGTCGGGTCGTGTAGTTCGTGCGATGATTCGACCCACCATTGAGATAGACTCGGAGGACGAGGAATGGTAGAAGACGAGGATGAAGGGACACTGCTACCAAGTGGATGGACTTTCAAGACGACGCCTTTCTCCGGGGGTTCATTCGTAGAGCGCAAGAGAGTCACAGATTGATCATTGAGAGCCCTCGATGAGTCGTAAAAGATGACCATGATGAAGTGCACTTGATGGCAGCCATTTGGAGAAGACAAAGCTTGTAGAGGTCACGACTTGAGCAAACGTAGAAGAGTCACAAAGTTAAGCAAAGGGTTGGCAAGCCTGAATCACCTAACACACCTGATAGCAAACCAAAGGAAATGATGAATACCTTATTCATTCAAAGGCTCTTTACTAAAAAAAAAAAAAGGAAAAAAAAAAGAAAAAAAGAAAAAAGGGGCCTGTGGCATTTGACTAAAAACTACAAGCAAGATATGTTAACATTCAAGCACCTAAAGCTATATTAACATACAAGTGGAAGTTTGCATGTTGTATACTAAGTCTAAAGGTCACGTGTACTGTGGCTTATTAACCATTAAATATAGTATTCAAGTTCAAAACCACAAAGAGGCCACCATGCTTCTCGTTAAATTAAAGTGTGGGGCGTGTCAATAATATGGCATAGGCTATTACATGCAAAACTATGGAAATCACGAAAGTGGGGCCTTCTCCCTTATAGAAGTGGGGTCGACGAAACAAGCAAATATTTCGACATTAACATGCAAACATCATGTAGTGGGTGTTGAAACAACCATATGATGGACACGTAGAGGCTTGCATTAACATGCATGTGAAGAGAAGGACCCGTAGAGGCTTGCATGTCCACTATCCAAACTTGGAAAACCATGTTATAGCTTATTGGTCATTAGGCGTGGCATTGAAAATTCAAGGCTACAAGGAAACCATTTGTCCGCATGGGGGCATTGAAGCTTTAGGCTTGTATTTAGTGTGCACCTTGGTTGTCACGTGAATATGTGGACAGCAACACAAAGTCTAAGAGGAAGGCAGCAGCACAAAGTCGAGGATGAAACCACCGATGCTCGAATCCGCAAGACGCTGAAAGAAGAGGAGCTTAGTTAGATGAAGCAGAAATCTCACTGCAGTATTGCCTCCAAGAGATAACAATTGGTGCTTGAATCTGATATGTGGCTCTCTCAATACTCCAGCGCCAACAGCCGCGAGATGGAGACGATGGATACGCGAACAAAGCTACGCACCTATGGTTGTTGAACAAAGGCAGTGACGAAGGCAGTGAGAAGGATGCGCCGACGAAGCTCTCGCAATGGTAGAAGTACACGCTGACGAAGCTCTCGCACTACAAAGGTAATGGTAAAGGCAGTGAGGAGGATGTGCTGACGGAACTCTCGCGCCGATGGCCGCAAGACAAAGGCAGTGACGAAGGTAGTGAGAAGGATGAGCCGACGAAGCTCTTGCAATGATGGAAGGATGTGCCGACGAAGCTCTCGCAATGGTAGAAGTACACGCCGACGAAGCTCTCGCACTACAAAGGCAATGGTAAAGGCAATGAGGAGGATGTGCTGACGAAACTCTCGCGCCGATGGTCGCAAGACAAAGGCAGTGACGAAGGTAGTGAGAAGGATGCACTGACGAAGCTCTTGCAATGATGGAAGGATGCGTTGACAAAGCTCTCGCACTACCAGGGCAATGGTGAAGGCAGTCAGAAAGAGTGCACCGACAAGGCTCTCGCACTGATGAAAGGATGCGCTGACGAAGCTATTGCACTGATGATCGCGGGACGAAGGCAGTGGCAAAGGGAGTCAGAAAGGTGCACCGATGATGCTCTCGCGCTGATGAGTGGATGCGTTGACGAAGCTCTCGCACTAATGGCCGCAAGACGGGGGCAGTGCGAAGGTTACGCAGACGAAGCACTCACACCAATGGTCGCGAGACAAGGAGCAGTGGAATGGATGCTGAAGAAGCTTACAAACCCGGAGTCTAGAGGTGACGAGAGGACCGCTGTTGCTCGAATCCGTCGGACATCGAGACAAAAAGGACAAGATGCTAGCTTGCTTGAAATTGATGCTTGGCTCACGCAGTTCCAACTTCTATGACCTGCACAGAATAAATCAAGTCGTTCAGCACAAAATAATAACAAAGAAAATACAAAGACAAACACAAGAAAGAATGGAAAAAGAGGAAGAATGCCTGCTACGGCTAAAGAAAAAAAAAAACTCAAGAAAAAAAATAAAACGGCGCTCAATTGCCTCTAACCCATTGACGGGTATGACGAGTTCATGTATACACGGACGATCCCACCGGTACGGACGAATCTAAACTCTGGCTAGACGAGGCAATCATACGCTTTACTGACGGAGATATCCAGACCATTCAATGCAGACAATCAAGCTTAAAACGGTTACAGGGACAACTGTACAATTCGTTGGAGGATAGTAATGGCACAGTAAACGTCCCCAGACGTTACAAAAAGGAGCATTAAGACCTCCATAACTACCCCCAACGGCTAGAGGCCATGAGAACATATATAAGTCTCCCACATGGCTAAGGACCAGGTACATACACACAAACAGAATACTAAGAGATCTTTTTCATTCTTTCCAATTACATTATCCATTTCCTAGAGAGTTTCTTATACTAACTTTGGCATCGGAGGCTTCGTGGCAGGCGCCACACCGGTGACCACCTTTTGAGAGTACGATCATACAGGCCAGGAGGATTGCATCCGTCCGACCAACTCTACTGACGAGTTTATTCTACTGACGAACTTACGCTTCATCAGTTTGGCGCCGTCTGTGGGGAACGACATTTCCTTGTTCAAACTCGAAATAGTGATTCCTTACTCTTATTTTCTCTAGGATGGAGTTTAATCAAGATTCTGTAGCTCTAGCTCAGCAAGTTCAAACCCTTGCAACCACAGTTGAAGAATTAACCAGGCAAAACCAAGAAATGAGGCTACGGCTTCAGCAGGAGGAAAATCGTTCGAAGGGGAATCAGGAAGATGAGGGGGATAGCAACAGAAGAAGCGACCATCGAAGGCCAGACACTCCCGCCGAGCAGAATTCAGACATTCTTCCAGAGATGAGGAGGGAGATGGACGAATTAAGAAGGGCCATCAAAGGAAAAACGGAGCGGAGCGTGGATCGGTTGGTCCGAGCGACAGATTCGCCATTCACAACAGCGGTCCTCGACTGTCCAGTGCCAACAAAATTTCGGTTACCTCCGCTCGAGCCTTTTGATGGGCTGAAGGACCCCCAAGATCACCTAAATACATTCAAGACGACCCTGGGACTTCAACAGCCTCCAGATGAAATATTATGTCGTTCCTTTCCAACTACACTCAGGGGAGCCGCCCGAGAATGGTTCACAAAGCTACCAACATCGTCGATCGATACGTTTGAACAGCTGAGCAACGCCTTCCTGCGTCATTTTATTGGGGGACAACGACCAAAGAGGACCGCTGATTACTTGCTTACCATCAGGCAGGGAGAAAAGGAAACTCTGAGGTCGTATGTGAAACGTTTCATGAGGGAAACACTGGAGGTGGATGAAGCTGACGATATGGTGCAGCTGACGACCTTCAAGGCAGGGTTGAGGTCAAGGGATCTCGTCAGCTCACTCGCGAAGAACCCCCCAAAGACGATGGTTGAAATGCTTCTCAATGCGCAGAAGTACATGAACGCTGAGGACGCATTGGCTGCTATCAAGGACGGGGACAGACCAAGGGACAAAGGAAAAAGAGAAGACGATCGTAGAGGGCAAAAACGGGACCGACCAGATCATCGAATTAATGATGGAGTCAGAAGGAAAGATGATAAAAATCCACGCACGGTAAAATTCACTCCTCTCGTTATGCCTATTGACAAAATTTTAGCGCAGATCAAAGACGAGAACTACCTTAAGTGGCCACGACCACTACACTCATCTCCTAACGTCCGCGACAAAAGTAAATAATGTCGATTTCACAAAGATCATGGCCATTACACCGAAGATTGTAGGGATCTCAAAGAGCAGATAGAAGAATTGATACGGAGGGGGAAGCTGCAGAAATTCGTGAAGAAGGGGGAACACAATAGATTCCAAGATGAAAACAAAGGCCAACATGGGTCCTCATCCAGGGACAACAGCCGTCAATCACAACCTCCTCAAAATATGGTCGGGGAGATACAGACGATCGCAGGAGGGCCTGTCACCGGGGGCTCATTCAAGTCACTCAAGAAGACACATCAACGACAAGTGAATAGTGTCCACATGACACCCCAGCCAAAACAGAAATGAATAGATCAGGATTTGACCTTCAACGAGAGTGACTCCAGAGGGGTAAAACAGCCTCACAACGACCCCTTGGTCATAAAGCTCACCATAGAATGGTTCAACACCAAAAGCGTCCTCGTGGATAATGGTAGTTCTGCTGATATCATCTACTTTTCCGCATTCCAACAGTTGAAGCTGGATCCCAAGAGACTTCGTCCATTCGACTCTCCACTCGTCAGTTTCAGCGGTGACAGAGTGTATCCCAGGGGCATAGTGACGCTGACTGTAACAGTAGGGACGGACCCAAAACAGTTAACTCGTCAGATAGACTTTTTGGTAGTGGATAGTCCCTCATCCTATAATGTCATCATCGGAAGGCCAGCACTCAACAAGTGGAGGGCGTCCACATCCACCTACTACTTGAAGATGAAGTTTCCAACGGAAGACGGTGTTGGCAAAGTCAAAGGAGACCAAGTTCTAGCTCGAGAATGTTATCAAGCTATTTTAGCAGCCAAGGAAGACCACATGTGGATGGTAGAAGAAAAAGAGGAAGAAAAAGTGGAAGCACTGGAAGTGGTGGAGTTGATCGAAGGGGAAATAACGAAAACAACCAGAATAGGGACGACGTTAAGCCCTGAGATGAGAACGAGGCTCATTCAATTTCTCAGGGAGAACTTGGATGTCTTTGCCTGGAGCCATGAAGACATGCCAGGCATATCTCCAGAGGTTATTCAACACAGATTGAATGTAGACCCAGAGAAGAGACCCACCAAGCAGAGACGAAGAACCTTTGCGCCAGAAAGGGATCAAGCGATTGCCGACGAGGTAAACAAACTCTTGACTGCAGGCTTTATCAGGGAGGTGTACTATCCAGACTGGTTGGCCAACGTCGTCCTGGTTAAAAAAGCGAATGGAAAATGGAGAATGTGCGTGGATTTCACAGACCTAAACAAGGCCTGCCCAAAGGACAGTTTTCCTCTCCCCAGGATAGACCAGCTAGTAGACTCTACGGCCGAGCACAAACTGTTAACATTCATGGATGCATTCTCAGGGTACAACCAGATAAAAATGGCTGACAAGGATTAGGATAAAACCGCCTTCATCACCAGTCAAGGGCTCTATTGCTATAAGGTAATGCCCTTTGGTCTTAAGAATGCAGGAGCAACTTATCAGAGGCTAGTAAACAGAATGTTCGTCAAACAGATAGGCAGGAATATGGAAGTCTACGTCGACGATATGCTCGTCAAGAGCAAGGAAGAACTCGAGCATCTGGACGATCTTAAGGAGACATTCAACACCCTCAAGCAATACCAAATGAAGCTGAACCCGTGTAAGTGTGTTTTCGGTGTCGCCTCCGGAAAATTCCTCGGGTTCATGGTGTCTCAGAGAGGAATAGAAGCAAACCCTGAGAAGGTGCAGGCCATACTCAATATGGCATCGCCTAAGTCCATCAAGGAAGTCCAGAAGCTCACAGGCCGGATTGCGGCACTTAACAGGTTCGTGTCTAGAGCAACGGACAAATGCCTACCATTCTTTAAGACCCTGAAGCAGGCCTTTGAATGGACTGACGAATGTGAAGCGGCCTTCCAAGAGCTGAAGCATTACCTTAGCAATCCACCACTCCTGAGTCCGTCCAAAGAGGGCGAAAACCTGTATTTGTACCTAGCCGTTTCCTCTACGGCCGTCAGTGCAGCCTTGATACGAGAAGAAAACAGGAAACAGCTCCCCGTCTACTATGTCAGTCAAGCCTTCCAAGGAGCTGAGTCCAGGTACCCAAAGATCGAGAAAATCACGTTTGCATTGATAGTAGCCTCGCGCAAGCTCAGGCAATACTTCCAAGCGAACCCAATACTGGTAATGACGGACCAACCCATCAAGAAGTCTATGAACAGACCCGAAGCAGCCGGGAGGATGGTCCAATGGGCAATCGAACTCAGCTAATTCGACGTGGAGTACCATCCCAGGACGGCCATCAAAGCACAAGCTCTGGCTGACTTCATTGCCGAGTTTACCTATCCAGACGAGCCGAGCCCTGCCATCAAAGATGAAACATGGATGGTGCAGACCGATGGCTCGTCAGCCAAAAAAAAAGGAGGAGTAGGGGTCGTCATAACCACTCCTGAGGGTGAGATGTTGAAGTACAGCGTGCAACTAAGATTTCCAGCGACCAATAACGAAGCTGAATATGAAGGAATTCTAACAGGTTTAAGGCTTGGAAAAGAGCTTGGGGCTAAAAACCTACTAGTCCAGAACGACTCAAAGCTAATAATTGGGCAGGTCAGAGGAAAGTACGAAGCAAAAGAAGAAAGAATGCAGAAGTATCTCAGACTGACGAAACGCTTGATTCAAGAATTCGAAAAAGTGGAGTTTGTCCAAATTCCGAGAAGTCAGAATGTGGCTGCAGACGAAGTCTCAAAGATAGCTTCGTCAAAAGAGACAAAACTAAGGGCAGATTTGATGATGGAGATACAGAGAAACCCCAGCATAGAAGAAATTCCAACATTCGCAGTTGAGGGCACGAGTAGCTGGATGACGCCCATCATATCCTTCCTCCAGGACGGCCACCTACCCCAAAATGCAGACGAAGCTAGGAAGATAAAGAAGAGGTCCGCCAGATTCACAATCCTCAATGACGCCCTGTACAAAAGAGGCTTCTCAATGCCTTACTTGAGGTGTGTGGACGAAGGAGAGGCTGAATACGTCCTGAGAGAGGTTCATGAAGGGATCTGCGGAGATCATGCAGGCCCTAAATCCCTGGTAAGAAAAATTGTGCGAGCAGGTTACTTCTGGCCAACCATGCAAGATGACGCAGCAAGACTCGTCAAGAAATGTGACAAATGTCAAAGGTTCGGGAATGTTCAAAGGCTACCATCAGAAAGGCTGACGACAATAACATCTCCATGGCCATTCGCGCAATGGGGAATCGACATCATCGGCCCACTGCCTCAGGGCAAAGGTCAAGTAAAATTCTTACTAGTTGCTATTGACTATTTCACTAAATGGGTTGAAGCAGAGGCATTGGCAACCATCACCGAGGCCAGAATCCAGGGATTCGTATGGAGGAATATAGTTTGCAGATTCGAGATCCCACGGACGATCATATCGGATAATGGACGACTGTTCGATAGCCAGAGTTTCAGGAGCTTCTGCTCGGGCTTGGGCATCAAGAACCAGTTTTCGTCACCAGGCCACCCACAGGCGAATGGACAAACGGAAGTGACGAATCGCACGTTGCTCAAGATCATAAAGACCAAGCTGGATGACGCGAAAGGTGCCTGGCCAGAAGAACTGCCCAACGTCTTGTGGGCCTACAGAACCACGGCTAGAACCCCAACAGGAGAAACCCCCTTCAGACTCACCTACGGGACCGAAGCGGTGATCCCTGTTGAAGTGGGAATAACTAGCACCAGGAGAGAAGCGTTTAACGAAGAAGAAAACGACGACCTACTGCGAGTTGACCTAGATTGCCTTGACGAAGTTAGAGACAAAGCCTTCAGTAAGATGACGGAATACCAGAGAAAGATGACAGACTACTACAACAGGAGGGTGAAGCTCAGAAGACTCAACATAGGGGACCTCGTCCTGCGCAAAGTAACCCAAGCAACTAAAGACCCAACTCAAGGAAAGCTCAGTCCTACATGGGAAGGGCCATACAAAGTCATTCACTACTCCAAACAAGGCAGCTACCATCTGGAGACCCTAGACGGACAAAGGCTCCCAAGACCGTGGAACATTGAACACTTGAAGAAATATCACCAGTAGATGTAATGCAGAGACGTATTTGTCATTTATGATCAATAAATGAATTATTCAGCCAATAATTGTGTATAAACAAGCCTGGAGAAACTAACAGAAGCCTAAAAATGGCTAAGTAACAAGATTCCGCTTAGACGGATGTAAGTTACTGACGGCTATATAACCCTGGAAAGGGTGTAAGTCCTAAAAGCCTAAAAATGGCTAAGTAGTAAGATTCCGCATTGACGGATGTAAACTACTGACGACGATTTAAGAATAATCAAAATGCAAAAAAAAAATTGGCTAAGTAGTAAGATTCCGCATTGACGGATGTAAACTACTGACGACTATCAAAATGCCAAAAAATTGGCTAAGTAGTAAGATTCCGCACTGACGGATGTAAACTACTGACGACGATTAAAATGCCAGAAAATGACTAAGTAGTAAGACTCCGCGTCGACGAACATAAACTACTGACGCTCATAATTACAAAGAAGGTATGTCTCACAAATGTTTCACCAAACACATCACATGAGCAACTAAAAGCATATAACTTGTAAACATAAGAAGTATGCAAGAAGTAAATGGAAAATACCATCGTTTCCTTACAAACCCATAAACACTGGGTTTAAATATTGTTCCCCAAAAAGAAATACGTCTCTGGATAAAATTTACAAAAACAGAGGCCACAATAGGCAAAATAAGTAATAAAAAAAAAAACTGAAGTAACAGGTTCAGGCTTCGGAAGTCGGAGGAGCATCAACGGCCGCATCATCGTCAACAAGGGCATTTCCAGGAGCGTCATCAGCAGGGACTATGGACAGAGCAGCTTCGTCAGCGGCCATCTCTTTGTCCACTTCTTCCAGGTCCAGGCCTCCAATATCAACACCAGTTGGGTGCTTGACCATATACCTTCGAAGAAGTTCAAAGCCTTTAAAATACCAACTGAAGAGCACAGTGTTGTACTCATCAGTGGTTTGAAAGGCCTCAACGGACCTAGCCGCGATGGTCTTCAACGATTCTTTGGAGCTTTGAATCTGCTCGTCCTTCTCCAGGTTCAACTGGCGCTCAACTATGAGGTCGTCACCCAAAACCTTGACCTTCTCCTTCAAAGTAGTGGCCTCATCCATGGTCTCAATAAGGTTCTTCTTTAACTTTGAGTTCTCACTCTCCAAGGCCAGCACCTTTGACGAAAGGGACGCCAGCTTAGCCTCTTGAGTAAGATACTCAGAGGCAATGTGTAAGCTTTCTCCCAGAACCTGAAAAGAAGTACCAATTCTTTAGTAAAAAAAAAAAAAAAGGAGGATTGCTCGTTAAAAAAGTAAAAGCACTTCACCTGAACGAGCTTATGGACGTGGCCACCAGCGACCGTATTAAAGGCGACCCCAGAGAAAGCCTTCAGGTCGTTAGCCATCACAATGCTATGGGCCCGTTCAACTGCCAGCTTCTCGTCACCCCAGATTGTTGAGCAACCAATACCCTCCTTCTCTTTCTCTTTCCCCGTCAGGCGTGGCCTCTTGGAGACGGGCGTGGGGAGCTCCTCCACCGAAGTAGACGGGGAGGCAGTCCTTGTCGTCTCAATGCCGGAGACGAGGGGAGTGACGGAAGCTGGCGGAGTGGCAGAAAGACCCCTCCCTACTACATGCACGGTCTTTTTTCCTATATTGGACAAGGGCTCGTCTTTCTTCGCCCTCATCTTAGCATACATGTCCTTATTGAATTTCGACGTCATCTCTGTCAAAAGAAGAACATTAGTCCCGAGGAAAAGCACAAAGGTCAATACTGACGAAGTTAGAACTTACTCTTTTTTCCTTCTATTTCAAGGTTTTTCAAAACAAAGGCAGAAGGCTTAGGCCCGGGGCAATAGAATGCAAGAGTTCTGGGATCGACGAGATCGTCCCAGCTTTCGATCGTCTGCGCGTACGTGACAGCCTTCTGCACACGCTCTCTATACCTGCTCTTAAGCTTTGGTCGTCTTTTAACTAAAAAAAAAAAAAAAAAAAAAAAGAGAGAGAGAGAGAAAAAAAGGGTTAGCGACCATAATTGTAAGCACGAAAGAATTCAAGAAATGAAGAAGAAATGTTGACGCACCTAAAGTCGGGGTTTCCCACCGACGACGTAACATCGGGAGGTCACCCCAAACCTCCCCCGAGGGCGTCTCAAAATTGTCCCCAGACACATAGAAGAATCTGGACTTCCAATACCTGAATGACGAAGGTAATTTTTTGACAATCCTAGTCCCTCTCTCCCAACGCACTAGTTCATAATACCCATGTTCCTTTGATGCTTTCAATCGATACAAATACACCAGCTCGTCAACCCTGATCATATCCCCGTCAGTAGCTGCCAGCCATATCCCCATACAGCTGATTAAAATTCTCCACGAGTTGGGCATAAGTTGCCCCGGGGCGATACCAAAATGATCTAATAACTCCATCAAGAAAGGATGGACGGGAAACCTCAACCCACAAATGAAGGCAGCCTCGTAAAAGCATACCTCACCTGGGAAGAAGTGACACGCCCGGTCTTCCTCACTGGGCAGACGAACCCTAACTCGATCCGGAAACTGGAATCTATCCCTAAACCTGGCCAATATGTCAGCATCTAGCCCACACTCCTCTCCCAGGGCATAAAAAGCCCTAATCTCTCAAGAGCCAGAGACGGCGGTATCTTGCTCCGCTGGGCCGCTGTTGGACGACAACCCAGTTTCAAGCTCGCTCGACCTAACTTCGGACATACCTACTCGCACCCCAACCTCGTTCACGAACCAATCTAAAGACTGACGAAGCAAAGGCAACAAATCGGCCAAAGCAACACTCAGACAGTTACCCTCAAAAACAAAATCCTCAATATTAGAGGGAACCCCTAAATACCCTCCTAAGCGAGCAAAAAGGAATGAAATTGATGGGCAAACTACCCTAACTTCAGAGCTACTAAGCATGAAAACCTAACGACACAACGGCAAACTAAACCCCCACGGAATTCAGAACAAAAAAGAGAAAAAGGAAAAAAATCAGATGCAAAGCCATAACAAGGCGAAGAAGAGTAACACAGTAGAGTGGGCGTACCTTAAGGAAGCAATCAGAAGAGGGAGCACCACCGCGCCAATTGCTGGTTCACAAGAAGGTTGCAGAGAGAAGTCGCCGGAGAAGATGATCAAAGCAAATGATTGAAGGATTTTTGAAAAATGTGAACAAGAAGAGGTTTTAAACTAAGGCTTTGGAAAACTGGAAAAACCAACGGGAAGCCCAATAGTCCCACCAGATCAAAGCATTAACTCCACCCACTAGCGCGTGCCACGATTTGCGAAACGTCGCCGCTTTGCATTTAATGCTTATCGAAATCCCAAACGACACTCGTAAACTGTAAAACTCTTCGCATTCTATGATCGTCATTTAGATAACGAACACAGAATCGGGGGGCAACTGACGGGTATGACAAGTTCATGTATACACGGACGATCCCACCGGTACGGACGAATCCAAACTCTGGCTAGACGAGGCAATCATACGCTTTACTGACGGAGATATCCAGACCATTCAATGCAGACAATCAAGCTTAAAACGATTACAGGGACAACTGTACAATCCGTTGGAGGACAGTAATGGCACAGTAAACATCCCCAGACATTACAAAAAGGAGCATTAAGACCTCCATAACTACCCCCAATGGCTAGAGGCCATGAGAACATATATAAGTCTCCCACATGGCTAAGGACCAGGTACATACACACAAACAGAATACTAAGAGATCTTTTTCATTCTTTCCAATTACATTATCCATTTCCTAGAGAGTTTCTTATACTAACTTTGGCATCGGAGGCTTCGTGGCAGGCGCCACACCGCTGACCACCTTTTGAGAGTACGATCATACAGGCCGGGAGGATTGCATCCGTCCGACCAACTCTACTGACGAGTTTATTCTACTGACGAACTTACGCTTCATCACCCATAAAACATCACCTCCTCTTATAGAGGTGGCACTCGCAAGAAGCCCTAGTGATTCGCAAGAGTGCGTCTAAAGAAAATACATGCTTGCTGAGCAAGAAAATTGCGGCACCGACTTGCCTAACCAAAACTAAGGTGGGCTTGCATTTCAAAGAGGATGTTCCTTGTGTGTGACCGGGCCCATGAAAGTGAAACCCAGCGTTCAAAAAAAAAAAAAAAAAAAAAGCCCCTTGTTGAGCAAGACAACTTCAACAATAACTCTACTAAGGAGACCAACGTGGGCTTGTGGTTAAAAAAAAAAAAGGGTCTCTTATGCAATCAAGCCCACAAGGTGTCAGTTGCCTAAAAAAATAAAAAAATAAAAAAAAAAAGAAGAAGAAGAAGAAGACAAGTTGAAATTCTTCTTATACGCGAATGGACTGTCAACTGTCTAAATCCTTCATGTACGTGGATGAAGGTCTTGCTTTCCGTGTACTTAGTCCAAATTGAGATTAATAAAATACTTCAAGCCTCGTCTTCCTTGCACGACAATTGGGAGCAAAGCCGAATCTTGAAGTGGGGGCATTTGTAGACATTAAAATTTTATGATGTATTCACAGCCGTCTGATTGTCCACGATAAAATATTTGTGATCAAATTAATCTCCAATTGATGAGGTGGAAGATCAACAAATGAAATCAAGCCATGTGGCAACATCAAAATAAGAAAGCCATATGGCAATGTCAGAAGAAAAGACATATATGGAAAGTTCTTATTAAATGGGAAACTAAATTAAATCCATAATTAGCTCTCAATAAATGCTGAGAGAAAATTCCAAATTAAAGATTATTGAGTTGCCTATAAATAGAGGCTTCTCATATGAGAAAAGGGAGAACACTTAGAGAGAGAAAACACTACCGATACTCTGCCAAAATAGAGAGCCATCTCTAAAGTTCACAACAATTCCATTGTTCATCAAGGCCTATTCCTACTTCTTCAAACCAAAGTGGGGATTCTCCTTTAACCTAGCTCGAGATCAAGCCAACGGCCCTCGCATCAAATCAAGCACGTTCAACCATTCATTCAACTTGGAGACATCAAAGCACGATTCAAGATCACGCTTCAGTGCCCCCTTCGAATCGTAACGTTTCTTGGAGATCGAATCAGAAGAGTTTATTGTACTCTTTCATTGTAAAGATTCATACAGAGAATTGTACTCACATATATACAAATCAAATACAAGTTGATTATTTGTTACACTATTTCGTGATCGTGTGATTTATCTTTTACGAAAATTGTGTGTACAACGACGACCATAAGTCCAACGAAGACATCCCTGAACGAGCAAATTAATACCCACTGACAGGACTGACGAACTCATTCGCCAAGACGACCTCAACAATACAGACGAGGGCATACTTGGATGAACAAAACCAATGCCCACGTTACTGACGAGGGTAAAGCCATCCATTCAATACAGCCAATTAATACATAGGGCAGTTACAGATCCAGCTGTGTGAGCCGTTGGAGCACATTGAAGCCACATTATGAGGCACGAAACGTTACCAAGAAGAGCATTAAAACCACCTTAATTGCCCCAACGGCTAGGAGCTGTAACCGCATATATAAAGCCTCCACATTGCCAAGTGCAAGGTACATACACACATAGACACTAAGAGATCTCTTTCATTTTTGTTCAATTACATTGTTTATTCCCAAGAGAGCTTCTTATACTGACTTTGGCATCGGAGGCATTGTGGCAGGCACCACACCGGTGACCACCTTTGAGAGTACGTTCATACAGGCTGAGGATTGCTTCCATCTGACCAACTCGACTGACGAGCTTACGGTTCATCAGTATAACTCTACTAACGAACATACTCTACTGACAAACTTATTCTACTGACGAACTTACTTGACTGACGAATTTACTTGACTGACGAATTTGCGCTTCATCAGTTTGGCGCCGTCTGTGGGAACGACGTTTTCGTGTTCAATCTCGAAAAAGTAGTTTCTGATCAACTATTTCTCTTAGATGGAGTCCAATCATGATTCCGCAGCCCTAGCACAACAAGTCCAGGCTCTTGCAGCCACCGTTGAAGAACTGACCAGACAAAATCAGGAAATGAAGCTACGGCTTCAACAGGAGGAGAATCGGTCTAAGGGGAATCAGGATGACGTGGGAGATAGCCATAGAAGAAGTGACCATCGAAGGCCTACTACTCCAACCGAGCAGAACTCGGACTTGCTCCAGGAGATGAGGAGGGAGATGGACGAACTTAGGAATGCCATCAAGGAAAAAACAGAACGGAGTGTGGATCGAATGGTCAGGGCAAAGGATTCGCCGTTCACCACAGCAATCCTTGACTGTCCAGTGCCGTCGAAATTTCGGCTACCTCAACTTGAACCCTTTAATGGGCTAAAGGACCCTCAGGATCACCTTAACACCTTCAAAACGACACTAGGACTCCAGCAGCCCCCAGACGAAATATTATGTCGTTCCTTCCCAACCACTCTCAAGGGAGCTGCAAAGGAATGGTTCACAAAGTTGCCAACATCTTCCATTGACACCTTCAAGCAGTTGAGCAACGCCTTTCTACGTCACTTCATTGGAGGACAACGTCCAAAGAGGACCGCGGATCATTTACTCACCATCAAACAAGGAGAGAAAGAAACCTTGAGGTCCTATGTGAAACGCTTCACTCGAAAAACCCTGGAGGTGGACGAAGCTGACGATAAGGTGCAGTTGATGACCTTCAAAGCGGGACTGCGATCTAGGGAGTTCGTTTCTTCACTCGCAAAAAATCCTCCAAAAACAATGGCGGAGATGCTCCTGAAAGCACAGAAGTACATGAACGCAGAAGAAGCGCTGGCTGCCATAAGGGACGTGGAAAAACCAGGGAACAAGGAAAGAAAGGAGGGCGAACGTATAGGACAGAAAAGGGACCGCTCAAATCGTCGGTTCAGTGACGAAGGTAAGTCTAAATGGGGTTTCTCCCGTCGGGGTTCTCGCTGTGGTTCCGTAAGCCCACATGGGAAGGACCTTACCGAGTCACCCACTACTCCAGACAAGGTAGCTATCACCTAGAAACCCTAGACGGACAGAGGCTCTCGAGGCCATGGAACATCGAGCACTTGAAGAAATACCACCAACAGATGTAACAGAAAATGTATTCGTCATTGAAATTAATAAATGAACTATTTAGCTAATGTCTCCATAACAAGCAGGTCTGAGCAGCTACAAGTCTCAAAAATGACTAAGTAACAAGATTCCGCCTCGACGGATGTAAGTTACTGACGATGACAATATCCCTAAAAGGGTGTAAGTCACAAAAGCTGATAAGTAACAAGATTCCGCCTCGACGGATGTAAGTTACTGACGATGACAAGATCCCTAAAAGGGTGTAAGTCACAAAAGCTGATAAGTAACAAGATTCCGCCTCGATGGATGTAAGTTACTGATGATGACAAGATCCCTAAAAGGGTGTAAGTCACAAAAACTGATAAGTAACAAGATTCCGCCTCGACGGATGTAAGTTATTGACGATGACAAGAGCCCTAAAAGGGTGTAAGTCACAAAAGTGGATAAGTAACAAGATTCCGCCTCGACGGATGTAAGTTACTGACGATGACAAGATCCCTAAAAGGGTGTAAGTCACAAAAGCTAAAAATGGCTAAGCCAAAAATGACTTAATAGGGTGTAAGTCACAAAAGGTACTGATGAAGTTATAGACAAAAGGTACTAACGAAGAGAAGGGAAGGAATTTAGAAACAAAGGTTCAAAAAACTGAAAACTAGCGGGAAACCCAATGTTCACATGAATTGGAGTTATTTACAGCCCAAAAGCTTTCACATTCTACGGTCGTCATTACAAGTCACGACGACCACAGAATCGGGGGGCAACTGACGGGATTGACGAACTCATTTACTGAAGACGACGACCATAAGTCCAACGAAGACATCCCTGAACGAGCAAATTATTACCCACTGACAGGACTGATGAACTCATTCGCCAAGACGACCTCAACAATACAGACGAGGGCATACTTGGACGAACAAAACCAATGCCCATGTCACTGACGAGGGTAAAGCCATCCATTCAATACAGCCAATTAATACATAGGGCAGTTACAGATCCAGCTGTGTGAGCCGTTGGAGCACATTGAAGCCACATTATGAGGCATGAAACGTTACTAAGAAGAGCATTAAAACCACCTTAATTGCCCCAACGGCTAGGAGCTGTAACCGCATATATAAAGCCTCCACATTGCCAAGTGCAAGGTACATACACACATAGACACTAAGAGATCTCTTTCATTTTTGTTCAATTACATTGTTTATTCCCAAGAGAGCTTCTTATACTGACTTTGGCATCGGAGGCATTGTGGCAGGCACCACACCGATGACCACCTTTGAGAGTACGTTCATACAGGCTGAGGATTGCTTCCATCTGACCAACTCGACTGACGAGCTTACGGTTCATCAGTATAACTCTACTGACGAACTTACTCTACTGACGAACTTACTTGACTAACGAACTTACTTGACTGACGAATTTGCGCTTCATCAGTGTTCCTAGTTTGAATTTTGTACTCCAATGCATCTTCAATGAAGTCCACAAAAATGATATCTATCTTAGATGAAAATTTTGTTCATTCTTATGATCTTATCAGCCATTTCTACTACTGAAAATAAATTAATAAGGAGAAACAGATACATTCATTAGCTTCCTTGAATCCCCCACTTTAACTTTACCGATTCAAACCTCAACCTTCAAACTCTCTTCTACCAACTCCATCTACCATGAGGTTCGTTTGACATTGCCATCCGCACCATGAAGAACGCTATTAAGATTATTTTTTATCCCTTATTGTTTGCTTTTCTTTGTTGGGTTGTATTGGCCCTGCGTGTGTTTAATTAGAGCATCCAGCACCTGGCATTGTAAATGCCATATGTAAGGTGGGTTTGGCATTTTAAGCCCAAAAAGCCTCAGCTTCTGGGATTGTAAGAAGGTAGAATTGCAAAAAATTTGAAATTGTGCTACAGTACAATTCTACCTTTAGAATTGTACAGTTAGCACAATTTTAAACTTAAATAATAATATTGAAAAATGCTAACAAGTGCTTTTAGGGCACTGGTTAATAATCTATTTAAAATTCTCTCTCTCCTCTCTCTCTCTCTCTCTCTCTTGTTATTTCTCTGCTCTGTTCCTTCTCTCTTCAAACCCAAAACCCATAGCCACCACACCACGGCAAGCCACCACTCTTGATGCAGATCGGCCTGGTTGACATATATAAATAATAAGCATATTTATAGACATATATAACCATCTTAATTTTAAACATATTTATAAACATATATATTTTAAGCATATATTAAACGTATCAACAACAATAATTATTTTACTCAAACATTTATTCAACTTCACCCACTTTAATGTTATTTTGGGTAATTGTTATTTCAAATTTTGTTTTCTTCAACTTCACTTATAACATTGCAGGTTCCATCTTATAGAATGAAGTGAAGTTAAGAAAAAAAAAGTTCTAGCTTTGAAATTGAAATAGAGTAACATTTACTAAAAATAAAGCATTGCGATTTTAGCAATTTTAACCCAACAATAAAAAACCCAGACGTCATAATAAAGAAACAATCATAAACCTAACAAGTTTTTCTTCTCCCTAAATTACCCCTAACGTATTTGCACAGGCCCTTTTACCTTCATATGACGGCCTCAAGGGCATTCAGTATTGTACTTGTAATATTTTTGAAGTCAAAGTTATTTGAGAAAAAAAAATTACGGTGATAAGAAAAGGGATATAGTATATAAATTAGTCATAATTGTTGTTGGTTAGGGAGTGGTAATTAGTTTAAATAACACAATCGTAAGAAAGGACCATTTTTAATTCTCGATAGGAAAGCTGAGTAACACTCAAAGAAGACTGAGTTTTCATTGATTATTCAATTCTCTACGATATTCCATTTACATGATTGGAACGATTAACATCTCTTATACCAAAGTACCTTTTTTTTTGAATTGGTGGAAATATTTCAACTTTAATAAGAATTAGAGTGTCCACTGAGATGATGCTACTCTATCTTTGTAAATTAATTCTCAAAAGTATCATGGGTGAGGTGATATCCTTTTTTAGGTTTTGCATTCCCTTTGGAGAATTCCTACACCATTGAGTTTTAATGTGCTTTAAGGTGAAGTTACAAAATTTTGGCAGAACACAGAATTTACCAACTAATAAGCATATTTAGAGACATATAACCGTATTAATTTTAAACATACTTATAGACATATACATCTCCAACATATTTATAAACATATCAGTAACAATAATTATTTTACCCAAACACTTTCACTTACTCTAATGTTATTTTGGATAAACGTTATTTCAACTTTTTGTTTTTTCAACTTCATTACAAACATTGTGAGTTCCACCTTATTGGATGAAGTAAAGTTGAGCAAACAAATTCAAGCTTTTAAGTAGAAATCTTTTCACTTTTCAATTGCTATCTAAAACAAAATTCTAAAAATATATATACAATTATAATTTTTTCAATTTCCAATAAATTTCTTTCGTAGGAAGTATTCTCAATTTTTTTTTTAAAATAAATCCTTTTAAATACCATGTAAAACATACATTAAAACAAAAATACAACAACAAGAGTTGAGACACAACCACAACGAATTTTGTTTGTATTGAACTTTCCAATATTAGCAACCATAAAATCTATGCAATATAATAATTGAAGTCTTTATAATTAATTGTGCTTGTCTCTTATTGTAATACACTAGTCATTTGTTTACTCGCTTTCCATTTCATTCCTCTCTCTCTCTCTCTCTCTCTCTCTCTCTCTCTCTCTCTCTCTCTCTCCACTCAATTGTCATCTCCCATTCCCTCTCTTTTTTCCCTAATAGAAGAACTTAATTTATGTTTCATTTTCCCCTTGATTCTTGAGATGCTTAATTGTCGAATTCTCACTTCTATTTTCCTCTTATTGAAATGTGAAATTACATAAACTTAGACTTATAATAGAGTTTAGAAACTTTGAAAATTTTTTATCTAGTGGATTGCTTTATTAGGAAAGGTTTCCTTTGGAGTGGCTTTTCTTATCCGTTTTTCACTTTATCACTATGTCACCTCGTTCTTGTGATTGATTTATATGATTATTGACATCTTATTTGATATGCCTCGTATGCTTCAACTAATTTACACATAATTGGTTAGTTGGGATAATTTGGAATAATTGGATAATTTACAAATTAGTAAACATCAACCTGGGTCTAAAACATAATAATTGCTTATTAATGTTAATTGGGTGTAGAGATGACAACAATTTCAGCATTATCTGCTAAACTTTGTGTAGGTTTTTATTACTCTAAAAGGAGAAAGGATAGAGATATGTTTTGCTTTCCCCATGCAGAATATGTGTGTGTATACAATTTAATTTCTTACAAGTGGGATATAATATATATATATATATATATATATATATATATATATATATATATATATATTTATGTAAGTTATTTTTTTAAATACTTACTCCATTAGGACAAAGTTTGGCTACAACTTTGACTAAAAAAATTAACATGGGTACTGTAACACCCCGACCCCAAATTAATAGTTAAACTATGTGTTTAAATAGTTAATTATTATTTTAAGTTACTTACTTTCTAAAATTAATATAAGAGTATTTAATAAGTATATTATTTTATAATACCTTTGAATAAGAATTGTAAAGAAAATAAATAATGGAATGGCTATTTGTATTATATATATATATATATATTAAGTATGTACAAACTATATTAAGTGGTTAAGTTATGAGATGTATGTATATATATATATATATATATATATAGTTGTTGGTGTTTTAACTATGTATTATGCATGAGATGTTGTAGTGGAATTTTCACCCCATGCAACCAATGAAAATTGAACACATATAATGCTAAAGTTTCATGATGACAAACTCCAAAGACCAAGACTTGGCCATGCAATCACCAAGTGCCACCTTATTCATTCTTTGACTTTCTCAAGCAAATAGAACATCCAAGAAGTAATTCCCCTCTAATTTCCACGGGTACACACAAAAATCAGAAAAGTGTAGGTGTGAATGCAAGAAAAGTTGGAAAAAAAGTGGGCTTTGATTTTTCTTTCCTAGCATCATACGTATCCCACCCCCAAAGTCAATGTTCTTATCCTTCTTTGGCTGCCCCAGAAGTCCAGCAGCTCCTTATCTTCTTTCTCTACTCCTTTTTGTTTGTTCTTGGTTTTTCTTCTCTCTTTGCTCTTGCACGGCTGCATCTCTCCCTCACTCTCACATCAAAAAAAATCATAGATATCTCTCTAAGAAGAAATTAAGAGCCTAACACTAAGGTTTCATCTTCAAAATGTGTGAGTAAATAAATTAAACTTCATCTGATTTTGTGTATTTGAATAGTATAATTGTTTGTTTATTTTCATTCTTTATCCTCTGTTCTGATGTTAGAAGCTGAACTGGTAATTCTGTTTTAGTAAATTGAAAGTTTGATGATTATGGTCATTTAGATGCTTATTAAGGTATTTCAATATGTTTAGGATAGGTATAAAAATACTCAAGTGATATGAAGACCTATTGCTATTTGTTGATGATTTTAGAAAGAACATGTGCTGAAACTGTCACTGTGACAGATTCTGTGTTTATGCATGATAAATTATGTATTAAATTGTATATAGTGAATTTGGATGCTAGGGTTATTTTTTATGAAAGCTAAGACATATACAGTTGTTATGGAATTGGTCTCACAGTATTTGGATGAGTAGAAAAATAATGATTTAATTTTGAATTTGCAAGAAAGTCTGTCAGGACAGATTCGAGTATGCTGGATTGTATGATTTTTAGTAAATTATTCTTTTATTCTTTGATTATGAAATTTTTATAATATATACTGGACATACAGAGGAGTTGCTCTATAAAATTTTATGAGGTTTGGATGTGATTTGATGGTCCGTTTGTATTTTATAATTGAAGTATATGCTGCTGGAATAAAACAGTGAACAGTAAGGGGCATGCCTAACTTTGAGGATTTGATTCTAAAGTTAGGGTGAATGATTTGAGCTATAATTTATTATGCTCATCATATGATATGTCTGGATCATAGAGTAATTTTTGTATAACTTGGTTCAAGGTTTAGTACTCAAAGAAGGGGTTCTAAATCATTCGACAGTTGTATTTATGAAGCTGTTTTACTGAACATGTTGTATGTTTCCTTAAGTGTGTATATGGTTACATGATAATGCTTGAAACAGTGTATATTTATGCATGCATTATTGTCCTAAGCTCAAAGTACCCTTTGAAATGAAGCTGGCTCTTCTAGAGTTATGAGATAAATATGAGAATGATGGCATTTTTGTAGGTTGGTACATTATTTGTTGACGTGTGCATAATATGTTTGTGGGAACTTCTTTGAGGTGGGATTAGGATTTCATTTATTATAAGAGATAGGCTTTGGGATAGATGTGTAAGTTATGATAAGGAGTAATGGATAGTAATGAGTTTTGATTTCAGTTTAGGTGTTACCAGCCGCCAGGTCTAAGCTCTTCCGACTTTAGGCTCTCGGTTCCTCTACTTTCAGGTAAAGGATAAGTTATATGAGCATTTGGTAAGTCATGAGGTTATTTTAAAGTATATTATGCATTAAAATGTTTTTTATTAGAGATATGACATGTAAGCATTATTCAGACAAAGATATGTTCGTGGGCTTTCGAAACCCTATGCGTATGATTTAAGCATATTGATGCTATGACTAATTCCATGAACATGATGTTTAAAGAAAAGAATGGAAGTGCTATTGTTATGAAATGTTATACAAAATAAGAAATTTCAGTATGATGTAATGTATGAAATGTTTTCAGGTTATGTCCTCTGGTGATTTGAACTCTGCTAGTAGGGGTTAATTACTAGCTTTCTATGGAAAAATGTTATCTGTTTGGCCATTTAAAATACAGGAAATAGGGCTGCCCGTAACTCTAGGCCATTTAAAGTAGAGGAAATGGGGTTGCCCGTAACTCTAATCTGAACAAGACCTTCTCCCCGATGTGTACGGACGGCGGGGAGGAACAAAACCTGGAGGGGATGTGCCATCAGGCCTCCCAAAGGGGACAATATCATACACACGAGGGCATCCAAATGTGATAAGGCCTTCTCTGTACAGACTTATCAGATATGGACTAACCAATATGTTATGAACAACTATGTTATGTTATTAATCACGAGGGAATTATTTTATTTAAATGCATTATGAAAAGTAAAAGCTCTTATGAAAAGAAGAAGTTTCAAATGAAAAGAAAGCTGTTCATTAAAGATAAAAGTTCTGAAGTTCTGTTATGCTATAAAGATAAAGTTTCTTATGAAAGTACAAGTTATGTTAAGAAGTTATCTGATATCTGTTTTTCTTTATGAAACATTAAGTTTTATGATTATGAAAGTTATAATATTTTATAAGAAGAAGTTTACAAAGGAAAGTTTTATTATTCTTTAAGATGCTTCCAGTTTAAGATCAAGTTACCGATTATCTGATTTTAAGTTAAAATGATTATTTTGTAATGAAAGTATATATATATTGTAACTTTGTAAGAAATGAAAGAAATTCAATCCGAAAGGCTTTGATAATATTATTCTGATAAGAAAATGGAGGATAATTATCTTTACGAAGAGTGTATAAGTTATTATTATAAATAGTATAAAATACTATGCATGAAAAGATGTTCTCCTATCTAAACAATTATAAAATGAAATGAATTGATTTACATGCATCCTTATTAAATTCTCATATATCTTACCTTTACTGAGCTGTGTAGCTCACCTCTTCCACTCTTTCAGTCAACAGATTTTAATTTAGAGCAGAGGGAGCCTTAGTCGAGTTTTGGAATGAGCTGGTTTTAGTTTATATGTATAGATCCTAAAGTAGTATTTGATGTTTAGTTTTGCAATATTGTGAATTTTAGGATCTAATGAAAGTTGTACCTTAAGGTATTAAGAGATATATTATGTGAAAGTATGAAATTTGAAAAAGTGGTGGATTATGTTATTCTTTGAGTTCAGCATAGATGCTCTGAATGTCAAGTGAAAAATTATACCATTTAATTAAAGAAACAAGGATTTAAATAAAGAAAGAAGTTTTTGTAAAAGCTTTTGTGAAAATCTCATTAAAAGTTAAGTTGGTTCTTGTTAATATCAGGTTTAAGCTTGATATTAGCATGCCGGTCATCGTCACAAATCCGAGTATCGAGTTTGGGGCGTGACAGGTACAAATTATGAAAATCTAGATGTTAAACACTTGAAGTACTAAACCCATCCTAGATCTACCCAGTGACTACTACTCCTTAAGAATGGCTTTGAATGATAGTAACTGGCGGGCTCTTTCATAAAAGGAAACTTCCCCCTTTCTAGAATTAAGATTCATAATTTACATTAAAAAAAAGCAGTGGACTTTGCACATGAGAGAATAATCAGATATTCAAAGAATTCTAAACACAAATGTTAAACATATTTTACTTTACTCACACCCTCAATGTATTCTACTCAAACATCTAGTTCAGTGGTATAAACACAAAGTTGATCAGTGCAATCAACCAACACTTAAGCCATTAATCATGGACATACTAAAAATAATTGTCTAGCGAGTACACATAGAAAGGAGTAGTGTTACAAATACTATAAGTTTTACAACATTGAACTTATAAACTGATGTGTCATTAATCTAATTTAGAACAGACCGTCATAGCCTTTCTAGACTCTTAAGTGCAATTGAAATCACGCAAGACAAAAAAGTACTAGCAGAAATCATTAGGGTGATGGAGTTGGAATCGCATGAAATTTGACAAGCTGAAGGGAAATGGTCTTCTGAGTAATAGTTGTGGCTTTGCCAAGAGGTTCCTAGTGATTTTGGTGAATTCCTTCATTTAACCCTTGAAAACTGTGATTTTCCAGTTTATAGTAATTTTTGTTTTTTTAATAACTTTTTATTCAAAAGTCAGAATAAGGCCCTGCTTATTTTAGGATGACCCTTAAGGTCAGTAGTTTATGATTTGGTATTTAACTCAATTGTAATATTTTTGGCAAAATTTGGTATTTTGCCAACTAATCTTGTAATCAGTGTGAATTAGGGTTTCAGATGTTTCCTAATCATCCTAGGGTTTTAGTTTCTCAGTATTTATATATTTTGTAGCCTCCAAAAGCAAATTAGATTATTATCAATAAAATTGCAGAGTTTTTCTCAAACATTTCTCTAGTTGATTTTAGTTTATCACCTTGTGAATTTAAGGAACCCCTTGTAGATTCAAGGTTTACTACCAGAAGCTAATAGCTTAATTTATGTTTAATCAAGAGAACATTGTGTGTGCTTTCTTCAAACTTCTGCAACATCAATCATAAAGTGATAATTTAAATATTCAGTTAGAAGGCTATTGAAGTCCATTAATCATATTAATTGTCACATTAGTATGTAGGTTTTATTGTAATAAAACCTGTAGTACTTTTAGCATTTTTCCTTCAAAAATGAGCCATGTAACATTTGGTGGAAATGAGATTTGCAAGTGTAAGAACTTAAATTGTACTAATCAATTAGAATGTTCCTCAAGCCTAAGCTATGCTATGAAATGAAATTAAAATCAATTATCAATAATATTGCAAGCATTTTTTTTTTCCTAATAAAAAATAATTTGACAATATTTTGTCTTCCCTTTAATTAAGGCTGTAAGCAGGCTAAGTCGAGTATTAAAACAGAACGGTCGATCCTGTTTCCGAGTAATCTTACAAGTCCTTGTATTGACTTCATATTGACTGATTCAAGGGTGATTCTTCAACGAATCAACGGTGTCATGGTTGACTGATTCCTGTTCTCATTTTAATGAAAGAGATCTTATTCTACACCAATAAAAAGAAATTAACTAATAAAATAATATAATATAAATTCAAAATGTAAATTGAAAAAAAAAATAACGTTATATTAGATGGCCTATTTTTATTGGTGTAAAATAATAAGAGAGAGACTACTTCTTTTGTATGGAGCGACAGTCCATGTTGTGACCTTTGTTTTTTTTTTTTTTTCTTTTTCCGTCAAAGTCGTCGTGGTTGATCCAGAAAAGAAACAAAAAGTCTAAAAACGTTTTTGTTAGGTCGATAGTATGTGTAGTTCATTTATTTTAGCCAGTGCTTTAGAATGGGTCTTCGAAGTGCACAGCTATCGCTATCGACCATGACTTTTTTTTTTCCTAAATATATTTGAGGCTTGAATTTGGTTCAATTCCTTGAATTTTCTTAATCTCTGGCCTCTATTCTGGTTGTGTGTAATTAGGAAATCTTGATTTTTCATTGCAGTTGGCGGAGAAATTTGGTTAGGAATGCAATTAAACAATAAAAATAATTTGTTTTCTCTATAAATATTTTTACGTGAAAACATTTTGTGTTCAAAAAATATTTTATACCGAAACAAATGCAACCTTACTGATTGAGAAAAAATAAATACCATATTTGGCTTTAAAAAAACGATTATATAATTAATCTTTTCAATTGAAACATGGAATACCTAAATATTTGGATTAAGTTGACATTTCAATCTGTTTAAACATAAATTAAAGTGAACTTTCCTATTACTATATAAGTTGAAAAGTCTATTGAATAGAAGCTCGCAATTTTCTAATCAAAGAACTTTCAAAGCACTTGTATTAGCACTTGTAAATATAAAAATAACACAGTATACCTAACTAACCCCAAAATTTATCTATATCAAACTATGCAAAGTTCTGTTAAAATAAGATATAATAATTGTGTAAATTTACACTGATACTATTTATTTTGCATTTAATTTTTAATTTTTTTTTCTTCATGTATCAAAGAATGAATGAAGAGAGTAGATAATAGTTGTTATGTGTAAAGAAAAAAAAATAATTAAAAAAAATAAGAAAATTTGATATTTTAATAAAATATAAAGTAAAATACTCCATCCTTCCTAGTTTTTTTTATCCTCTATTCCATTTTGGGATGTTGCAAAATATTGTTATGTTTCTAAAAATAAAAGTTATTAATTTACTAATGTTCCTAGTATACTCTTACTTTATTTTCAAAACTATTTGAAAAGAAAACTAACAAATATTTTTAAAAAATCAATCTAATTGGGGCACCTTTTTAGTTGCCTCATTAAAAATAACTCTTTTTTTTTTAAAAAAAAACTGATAAATTTATTTAAGAGTAGTTTTGTAAACTTATACATTTTTATAAGATAGACAAGACAATAAATGATGTTCCCTTAAAAAGTTTGACTTTTCAAACATAACAAATAAATTGGGAGAAAGATAGTAAATAATTTGATGTAAAATATTTTAAAAAGTAAGTACGCAAAATAAAAAAAAAAAAAAAAAAGATTATTATACTAATAGCTACCTAATTTTTAGCAATTTGACACAATAAAATTAAACTTGCCCCTTTAAACCAAAGAAAAGACTTATAAAAAAAAAAAAAAAAGAAAAGGCCCATAAAAAAATTACTGATCTAAAATTCAAAAAACAAATTAGATAGCCCAAAAATATTAACTCAACAACAAAATCAATGATAAAAAGTTAAAGAAAACTTAGCCCAATCAACAAATTTTACCAAAAGATTAGCCCAGCCCTTACAAATATTTGAAACAAAATCAATGTGAATCTTACATACCAAATCATTCCATCAAATTCCAAAAAAAAAAAAAAAAACATGAGAGACAGAGAGTGAAAGATGCAGCAGCTGTGAGCTTGAGTGTTGAGACTTGAGCTCTTGACAATGAGCGTCGAACCTAATGAGCTTTTGAGATCAAGCAGTATATGGATGCAACAATGGTGAACTTCTTAGATCCAACAGTTAAGGGAGTAAGGGACACAACAAAAGATGGTTTAATTGTGATTTGATTTGATTTCTAGACTTCAAGTAGGTACAAACAAGAAAGAAGAAAAATTTTTAATTGTGAATTGATTTATAACATAGATAGCACGTGAAAAGCTTTGAAAATGTTGTATAAAAAAATAATTTTTTTCTAAAACCAAGATAATGGGTAATGGCTATATCCCACTAACTGTAAATAACATGTTTTTTTTTTTTTACTTGACACTCTTTTTTGTTTGTTAACTTTTTTTAAAGAAATATTTGTTTACTTTAAACTATATTTACATTTTTTGTTTTGGTTCGTGGGGCGTATTTATTTGGTTTTTTTGGTTAGGGATTAATTCTAGTAAAGTATATTTGTAAGACATGAAAATAACGAAGCATTTTAATAATAAATAATGATTTTAGTTTAATGAAATTGGTAATACTTCATTGTAGTGTAATGAATATAATAAAAGTGAATGAGCTTACATTAAGCTTGCCCCTCAAAATTTGATTCCTAACTCCATCCCTAAAAATATATAAGACTTTTCATGAGTCGTTGTGAATGTTTTATTGGCCGGGTTACCATGCATCTTCTTGGTTATTTCGTACAATGCAATTTGTATCTTTCTACTGTTAAGAAATTTCTTTCTTTTTTTATTTTTTTCTTTTGTTCTATTTTTATTATAAAAATTTTCAACTATGACATGGCAATCCATCTTTTTGGATCACATTAAATTAATATCATCTGGAAGAATTATGCTAATATTATATAATTTAGTACAATTTTGTACCACAACTTACTACATAATAAATTGTAATTGGCAAAAATATATCAATAGGTCATGTGAAGACATATCTTTACCGATCACAATCCGCCATATGACAAGTTATAATACAAAATTATACCAAATTATGTGATACTAGCATAAAAAGATCTTTTTCTGAGTAATCGTACAAGTCCATAGAGTGACTTCATAGTAACATCCAAGTGTGATTCTTCAAAAAATTTATACTTGATACTACAAAGTACAAACATAAACTTTATTACAAACGGTTAATGGGATAAATTTTTACTTATTGTCCTCTAAATTCATTAGAAACATCACTTTTTTATTTATTAATAAATATTCATTACATTAATAATTTGTAAAAAAAATTGTGAATGTTTTGCTTTCCAATTTCCGGTTGTCATAGTTGACTGATTCCTTGTTTCATTTAGATGAAAGAGGAAACTGAGGCAAATAAGAAGAAAAAGAAGAAGAAGAAAGGATTAGCAAAAGAAGAAAGACTCAAGCCTTAGTTGTGCTTTGCCATAATAACAAAGGCAAAAGTGTGAGGAAACAATTCACAGAGAGAGAGAGAGAGAGAGAGAGAGAGAGAGAATATGCAACTACCTATACCCAAAATTTTAAAGAAGATATGGTTTGCTTGGAATCTCCGGAGCTGTATTCTCGTGAGCCTCTGTCTGCAGGCAATTTTAGTTCTATTGGCATTCCTAAGAAAACGAACCAGAAGCAAACTGTTACACGGGCTCATATGGTTTGCATACTTGCTTGCAGACTGGATTGCGCCTGTTGCCATTGGACTAATCTCCAAAAGCGAAGGTGTTGGTTGTGAAGCGAAGGGGAATAATAAGGACTTAATGGCATTCTGGGCTTCGTTTCTTTTGTTGCATCTTGGTGGCCCTGATACCATCACTTCTTTTGCTCTTGAGGACAATGAGTTCTGGCTTAGGCACTTGGTTGGACTTATATTACAGGTTCTGGCAACTGTTTATATCTTCTATGAATCACTTCCTAACAATCTTTGGGTTCCCACTGTCATGGTGTTTTTTGTGGGATTTATCAAATATGTAGAGCGAACACGTGCTCTCTTTCTTGCAAGCTTGAATCAATTCGGATGTTCAATATTGCCAAAGCCAGACCCTGGGCCTGATTATGAAGAGGTCATAAAGATGTACTCTTCAGAGACGTTGGAGAAGGTTGAAACACAAGTAGATGTGATGCCTAGCTTGGAGGATGAAAATCTTAGAAGGATGTACTCGGTACACAAAACTCCCATTTCTGCAAATGGTCCTGAATTAGATGACATGCAATTACTACAGGAAGCACATCGTCTCTTTGAAACATTCAAGGGTCTTATTGTAGGCCTTCTTTTCAGTTCCAAGGACCGAGAATGGAGCCGAGATTTATTTCTTACTAGAACTCCAGTTGAAGCATTCAGACTAATAGAGTGTGAGCTCAATTTCATGTATGAGTACCTCCACACCAAGGTGGTTGTGGTTCGCTGCCCATTTGGGTACTTTCTACGCTTTATTAGCTTTACGTTAATCATTGTGGCATTGGGACTCTTTTCAGTTGAGCACCAGCATAATTTTCATCATGCTAGTAAGTTTGATATCATCCTTACTTATGTCTTGCTTGGTGGGGCATTTGTCCTTGAGGCCATATCAGTGCTAATACTTATACTATCCGACCGGACCCTCCTTGCTGTGAAGTGTAGCCGGAGCAAACTCATTGAAAAAATATTCTTGAAAAGAAGAAGGTGGTCTAAGTCAGTCTCCCAGTACGATATGATAAACTATTGCTTGAAAGATGCTCCAACATGGGCGTACACATTAGCTAGTTATGTTGGTGCTGGGGGAGTGCTAGAGAAAATGACTATATTGTTTTCTTCGCATTCAAAGGGGGTTGGTGAAGCTCTTGAGATCTTTATTTTTAACGAGCTGAGATCGAAAGCTTCGAATGCAAAGAATATAAAAGCAGCCAGGGATGCCTCTTCACAAAGGGGTTATTGGGCTCTTCTACAGACTTCTAGCTGTTCTGAACTAAAATGGAGCATTGGGGAGTATCAGTATGCGGAAAGCCTTCTTCTTTGGCACATGGCTACCGAGCTACTCTACATTGAGGACACTCAACCAAGTATTGGTAATGATAGCAATACTAATAGAGAAACATGCAAATTACTTTCAGATTATATGTTTTATCTGCTTGTCATGAAGCCTAAAATGATGGCCCCAGTGTTAGGCAATTGGCAAATAGTCTTCCAGGACACTTGTGCAGAAGCTAAGCGATTCTTTCACAAAGAGTCAAACAAGCCACCCAGATTGGATAAAGTTGAAGCCTGTAAACGAATCCTTGCAGTGAAAACAAAATACAGATCAGTTGATGTGAAGGGAAGTGTAAGCAAATCTGTGTTCTTTGATGGAAGTCTCCTGGCAAAACAGCTCAAGGAGTTGAAGACAGATAAATGGATGCTAATGAGCCGAGTTTGGGTGGAATTGATGTCTTATGCTGCCATTAATTGTAGACCAATTGTACACGCACAGCAACCTAGTAGGGGTGGAGAGCTATTGACATTCATTTGGTTACTGATGAATCATCTGGGCTTTGGAACACAGTTCTACAAGCAGGAACGCCAAGCCAAAGCCAAAATGGTCCCGAGAAAGTAAGGTCACAAGGACTAAAGGAACCCAAAAAAAAAAAACGATGGAGGTCTAACAGGTTGGGAGTGGACAGACAATTTTTGTTCGGACTAAAGGTGTAGGATTTCACATCATTATTACCTCCCAAGGACCCAACGTTTCTCATGTTCTTATGTGTCTGTTTTGCAGCATCTCTTTGTTTTGTCTAATGTGCTTACAATTCCTTCACTTTGGTCCAAATTAAATTCAATAATGAAAGATTTGATTTGCACAAATTCTTGTTATATTTACTCCAAATTTAACTGCTAATGTCAGTTTTATGCTAACTACCAAATTTAAGCCTAATTGTTTACATGATTGGCCAATTAACACAGGCATGCATGGATACACATATAATTAATAACAACCATAGAAAATAAAGAACCCACAACACATTGAAGTGTTTACAAAGAGGAAACTCTGAGTACCAAGCAGGAAAACTTCTCCATAGTGTCTAACCACCAAAACGATCCACTAAGAAAATAGTTGCATAGTTGCAGTGCATTTTACATACAAAACCCTCTGAGTTATGAGGTAACAATGTTCTCAAGCCAATCAAATTGCTCACAACTATCTTGAGTCCTTTCTCTCCTTTAGTCATCGGATTTGCAATTGAACTTCAATTGCAATCTCCAAGTCTCCTAGGTAATTTTAGGTTGCTCCAATAATTCTTAAGCTCCAAATAACACACAAAACTTTGAGGTTGTTATGGGAATATTGGTTTTTGAAAGTTCAAATAGCGTATAAAACACTATGAACGTGTAAACCCCCAATTACAAAATTATTAATTCAAGTTTAATGTCAAACAATATATGTGCGAAAAATGAACATAAACTAATAACAGAATTAATAAGCAATCTAAACCAATTAAAATCACATCCACGGCAAAAATTAAATGGCAAAGATTAAAGGAAGAGAAATGTAAACATAAGGACAACACAACGATGTGTTATCGAAGAGAAAACCGAAGCTCTCGGCGTAAAACCTCTCCGCTACCCAGTGTACCTAAGCCCTCCAAGCTTCTTGCTCCAATGAGGTTACGCTGAAACTTTGTCTTTTCTAACTTATCGGATTCCACTATAGCCCATAGCATCAACCAATAACTATTGGTCCCTTCCTAACTGCTTCTCAAAGCACCAAAAAACCTTCTCACAGATGTGGGTATGGTGAGAAAATGATTTGGCCAAAAACCTCTCAAGGAAGTAACAATTGAGAGGGTGAGAGAAGAGGAATTTAAAGAGTCTCTATGTAAAAATTGTGGATGAGTCAATCTTGTTTTTCTATAGGGTTTCTCTCTCAAAATTCTCTCTGAAAACTCTTTACATTTCGTGGGAATAAGGAGTATTTATACTGGGATGAGAAAGGAATGCGAAGAGTCAGTTTTTCCAAAACAGAGCTGGCTGGCGACTTGGCCTCGCGACTTGACTGAGTCGCGAGTTCAAGCCACGAGTTAATTGAATGGCCAGTCTGGACTTTTTGTCCTGTAGTGCTATAGCTGGCATGACGGTTCAGCTTTTCTACATGCTTCACTCGTGTGCTTCTTCTAGCGGCTTGACAGTCGCGAGCCACCCGCGAGTCCCTATTTCACTGCACAGTTCTTGAGCATTTCTTCACACTCTCTCACACACTACCCTTACATAATTCCCACCTAAATACAGAGTTTCTATATGCTGAATTACAAGCAAAATTGACACGAAATACAGCCAACAAGATGATTGATTAAATTCAACCTTACATTTTTAATCTTCTCTCATGAAAATTTAGCAATTAGAGAGGAAGAAGGTAGAGAGATAAAAAGGTTTTCCCTTTAGGGTTTTCGAGTTCTCTCTAACTCTTCAATATGGGTATTTTCTTGCTAAAATTCATGGGGAATGAGAATTATATAGTAAGGGTAAGGCTGGAACATAAATAAATAAATAAATAATTCACAACAGAATTTTTTTTAAATTCAGCCATTTTCATAGGACAGAGAGAGGGGCAAAATATCGTACAAATTACTGCACAAACTTTTTGTCAAATGTTTTTAACTTATGTTTTCATGTCACAGCTCGCCTGGCAGCACCAACGACGTAGGAGGGAACTTCTACAATATTACTTTCAGCACGTGCAGCACATCACTTCACCAACTCAATAGAATTAACCCCCCACCTTCCCCCACCAAAAACAAAATTACATGAATATTGATAGAGTTTAATATAAAATTATACACCAAATTTTTCATGGAATTAACCAACAAGTATAAGACCTAACAAATAAGAAATTTAAGATATATATATATATATATATAAAAGCTGAAACCTAACATTTATTGTTATTACACTTTTATTGAGCCACATCGGTGTAGCATTTCGGTTTATTTTGGTTTGCTTTAGTCCATTTCGGTCCACTTCAATGATACTTTAAGAGGAGAGGTTTGTATAAAAAAATAAGCTACTTCATTGACAATTATGTCACATTGTTAGCGTAATATTAGTGGGTTCTTGATAAAATTACATTTCTTATGTTATTAAAATCTTGTATTTTTTTTTTCTTCCTCAAAAAAAAAAAATTTTTGTATTTTTTTTTCCTAATATAAGTGATAGATTTACTTATATCTACTTTTTCATTAAGTCATTCAAAAAGCTCGAAAAACAAATTTCAACCACATATTACATTATTTAAAAATTATATTACCTTGTAAGCTTATATAATAATTGAATGTAAAATTTATTATGTTTCCTTAAGAAAATCTAATATATTGTATTAGCTATATTTTGTAGAAAATAATCACTTCATTTTAAAAAGACTTAAGACTAACCCTTATAAATCTCATTTACTACTTTTATTTTTCACAAAAAAATCTAAACACCAAATTTTGGGACCAGTTGAGCTAAAAATTCCAGTAAAATATTTCTGTCAACTCTTGTTGAAGCTTCCCTCTCTCTTTCTCTCTCTCTCTCTCTCTCTTTTGCCTTAGTCAAAACACGTTTAGTTCACCGAACACGATTGACTTAAGAGTATATAAAATGGGTTGCGTTATGCAGCCTTGTTCACATTAATTTGTTTACTAAACAACTGGTAACTCTGTCGTCTTTAGTTTGACGATCCACATATCAGTACGTCTTTCTTTAATACAATTTGAATATGATTATGTCCGCGACACGAATAGTCACCCCCAACCCCTAAGACTATTTGGTAATTGCCTAGTGGGTTCACAATCACAAACTCCAGCTAATAATAAGATAATAATATCACTGTTTTTTAAGAAAGACTTTGAATGTTTGTTAGTGGCGGGCTCCCCTCATAACTAGGAAGGACTGAGGGTAACTTCACCTCTCTTGAATCGCATCGGAACTCGGGTGTTCATACTCGATAATGGTTTTTCACGATTTTATCCTCGACCCTTAATATGGACATTCATAAAAAGACAACCATACGGACAAGAAAAAGCTTGGAAAAATGCTCACCTCCACTCCCAAGAAAAAACAGATTTCTGATCCACTCGGACCCCAGTCTATTATTCTACTTCAACATCCAGCTCAATGGTAGGTGCAAAAAAAAATAAAATAAAATAAAATTACACGACCGACACTTTCGCGATAAATGTCCATATTTAGATAGCCCCCGGAGTATTGCTCCCGCTCGCATAATGAACTCGTGCTCTCCGAGAGGAAAAAGTAATTTGCATTAAATGAACCTCTGTCATTGATTGTCTCAAAATTTAATAAACCAGAAATATATGTATTAATTAACTACTAGAGCATTTTCATCAAAAGTGAGATAAATATTAAAAGTTATTTTTAGCAACAAAATCACTATAAAAGTCCCTACATTAATGGTGCTAAATTTTAAGGTTATATTTGGTAATAGTTTTTATTTTTTTCTTTTCAAAAACTTGTTTTTAAGAATATAAGGAAAAAATAATTTTCTGTATTTTTTAAATCAAAAATATGTTTGGTTAGTTAAAATTAAAAAGATAATTTTTTGAAAAAAAATAGAAAATATTAAAATATGTTATTACTAGGATTTGAACTCTAATGCTAACTCATTAAATGAGATAGATTCATTAAATTAAATTCGTATTTTTATTGATTTTTGAAAATTAAAAACTGAAAATAACTTTTTGCATGTTTTCAGTTTCCTTCACAATTTGAGTTTTGAAAACAATTTTTGTTTTTTATCTATTTTGGGTTGCCAAACAAGTTTTCTAGTTTCAAAAGTAGAAAATTGTTTTTGAAAACAAAAAATAAGGGGAAAAAACAGTTACCAAACATACCTTAAATTTTTTAGCACCTTGCTACAGTATTATTACTAACACCCTACTGTAGTAAGTTGCTACTCAATTTTTATTATTTTTATTACTCTTCTCTCTCTCCATCAGATCTCACTCTCTGCACTCTCAAAAAGAATAATAAATAAATAATATTTTAATAAAATGGTAAAAAAATATAATTTTTGATATTAGATGTATTGTAAAGTGATGTGTTAAATATTATAAAGTTGGTTTTTTATGTGCTAAATGTTAAGGGAATGTTTGGTAACTGTTTTTTTTTTTCCCCCATATTTGCTGTTTTCAAAAACATTTTTCTATTTTTGAGACTAAAAATCTTGTTTGGCAACCCAAAATAAACAGAAAACAAAAATTGTTCTCAAAACTCAATTTGTGAAGGAAACTGAAAACATGTAAAATGTTGTTTTCAGTTTCTAATTTTTAAAAAATCAATAAAAAATGCATTTAATTTAATGAATCTATCTCATTTAGTGAGTTAGCATTAGAGTTCAAATCTTAGTAACAACATATTTTAGTATTTTCTATTTTTTTCTTCAAAAAACTATCTTTTTAATTTTAATTAACCAAACATGTTTTTGATTTCAAAAATACAAGAAAATTATTTTTTCTTTATATTCCCAAAAAAAAGTTTTTGAAAATAGAAAACAAAAGCTATTACCAAACATAACCTAAATTTTTAGGGTTTAGTTTTTGTTTTGGCCACTGGACTTGTTAAGATACGAACACGTGTCCGCAATCAAACGTGTCTAGTGGCACTGGCCATTGGACAGAGGCCAGATCCAAATTTTTTTAACACTTGATGAGAATGCTCTAACACATTACACACATCTTTTATATGCAGATATTTTTCACGTTTATTAGATTTTGATATCGTTGATACCAAATACCTCTTATTTTGTGAGAGTTCAAAGTAATATTCTGGAACTATCTAAGTATTTTCCTGTAAATCATGGATTTACTATTAAAACAAAAAAGAAAAAAAAGGCTCACGAGCACACATGGCCACAGGTATTAAAATGAGCCATGTAAATTTTGGCGAAAAATGAGATTTCCAAGTGTAAGAACTTAAATTAATGGATCATTTAAAATTCGCCTCCAACACCAAGTAGTGAAATGAAATTGAAATCAAATATCAATAAAGTCATATGCCAAAATATTAAATTATTTTTGTGATTAGTAAACAAAAATACAAACAAATTTATCATAAAACACACAAGCATATGATGTAAGCAAGAACAATAAAGGAATCTGTACACAAACCAATATAAAGAAATCTATAAAATAAATTACTCACAAATAGGATGCATAAAGAATAAATTATGCAATTCTGATCAAGGTTTGTGCTTGACATACTCTTCTTAACACAAATTTCACCTGTTACAATCGGTACTTTGGGACTCTTGGACATCATTCCCCTAGGATACAATGATACAACAGACAAAATAAGCACAACAATCTAAATTCTATAATGAACTAAATTGTGTCTCTTTCTATCTCTTGACTATAAATGTGAAATGCAAAAACTAAAACTAACATATATGATAAATGAGGGACTCACTACTATTTATTACAGTGCCATATAAAATGATAAATAGACACATTGTTCCATAATCTATATATATCTTAAAAATTTTAGTTACCACCGCACACCCTTGGTGCGATGGTCACTCCACAAGTATAAGTACTTGTAGGGTGTAGGGGTAATGGTCGGAGTTCAAGTCTTCAGGAGGGAACTTCACACACATATACACTTAGATTAGGCTAGAGTAGAATTCTATCTTGTATCAAAAAAAAAAAAAAATTAGTTGTAGAAAAAAAAAATCATAACAAACAATACAAAGTTTTAATAATATAGATCACTTGAAAAAAGAATAATATTTCTATTTTTTATCACCAGAAAAAGGAAACAATATCAATCAAATTAATGCACCAAAGTTTTTCAAAAAAAAAAAAAAAAAACTCAAAATAATATAATGATATATTTGTAGAGATGGAGAGATAAAAAATAATTTTAGAAATAATATATTCAATATGTTTTTAGAATAAATAATACATTATACCACGTTACAAAATAGTTATATATTTTCACACATTACGTGGGTTTGCAAATAGTAATAAATAAATATTGCTCACTAAATAGACTTTAAAATATAATAAATACTAATTATTTAATATTGGATAGCACAAATTGTTAGGACATATGTGATTTACTTGTTAGGAACATATGTTACTATTTTATGTAATTGACTAATCTTTTGACAAAACATACTTTACTTGTATTTGGGTAGATCTAGGATGTGTTTAATACTTCAAGAAACTTTATTTCAAGATCAAGTGCTGAAGCCATGCAAGTCTGTCCAAGATTCAAATCTGAAAAGTGCTCGTCATTAAAGCTCGACAGCTAACTCAACAGCTAACCATCTATTGAGCCTTGAAGAGTTGTCCAAGCCCATGACTCGACAGCAGCTCGACAGATAGGCATCTGTCGAGGTTTATAAAAACAGAATTTTAGTTCTGTTTTGACTCTAATCTGTGATTATGTATTTCGGCTTTCTTTTCTCAAAACCCTAAACATATAAAATGATTATTTTAAGGGTCGTCAAAGATGGAACCAGTTGCACAAGTGTTGAGCAAAGTTTGTTTAAGCAAATTGTGACCGAAAATAGAATTTGCCCTAGTTCATCTTCTTGTGAAGAAGTTGCTGTGTTTGTGCACCGTAAAGTTTTGTGACCAAGTATCTTCTCGATCTTTATCGTGTGATGAACTAAAGAACTTTGCAGCCAACAACTTTCTCTAGTTGGTGATTGAAGTTTCGTATGAGGATCCACGCAATTAGTTAGTCACGTACTGGGAGTCGTGCATTATAAGGAGAGATTGTCACTACAGAACAAGTCCAATTGGGTATTGAGGTAAGAGTTTAACTGTAGGTTGGTATAAGGTACTAGGATTCCTTTACTTGTAACCGCTTGTTGTGATAATAGTGGATTCTCAGAAGTTGTGACTTTAAAATCACCCGGTAGAGTTCTTATCGTGTAGGTTTTTCCCATTCATAAACAAATCACTCGTGTCAAATTTATTTTCCGCTGCACTTAGTTTAATTGGTGATTTGTTTGTGCTATCACGCGTTTGCATGTTAATTTGATTAATTTATAAACTTGACTAATTAATCAATTAATTCATCACAAGGGGTTAATATGTTTTTGGCTTATCACACATGAACCCATGCCCATAAGTATATAATTTATAAAATGTCTAATTTCTTTTCCATCTTGACTCATTGGTTTTACCACTTTAAACCCCGTTCAAGTGATTCTCAAAACAATTAAAAAAAATGTTCAAGTGGGCATTTTAGAAGTAAATTTATCATTCACTCCTTAAATGGTTTTGGACAAGTAACTATGCGATATTAATCTCTTTACAAAAAAGAGTGTGTTCCAATTTGGACCCTCCTCAAAGGACGTGCGGGCCTCACATTAATTTTGATTAAAAATAACCAACTAAACATTTGCTAAAACCCATTTTTCCAAAAATTTTCTCTTAAAGTTTTCCTTATGGACATTCTACTTTTAATTTATTTGCTCTCGACAAATGGGTTAGGTTGATTGAATTCGGGTCAAGAATGTGTCTTTCTAAATGTGTTGTAAAACTTATGATCCTTACCTCTTTTGGGGTTTGGTTAAACCCAAATGAGACTTATTTTCTTTTTCACATACCAAAAAAATATTGAAAAACTTGTTAATATTTTCTTTTTTTCTTTCCTTCAATACAAAACAAATTAATAAACAGAAATACTCAAAAATAAATAATAAATAAATTCTTAAGTATACACCATCTAAGGTTCACTAAACTAAAAGCTTCAAGCCTTGACCTCATGAAAAAAAGAATTTATGAGTATATTTGAGAAGAAGAATTGAAAAGAAAAAAAGAAAAACAAAAGGGTACAAAACAAAAGAAGTAAAAAAATATCCCTTCGAAAAAAGGGTTGATTTTGACCCGCCATTTCTACATGTCGATATGAGTTGACCCATTTCTTTAGGGATTTTATGTTAAGTGACATAGGCTATTTTTTCTCAATAATGTTAGTATCACGTACAAATGCACACACTGCCGCGTAGGATAATTGGTATACGTGCTACTGGCATTATTGAACTTTTCTTGATCTATTGGACTTTTTTTTTATTTTTTGAGAAACAAATGATCTACCCTTGTCTTTTCAAAAAAAAAAAAAAAATTGATCTACCCTTGTCCCTTCGTGGTTGGTCAATAATGATATAGAATAGAAACCCTCATGCTTCTTCTACCCTTGTTCTGTGCCATCTCTTCTCCTCAGTCAAATGAACCTGGGTCATTTTTGTCTTCACAATTGCCAGTCAGTCAAACTTGCTGGCTCATATATAGTCGTCTTCCATCTTTCCTCCCAACCAAGTAAAAGGCTCTTGGCTTGTTTATTTTCTCTATTCATTTACCCGTTTTAATTGTTCCATCTCTTCTTAGCTCATTATCCATCAGAGTTTTTTTTTAGCTCATTATTTTGCTTGTCTACACAAATTGCCATACCTTCTTGTCAACATTAACCATATATGTCGAGACACATCTCTTCTACTTCTTCATTTGAGTCGCCTTATGTATCACTTGATCTTCTTGCATACTTAAACTCCGGTAAAAAGACACCCTTCCATGTATTCAACGATGTGGTCATGCCGGAATTTCAATGCCATTTATCAAAGTTGAAGCAACTCCTTCCTCCAAAAGATATGAATGGAACCCAAGACAACACCAGCAGGACCGAAAGAGATGAGGAGGACGACTCCAGTTGCAATGGACAGCATGCAATAGTTGAGGAGATCCAGAAGGACCTCGACTACATCAACAAAGCCTGTCATAAACTAAAGGATTCAGCAGACCGCGTTGATGAAGAAATTCAAAGATTGATTCTCCAACGCTTGGACGATGCCTTCAGAGAAAGAACAGAAGAGGCACAAGAAAATTCCCCCAGAATCAACAAGCTTAAGAGAACCAAGGATGTTGTTTCATTGTTAAGGAACCAAATTTGTTCATCCCCGCAACTCTCTTCAGATAGTTTGAGCCTTCAACATTCCAGCCCTTCCATGAGCCCAGACAAGCAGCCAGAGGTAAACATCAATCATCAAATGATCACCAAGAGTTTAACTTTGGAAAGAATTGAGGTGGAGTACAATGGTCTAAATGAAATACAAAAGAAGTGTTTGCTATGTTTCTCTGTGTTCCCTGAAAATGAAACCATAAAGAAGAAAGTTTTAATCCATTGGTGGGTCGGTGAGGAATTTATAGACTCACTTAATGGTGATGGTAAGACTGCAGAGGAGACTGGCAATGGGTACTTCAAAGAGTTTATCAGGAAACGCATCATTGAGCCTGTTCAAAAAAAGCGTAGACAAAGCTCAGAAAATTGCAAGATGCAATCTTCAGTTCGTGATGCCATAATTAAGCTTGCGGAGAAAGATGGGTTTGTCAGTTTTGATTCAAAGGGAAATCCCAATGCTGATTTCTCTTCCTGTCCGAGGGTGTGCCTAGTGAAAACTGAAGATGGGTCTTCGCTTCGCGATTTTACTTATATTTATCATCATTTGAAGCATGAAAATATTCAAACTTTGTTTAATGTAAATGAGCCTCAGCCTAATTTCAGGGTGGACAGGTTTTCAAAGATGAAGAACTTAAAAGTTCTACAGCTGGGAAGGTGGAAGGCCTCTGCAAGGCAACTTGTTGAAGTAGATGACACTGAGTTCTTAAAAGGTTTGAAGAAAATGAAACAGCTTAGGTACTTTAGCCTTAGGGGAATCTCTAGAATTACTGAACTTCCAAATTCAATTTGCGAACTCAGTAATCTAAGGATACTGAACCTTAATGGTTGTGATAATTTAGAGAAACTTCCTGATGGGATAGGGTCACTCAAACAACTGACACACTTGGACATGTCTGAGTGTTTCTTGATTAGTCACATGCCCAAGGGACTGGCTTCTCTCTTAGCACTTCAAATCCTAAAAGGGTTTGTGATTGGTAAACAGAGTCCCAGTGGCCTCTATTGTAAGCTAGCCGATTTGGCAAGATTGCAACATTTGAGGAAGTTGAGCATTCACGTAGATAGAACATGTCTTGAAGCTGAGAAAGAGTTGAATTCATTACCACAATTTAGAAAGCTCCGGTCTTTATCAGTAGCCTGGTCATCTATCTACTATGCAACCACTTCCACAACTACAAATGTGGGATTGGCAAAAATCCAGAGAATCGTGAGCAGGGAAAACTCACTGAAAGCAAAAATCCATAGAATTTTGAGCCGGGAAAAATCAACGCCCACTACTCCAGGGTCTGCATCACACCCTGTTGATTTACACAAACTAGGCCTCCGGTATTTCCATGGTTCGAAGATGCCTGACTGGCTTAGTTTCTTAAACCTGAAGAACCTAGAGAAGCTCTACATAAGAGGAGGAGAACTATCTGACCTGCGGCTTACGGAGGATCAAGAGGATCACTCATGGGCCGTGGAATGTCTACGCTTGAAGTCCTTGGGTAAATTGGAGATGGATTGGCCAAAACTGCAACAATTGTTTCCAAAATTGAATTATGTGGAGAAAGTAGACTGCCCTCAATTGAGTTCCTTCCCATGCGATGACAATGGAGAGTGGATATGGAATGCAGATGATACAGAGCAAGCTTGAGCATTTTGCCTTATTCACAGGAAGCCTTTTTTGTTGTATCATTGACTTTGTATCCAACTTCAGCACGTAGTAACTTAATACTTAACAGTGTTCCTAGTTTAAATTCTGTGCTCCAATGCATCTGCAATTTAAGTTTACAAAAATGATATCTTAGATGAAAATTTTGTTCATTCTTATCAGCCATTTCTACTACTCAAAAGAATTTAATAAGGGAAAAGAGATATATATTCAGTAGCTTTCTAGCATTGCTTTATACTAATCTTAACAATATTATAGCTTCTAAGCTCGCCAAGAAACTCGGGCTACATCTTTCTTTCTAAAGAAATTCGAATTCCGATCCCCTCTATATAACTTTTACCAATTCAAACCTCAACCTTCATACTCTCATCTACCATGAGGTTTGTTTGATGTGATGTCGCGGCACCATGAAGAACGCGATTAAGCATGCAATATATATATAATCTTGAAAGTTTTTATTAATTTCTTTTGTTTGTTTGGGGAGTTTTATTTATTTATTATTATTTATTTATTTATTTTTTTTTGGGTTTTGTTTGGGGAGTTGATAGTGAATAATGGATTTCTTCTTTTTTCATTTTTTTTCTTATTGTTTGCCTTTCTTTTGTTGTGTTGTATTGGTTCTTACTGACTTGTGGTTGGCTCTCTCTCTTTCTCATCAGAGGCTATCTATTTAGGCATGCATTTATGTATTCTTCTTAGCATACACAGAATGTTTAGTGAATAGTTGCAACTTGCAACTTGCAACATTAGAACATGTAATGTGTTAGGAATTATGCTTTATACATATAACTAACTAGTTAAGACTTTAAATTTGCAAAGATTGAGATAATCTAGATATGAAATGTTATAACTTATTTATGGTAAAAGTAGGATACTACAAGTTTTTATTTGATTCTTTGTTTGGAAACATGAGGGAAGAAACAGTTAAGCCAATTTTGAAGACTTGACATCTTGGCTAGCTGGTGGGTGTGATTTTTACTCAAAATCATTGGCAGAAAATTTTTGCACTTCAAATTGTTGACGTGCAGCTTGAGAGAGAGAGGGTTCTAGAAGGATGCTTGGATCAAGATTATCAGGTGGTATGCCCTCACAAATCTTTCATATTATTGGACTCTAGTGTGATAATGACATTGGAGTACTAATACAATGGTGGATTTAATAATTTACATTGCAAGACAACTATTTTATGCACACTTAAAATTTGGATATCTTTTTGTGAGTATCTAATACTAACTTGCTTTTTTGCATTGCCAAATGATTTTTTTTTTTCGTCAATCTTATCTATACATAAATCATGTTACAAATTCATAGGTTAAACTTGCTCTTGAAAAACAACTTGCAAACTGAGGGTGCTCAAGAACTTATAAACATATGGTTAAACTTATACTTAATCCATGTGTGATACTAGGATCATAACAGATCATGAGACTATGATTACAAAAATGCAATTGGAATACATATAATGGTGGGGGTTGATAATTTATGTTGAAAAGCAATTTCTTTGACACAAACTGATGTTAGTTTTTTTGTTGTTGTGTATTTGTTAGTTTGTGATGGTTGTAATATGGAACGCTCAACAATGACGGAATCAATGGTGAGTATTGAACAGTAAAGTCAAATTCCCACCATAAGATATATAAATATATCTAATTTTATGTGATTATCCCAAATATCGTACAAGTTAACGACTAATTTCTTATCTAACTGTTAGTTTTATTATCTAAAATACTTTTGCCGTGTTTTATCAGCCATTGATTTATTTTGATTGCAAAAAATTCTCTTCTGCAAAACTATTCATCTTTCGTCTCTATGATATGGCAAAAATGACAAAGTTTTACCTGTAAAAGTTTTTCTAATAATTTTAAATCGAGAATTCTTATACCATATTTTATTACTAAACTAATTAAATCCATTCATTCATATTTCTCAAATAAAAAAAAAAATTTTGATTTCTAATTTTTATATATTTTTTTTATTGGATTCTAATTTGTATCTTCAAACATTTAACATCGTTCATCTTACAAAAGAAAATTCTCATTAATAAAAGTTGCTTTAGGCCTAAAATAGCTTTCACATAAAATATATATATATATATATATATATATTCTGAGGCATATAAATGAATTTCTTTCTCAAGATAATGAATTTTACAATTATCCAAGCTTCAAAGAGAGATAATTTTTTTAATCCAAAAATAAAAAGAGAGAGAGAATTTTGTTAATGGGCCTCATTCCTCAGCCACGAATTTTTTAACTCAAATGATGTGAGACCCATATATTTAGACTACTAGGCTAATAGGCTTTTACTTGCATGAAGGGTTGAGTAATGGACTCATAAGTTTACAAGGTGGCCCAACCTAGTTTAAGAACCGGTCCGCACTTGCTAAAACAAGGCGCAAAATAAAGCAAAAAAGGATTTTCGCCCTCCAAAATTCCAAATACACTAGAGTTTATTATTATTATTATTATTATTATTATGTGAATCAAATGCAGTAGAATTAAGGTGCAGTGTCGTGTTTTACATACATAGGGTTCCTCCTTTCTATTGTAATTATATGATAAGTTTTAGTTATCATAATAATTTTCTTAAGATAATGATAATTTAAATAATAACTTTAAAACTTAAAAATTTTAGTTATACCAAAAAGAAATTATAAAATATAATGCAGGACCAATTCAAAAAAGAATAATATTAATAAAAAAACATAAAAAAAATGAAATTATATATTTGTAAAAATAGAGTGATGGAAAATATTTTTTAAAATTTTTTAATTTTTAGGCACAACAAGTTATCTACAATAAAATTTAGAGAATAAATTATAGATAATACCATATATCAAAATAATTATATATTCTCGTGTATCACGTGAGTATGTGACTAGTATAGTCATAAAGCTTAAATCATTAGAAAACAAATTTTGTTTTCAATGTCTACACAGTTATTATGAGCTGTTTGATAGGGTTGCATGGATTCCATGGAATCCTAAAAGGATTAGGCCGATAATCTTCATTATGAACAAATTTAATCTTCTCTCTTAGTGGGGTAAGAATTAGGCCAGTAATCATTAATATAAACGAATTTCATATTCTCTCTTGTAACTATACTTTAGATTGATGAATTTTTATATTTTTTTGTATCTCTACTTTGAGTTAATACATTTTGGTGTTGTGTTTTTTGAGTTCCCATCACATGTACTCTCTTCTCCTTTTATAGTTTTGGTTTGATTTACTTCTTAGATATTTTGGAAGTGAAAATTTGAGTTTATATCAAAATACAATCTACATGGAAATGTATGTGAATGTGCCTATCAATTTTTTAAGTAATATCAATTATAAATAATAAGCATATTTATAGATACATAACCATATTAATTTTAAACATGATTATAAACATATATATACATATACACACACACACATATATATATATATGTGTGTGTGTGTGTGTGTGTGTCTTAAGCATATTCATATAACTATTTTACTCAAACAATTCTTCAACTTCACCCATTCTGATTTTATTTTGGGTAATTGTATTTCAAATTTTTGTTTCTTCAACTTCACTTATAACATTGTTGGTTCCACCTTAAAGGATGAAGTAAATTTGAGAAAAAAAAAAGGTTCTAGCCTTGAAATATAATTAAATTAATATTAACTAAAAATAAATTAATCATCCCAATTTAGCAATTTTAACCCAACAAAATGAAATCCAGAAATTGTAAGAAAGCAACAATCGTAAACTCAACAAATTTTTCTTTTCCCAGACATTCCCATGATGTGTTTGCATATGCTCTTTTACGTTAAAATTGTAGCTTAAGTGGCAACAAACAATGTTAGTGACATAGGAGCTAAGGGCGATTAGTTGCTTCTTCGTCGTCTTTCTGTCATTGAAGCTATCTGAAAAATAATTTTAAAGGTGATGGAGAAAGGGATGTAAAATATAAATTAATTATAACTGTTGTGGGTTTGGAAGTGACGGTTTATTTGAATGAAATGATTGGAAGGAAGAAAATGCTTTTGATCATCAAGTCCTTCTACATGATTGGAGTGATTCAGATCTCCTACACCAAAGTACATTTTTTTGAATTGGTGAACATATTCTCACTTTAATCGGAATTAGAAGGTCTATCGTAAGACACCACTCTATTTTTATGAATCAATTGCCCAAAGTACCTTGGATGTGGTGATATCCATTTATAGGTTCTGTATTCCCTTTGGAGAATTCCGACACTATCTAGTTTTCCTATGCGTTAAGATGAAGTTACAAAATTTATGCATAACACAAAGAGGCTAATAAGCATATTTATAGACATATAAATATATATATATTTTAAGCATATTTATAGACATATAAATATATACAAAGTTTTAAACATACTTATAAACATATATATTTTAAGCATATTTATAAATATATCAGCAACAATAATTATTTTACTGAATCACTTACTAAACTTCACCCACTCTAATATTATTTTGGGTAAATGTTATTTCAAAATCCCTTTCAAATATTATGTAAAACATACATTTAAACATAAATACAACAACAAGAGTTGAGACACAACCACAATGAATTATGTTCATATTGAAGTTTCCAATATGAGCACCCATAAAATATTTGCTATATAATAATTGAAGTGCTTGTCTCTTATTGTAATACGTTAGTCATTTTTTCACTCACTGTCCATTTCATTTCCTCTCTCTCTCTCTCTCTCTCTCATATTATTTGACTCTAGTGTGATAATGCCATACAATGGTGGATTTAATAATTTACATTGCAAAACAACTATTTTATGCACACTTAAGTTAAAATTTGGATTTTTTTTTTGTGAGTATCTGATACCAACTCGTTTTTTGTCTTCTCCCAAAAAAAAAAAAAAAAAAAATTGCTTTTTTGCATTGCCAAATGATTTTTTTTTTTTTTTTTTTTTTTATAATTTCGTCGATCTTATTTATACGTAGATCATGAGACTATGATTACAAAAATGCAATTGGAATACATATGATGGTGGGGATTGACAATTTATGCTGAAAAGCAATTTGTTTGACACAAATTTATGTTAGTTTTTGTTGTTGTGTATTTGTTAGTTTGTGATGGTTGTAATGGAATGCTCAAGAATGACTGAATCAGTGGTGAGTATTGAACAATAAAATCGAAGTCCCACCATAAGATATATAAATATATCTAATTTTATGTGATTATTCCAAATATTGCAAAGGTTAACGACTAATTTCTTATCTATCAGTTAGTTTTATTATCTAAAATACTTCCACAATGTTTTATCATTCGCGATTCATTGATTTCTTTTGATTGCAAAAATTTCTCTTCTGCCAAACTATTCATCTTTTGTCACTATGCTATGGCAAAAATGACAAAGGTTTACATGTAAAAGTTTTTCTAATAATTTTCAATTGAGAATTCTTATACCGTATTTTATTATTAAACTAATTAAATTCGTTCATTTATATTTCTCAAATAAAAAAATATCATTTAGATTTCTAATTTTTTTATAAATATATATATATATATATATATATTATTGGATTCTAATTTGTATCTTCAAACATTTTAACATCGTTCATCTTACAAAAGAAAATTCTCAGCAATAAAAGTTGCTTTAGGCCTAAAATAGCTTTCACATAAAAAAATTCTCAGGCATACAAATGACTTTCTTTCTCAAGATAATGAATTTTAGAATTATCCAAGCTTCAAAGAGAGATAATTTTTTTAATCCAAAAAAATAAAAAGAGTGAGAATTTTGGTAATGGGCCTCAGGCCTCAGCCACGAATTTCTTAAATTCAAATGATGTGAGACCCATATATTTAGACTACTAGGCTAAAAGGCTTTTACTTGCAAGAAGGGTGGAGTAATGGACTCATAAGTTTATAGAGTGGCCCAACCTAGTTTAAGAACAGGTCCACACTTGCTAAAACTGGGCAAAAATAAAAATAAAAAAGGCAAAAAAGGATTTTCGCCGTCCAAAATCCAAATACACTAGAATTTTATTATTATTATTATTATTATTATTCTTTTGGAGTTCTCCATCAGTTTTTCACTTTGTCACCATGTCTCTGCGTTCTTGTGATTGGTGACATCTTATTTGATATGTCTCATATGCTTCAACTAATTTTCACATAATTGGTTAATTGGCATAATGCAGAATAACCGGTTAATTTACTAAGTAAACATCAACCTGTGTCTAAAACTTATTAATCACTAATTAATCTTAATTGAATGTTGCGATGACAACAATTTCAGCCCTATCCGCTATACTCTGCAAGGCAGCTTGTTGAGGTAGAGGACACCGAGTTCTTAAAAGGTTTGAAGAAAACGAAAGCCTTAGGGGAATCTCTAGAATAACTGAGCTTTCAAATTCAATTTGCGAACTCAGTAATCTAAGGATACTGAACCTTAATGGCTGTGATAATTTAGAGAAACTTCCTGACGAAATAGGCTCACTCAAACAACTGACACACTTAACATTTCTGAGTATTTCTTGATTAGTCACATGCCCAAGGGACTTGCTTCTCTAGCTCTTAGAACTTCAGTCCTAAAAGGGTTTGTGACTGGTAAACAGAGTCCCAGTGGCCTCTCCTGTAAGCTAGCCGATTTGGCAAGATTGAAACATTTGAGGAAGTTGAGCATTCATGTAGACAGAACATGTCTTGAAGCTGAGAAAGAGCTGAATTCATTACCACAATTTAGAAACCTCCAGTCATTTTCAGTTGCCTGGTCATCTATCTACAATGCATCCACTTCAACAACTACAAATATGGCATTGGCAAGAATCCAGAGAATGGTGAGCAGTGAAAAATCAATGAAAACATTGGCAAAAATCCAGAGAATTTTGAGCTAGGAAAAATCAATGCCCACTACTCCAGGGTCTACATCACAACCTGTTCATTTAGACAAACTAGGCCTCCAGAATTTCCATGGTTCTAGGATGCCCGACTGGCTTAGGCGCTTCTGAAGAACCTAAAGAAGCTCTACAGAGATGGCTTTAGTTCTTTTCTGTTGTATCTTTGGATCCAATTGTTAATCACTTCGTAATATTAGTAGTTGAGTAGTAACTTAACAGTGTTCCTAGTTTGAATTCTGTGCTCCAATGCTTCTTCAATCAAGTCCACGAAAATGATATCTTCGATGAAAGTCTTACTCATTCTTATCAGCCATTTCTTTTACTGAAAATAAATTAATAAGGAAAAACAGATATATTCATTAGCTTTCTAGCATTGCTTTATACTAATTACAACTATATTATAGCTTCTTAGTTCACCAGGAAACTCGGGCTCCTAAAGAAATTCGAATTCCTCTCACTTTAAATTTATCAATTTTACAAAATCTAATTACTCCATTCAAAGTATCAACTTCCAGAAATATCTTATCCCAACTTCGAACTCCATATCCTTCCTTCTATTGTAAGCGCAACTTTTCTATGACTATAAGCTATTTGCAATCTTTATTTGTCAAATCAATTTTCTCAAAAGTCATCTAAATGATTTATGGCCCGAGATTTTTCACCCAACAAAATGATCTACATCTCTACCACCTAAAGCCTTGTAAAGGGGCAACTTGGTACTAGATTGGTAAACATTATTATAAATTAAGAGAGAGAGAGAGAGAGAGAGAGAGAGAGAGATGTGTCTTAAATAGACACCTTAGAACACATAAAGGTAACAACTACATAGATTAAAACAAATCGAACAATAACGTAATAAGATAACATAAACAAACCTCATTAACTAAATAATAAGCATATTTATAGAAATAAACCTAAATTTATTAGGTGATGATGGAAAACTTATCAATTAAATTAATTATTTGATTAATAATGAAAAAGAGGAACTTACTTTTTTTTTTTTTAAGAAACAAATACACACAAAAGATGAGCCATCTTAGGGGAACAACTCTATCCACATTGAAGCAAGATCAAAAACCAGTGGTCCAATATAAAAGATAACCCACAACTCCATTTCCCAATTGCATTAAAAGCACCTAAAAGTGGTGGTCTCTCTGTTCGACATAGATACTAGTATCTCTAGCAAAGCTGCGTGTCTTCAACGCTGTTACAATGTTACTCTCCCACCATAATTAATGCAATTTTTTTTTTTTTTTTTTTAAGTTCTTAGTTCTTATCAAATTTATACCATCCACTGACCATGAAGTGCTCCCTAGAGTCCTTGCCTCGTCTAGAAAATGAAAACCATTATCTTATGAAAAAAAAAAAATCTAAGTTTCAGAGATTATTATAAAATTTATTTGTCACACAATTGTGATATGACACAGGCGAGTGATAAAAGAAAAAAAAATAATGAATGGATGAATAACTGATAAGTAATCACTCTTAATTTGTCATGTTAGACACGTGGAATAATTTATAGTTTTAGAAGCACTGGCGTCTTATTTTATTGATGCAATTTGTGGTTAGAAAATGCTGAAGTTCAGCACTAAAAATGGACACGCAGCTAATAGTAATGTTTGTTATTCCTTTCTGCCACCAAGCAAGAGACATAGCCAAAGTGAAACACACCCATTTCAAGAGGAAAAAGAAGTAGATAAAGCTTTCTGTCCTTTCTAGGTCCCAGAGTCAAATACCCAAAACCCCATGAACCAAATGAAAATAATTTTTCAATTTTTTGGAATTGGTGATAATTTTGAGCCTCATCGTGAGCCGTTGATTGTCTTTGTGTCTTGTATCAGAGCCATCTATTATCTTCTTTTTCTTGCTCTGTTTTGTTGATGAAACTGGTACAGAGAAATGAAACACTCTGTGGAGTAGCAATAATTTGCCTCACTCTCACTCACTCCCATCAGATGTGCTGAATCTGCGAAATCTGATAGCACACACCATTCAATTTACGCCGCTTGATGTCTATCTTTTCTGGCCCCACAGTGGAATTGTTGCATTCCCATTTGGTGCAATGGCAATCCAGCAAGCTCAATGGACTGCTTGCGCTTGATACCGTATAATCCAATGATGAATCATAGCCCTCCATTGCCACCATTCCTTGTAACATGTTGAAGCACTTCGTCAAGTTCTCCTACAACCACCCACAACCTTAATGTTATGGCAAAATCAATAATATTATACTATTTAATAGTTTTTTTTTTTTAATTAAATATATATTTCAACTAAAGCTACTACTAAATTGTAAAATAATACATAACATGATTACCAATAGAAAATGTTTAATTTTTTTATAAAAAAAAACTATATTTTAAATTACACACAAAACATCCTACTAATACAAAATGAGAACATGAAATCTAATTTAAAAAATTTTATAACATTAATAAAATAACAAGTTATTGAGTGAATAGTAATAACATCATACTAATACAAAATGAGAACATGTAATCTAAATTTACAAATTTTATAACATAAATCAAATAACAAGTTATTGAGTGAATAGTTGCTTGATTATTTTATTTGATTGTCACTTACTTTATTTACATATTCACAAGATAAAATCGAAGCTTTGAAAGAAGTAAATTGCAATGTGAATAGCTCATGAGAGGCAGAGAGAAGCGCTGAAGCTGCAATGATGGATGGTTTATACTCTAAAAGCTTAATTTCTGCAATTAAAATCATAAACATAATTAAGTCAGTAATTGAGCTGAAACCCAGAAATAAAAAGGAAAAATTTATTAGCTAGCATGATGGTAAGGTTAGTACCATTAAGAGCATGGATGATGAGCTCTGAAGCTCGACGTTTGAGAGCTTGGATTAATGTTGGATCTTGGAATTTTGATAAAGATAGAAAGAATTGCAAAAATGGGAAAGGTGTAATTGACCTCATTCGCCATTCAAGAGCATCAAGAATGAGAAGCTCCATTTTATTTATTGCCTGCGCGTCAAAGATGCAATCTTCCTCTCTCTGTTTCATTGCAATAACTTAGTTCATGTCAAACATTTCATTTTTAGTTTAAAAATACCAAAATTGTCACAAATTTTAGTACATAAACATTTATAAATTAAGGTGACAATAAATGTAATTGATATTATCCGTAACATTATATAGTAAAATTTGTAGTATTTTTAATATAATTCTTTTTGGTTAATTTACAATTGAGTGCCATGAAATAAATAAAAAAGAATTACCATGAAATCAGAGAGTGAGAGGGGTGTGTTCTTCATCTTTGCAGCGAGAGAGAGGCAAGACACTACAAGGAGTCTAAGCACCCATGGCTTTCCTTGCTGCATATTTAAAAGACTAAAATTAGGTTCTCCATAATGGGTTTTGATTTTTCAAGTAAATGCTCCTTTCGGTTTTCCAAGAACTAATGGAATAGACATGCTTGTTTTTTGAGTCTGAAAATTGACAGTGTAAAAAGAAAATAAAGTACAAGATTCAGAATCAGATTTTGTTTATGTACCGGGATTTCTTGCTTTGAAATAAACCTGTCCATATAATTGACAGCAAGGTAGGGTACGAACGGGTCCAAATTTCTGGCAAACTGTGCAAAATGAAGCAGAACAATTTCACATCAAAGTACAAGATCAAGAAGATAACAAGAAAACTATTTGTTTAATATATATATATATATATATAGTGCTATATAGATTAAATTTACCTGTGACATATAAGAAATAGATTCACGACGAAAAGAAGCCAGGGAATCACTGGTTTTTAAGCTGATTAAGAAGTTTTGTGAGGGCATGTGATCAGATTCAGAGGTGAAGAGAATTGGGACAGTATCAGATTGGTGGTCTTGGAAGCTTGTTAATGGGTCTTCAAGCTCAAACTCCATCTCTCTAGGACTCATTCTTTTTCTTTTTTTTCTTTTTTCTTTTTTTTTTGATGGGTTTTTCTTCTTTTTTTGTTGGGTTCTTGTAGTACTGTATTATTTATGTTTGTATGTGTTTTGTGTTCTTTGACTGAAAAAGGCGGTTAAGAAGAGAATGCTCAACATTGAGGCAAGAGTTTCGAGGGAGTAATAATGATAGAAAAGAGAAGCTTCGCTTTCTGTGCAGAAAAAGAAGCAGTGCTAGACTGCGAGTCTTCAGCTTCACTTCTTGGTCCTCTCTCTGCACCTGCATTAATTTATATAATATACATATATGCATGTTGGTCACTTTCTCTCACTCACGTGGAAAAGAGAACTCAAAAGAGCTGAGGCTACATTAATTTGTTTCTGTTGCAATTGCATATTGTTTTTTTTTTTTTACAAAATAAAAATTCTACTTTAAAATAATGTAAGTGTGTATGTGTATGAAGTTCCTTCCTGTAAATTTGAACTCCGACCTTTACTTATCACACCTCATAAATACTTATACTTGTGAAGTAATCATCACACTAAAGATATGTAATGGTATAATTGCATATTGTTAATGGGTCATATTAACGAGTGCTGTAGGGCATTGGTTAACAATCCAATTAAAGAAAGTTTTTATAGAAAAAGAAAAAAAAAAAAGCAATTAATGTTTTGATAATTTTTTTCATTTCTCATAAAAGTGGTGTCAAAACTTTCTTAAAATGGATTCTTAAACAATGCCCCAACGGCATTCATTAACATTTTCCATTGTTAATTTATCATACTCATTTAGTCATCCCTTTAAAATAGGATAAAGAAGTAAAGAAATTGAGAGAGAGAGAGAAAGAGAGAGAGAGTTAATGCAATCCATGATGAAAAAGTTCTAAACAATTAGATTTTTATGATTCTATATGATTTTTCTCTTTTTTTTTTTTTTTAATACAATAGAACTTTGTAAATTTGATTTATTAGATACGATTCAATTTTAATCCATAATATTCAGTCCATAATAATTGCTATTTGTGATTTGTCATCAAGTTAACAAATCAATTAGTTTTTTTGTGTGAATGGAGTTCAAATTATATGTTCTTTTTATAGATACGATAGATTTTTTATTATTATTTTATAATAAATACAATTAAATTACATTAGTTTTAACTTATGACATTCATTACATGATAATTATTATTTACCATCAGTTTAAGATACCAATTAATTTTTTGTATATGTAGGATTTAAATTTTAAATTTCTTATTCGACGTTAAGAGACTTTACTAGTTGAGCTAATTGATCCCCACATTATCCTTAATTATATGTTATAATAAAGTCAATATTGGATAAGTAACTCCTAGTAGTATTTTACAAAATCATATATTACATTTTATGGCAATATTTTAATATTAGGTTATAACAATTTTTTAACTGAAGAAATATAAGACTAAAGAATTGTTTTTTTTTTTTAGCAAGTTGTTTTTGAAGAAATTAGAAACATTTAAATGATTTACTTACGTTGAAACTTTTTGTAAACAAATTTGGGGAGTATTCTTTAAAAAAAAAAAAAAAAGGAAAAAAAGAAGAAGAAAGATCATGGTATTTGAATGATGAATAATATGCATAAACACAAAATCTTTGATTCATTTGGATATAATCACTGGTGGAGGGAGGGGGGCCATGGCCCCCCTGCGTTTTGAATAAATCCCTCCTCCTCTTTGTATTTTCTATGAAAAATAAAAAAATTTGTATTAGTTTTTGCACATTGTCACTCCTAAGAAAATAGTCTAGCTTCACCGCTGGATATAATAAAACATTTCTTATTTGATTACTTCCCTGAAATTTGATATAGGTGAGTATAAAAATGATAGAAGTCATAGAACAATTATTTATGCTTTCGAAAAATTTGAAATAAAGCTAAGAGACTTGTAGCATAATTAACACTTTTTGATATTTTTCAACATATGCTTTCAAAGTATAATTTTTCACTTCCTTATTGCTGCAACTGAAAAAAAAAAAAATTAAAAAGAGAGAGAGAGAGGAAAATATATGATACGAATCAATCTTAGAACTTAAACAAAAAGAATTGATTCACTAAAATAGATTCACTTTTTTATTACATAAATCCAAAAAAGTTTTTAACCTCATTCTCAAAATGCACCTGCACCAGAAGATAGTATTTAATTAATAAGTCAATAATGATAGTATTTAATTAATTAGATGAACACGTGGCAAGTATTTATTGGTGGAGTATAGAGTGGAGCAGGAAAAGTGGGACAGAAGATTTGGACTCACTAACTTTTATATCATTTTTCCTTATGTTTAAATATGTAATTAATGGAATAGTTAATAAAGTGCCAGCTGCTCTCCTAAATCAACATCACATGAATCTTGAAAAGGCACCATATATCAGTAAAAAGTAAACGACACCTAATTAACTGACTATTAATTATTAATCTATTCATTACTAATCTAAATGTTCTAAACAAGATTATCAAGAAAAAGAGATAAGTACAACAAATTAATTATGAACTTGACTGAGTCAAAGCATACCGATCTGACCAACACACTTCCATAATCGTAAAGCTCTTCAACCAGGTCCTATAATGATACTAAATATTAGATTAAGTGGGGGATAATATTAACTAATGTCGTATATAGCATGAAATAAAGTATAGGGCTAAGTCCTCTCCTTCCTCTTTCCAAGAATAGTGTCACATTTTGCATGTAATATGTTAGAGCCTAATGCTTTGAGGCCTTGTAGCAAAAATTATAGTTCGTGGCATTACTTGATGATTACATTTACCAACTGGGGTGCCTGATATATAGTTCAAGGGTACGTGGTTTCGAGCCAAATACATTAACTATCTTTTGCATATAGGAACAAATGGTCCCTTATAGCACAGTGGCTAAATGCTATGAACAGCTGTGGTACAAACCCTCCCCTGGGTCCAAGATCAGCACTGCTACAGTGAGAGTAGGGCCGATAAATTAATCACTGAGTACACATTTTCAGTGAAGTTGCAGCTGGCACACCGGCTTTTACTGCCACCTTCTCTTATTCTCCCTTGTCCTTGGATTTGGGGTTTTCTATGAAGTTTTGGGTAAGGTCCAAAATTTTCCATATGTGAGTTTTTAACCAAACAAGCTTTTTGCATATGTGAGTTTTTGGCTGCTTTGCATTGCAATTGGAGTTTCTATTAAGTTTTGGGTAAGGTCTATAATTTTTCCTAATTATGTCCAAGAATTTAGCAAAATGAAGAAAGGGCCCCAAGTAACATAAAAACTAATCACATCTTTTCATGTCATTTACAAAGACTAGCATGACACTAAGTACTTAAAATTCAGCAAAAAGCTACATCCATAATTTTAGGCTTTGTCATTCTTTCTTTATAAGACAACTTCACAAAATATAGGCAAAGTTTTTTTTTTTTGGTAGATAACGTTTGATGCATAAACCACAGGGCATGCATTTTTTTTAATAAATAAACCATAGTGCGTACATAACATATGTATCATGTGAAATTCAATGATATTGCCAATTGAGCACTAATTGAATAGAAATGATTATCTTCTCTAAAATTTTTTTTTTGAAATGATTGTCTTTCTTAATCTCTTTTTATCTCTTGATTGTATAGTTCAAAGAAAGGAGATAGAATGGGGGCCCTTCAATCTCTTTTTGTGGTTGTTGATCGCAGATTGAAGGTTTAACATGGCCATTTGTTTACCAAGAAGCAATGGAGCCAGAGTTCACATGATCAATAGACAAGGCGGGGTTAGATGTCAGACCACCATTCAATTGAGTCCCATCGTTTTGGAAAATCTTGAGCCACTTTTTAAACCATTGGGGGCCATTGTGATTTTCATAAAACCGAGGGAGCGTACCTCTTCTACTTGTGACTCACGTGTGTGTGGTAAATGCCAATTCGGTGCGGTCCCTTCTTTATTGGTTGTGCTTTGTGATTTTTCTTTTCAATGATTTGCTTCTAATAAGCACTGTATTAGACAATAACACTTCATAATTTATGAGCTAATCGTCAAGAAATTGTAATATAAACACCCATATTAACGCGGCAGAACCCCACCATTGTCAAATTCGTAGAAATTTCCTAACGGAAGTGGACCACTCATTGGGTTTCAGAATCTTAGAAATATCTTGATAAAGAAGTCGAAAATTTAACGACATTTACATTTGTCCTAAAAGTATATTATCTAATGGTCAATAACTTTATATCAAGTAGTAGTATTTTTTGTTGTTGTTGTTTTTTATAGCAATTAGCTGTTAATGATCTTTAGATTAAATGACAATTTTCCGAGTTTTCAATAAAAAAATATAATGTCTAAATCCTCTTCCTCAATGGTCTTTAGATTAGTGGATAATATATAAGTCTCATCATACAGTCAGTTACCACATTAATAGATAGGCCTTTTTTTTTTTTTTTTTTTTTTTTTTTTAAGGGTAGTGTGGGCTTGCAGCTCATAACATCAAAGCTGGTTCCAACTTTAATATCCAAAATTTTCAAATTTTTGATTAGTTTGAAGGGATTTTAGGAGAGAGTCTGAGACCAATACTAGAGGAAAAAAAAATTCAAAAAACACAATCAATTTCACACATACTTTTACAATTATTCAATATGAACGCATGTGAATAGTGAAAAAAAATTAGTAAGTACATGTGAAAGTAGTGAAAGTATCTTCTACACCCGACATATAAGACCAACATCTCACTAATATTTGGGTCTCACACGCATGTGATCTTCATATTAGTGAGACATTGGTCTCATATGCTCTGCACATAAAAGGCAGAGTCACAATATGCTAATAGGATAAGAGAAATGCTGTATTTACAATATTTTTACTACACTTTTAGCTAATTTTAAATGACAAATTGTTACTGACTATTACTGGTTGATAAAAAATATAATTTCAGTAGTGGACTTAAACTAGAACTAACACCAACTTATCATGTAAAATTTATTATGAAAGTATTATGAAAATGTTACGAACATAACATTTCTCATTAATTGAATTTGTTATTAGAATAACTCATAGCATTCCATTTTTTAGCATGCAGAGCAGAGGACTGTAGTAAAGAATCTATACCAATTCCAAAACCTTCCTAGGAGTCACTAATGCCATCTTCCCAGAAGCATCATAAAAAATGTAGATGCAGTAAAAGAAGTTTTTGATTACTCATCATTTATAAATATTATTTGTCCCATGAGACTTGCGTGTAGAATAAAGACAAGTATATGTGTGGCTACAACAGAGCACATAAACAATCAAACAGACATGTTTTGGAATTTCACTACGCCATTCTTTAATTGAGAAGATACAAAATGTACTACTGGTCTTTTTCTTTTCGTTGCAGAGGTGACAGCTACGACGTGTCTCGTACATTATTGTATTAATGACAAACTCTATTTCCCTTATGCAAAGCAAGGGAGTCAATACCGTACCGGAGGCTGTACTGGTTTGCCCAACGGTACGATATATTTCGGATACCGGTCAATACAGGTGTACCGTTTCGGGTTTATCACTATTTTTTATATTTATATATATATATATAGATATATATATATATGTATGTGTGTGTATATATATTATAATAAATATAAAAACTTACCATAAAACATTTCCTCAATTCAGAACTAATTATTCATGATTTTATACTTTAGTATCAATTAAAAGAAAAAGAAAAAAACACAATATAAAAAATAGAAAGCTTAAAAGTTATCATTGCATACTAAGAAAACAAATAATACTAATAAGTTAATACAAATAAGTTACCATTCTGCCCTAAAAAAAATTTAAAAATTACAAAACTTAAAAAAAAAAAAAAAAAAAAATTTCTGTACTGGCCGGTATTGCCCGAAATTGGCCGGTACGGCCGGTATTTAAACCGGTACGAAACATTGATGTTTCGATACCAGTATGCAGCCGGTACGGTATCGACCACCTTGATGCAAAGTCCCTTTTTTTAAAGAACAAAGTGTAGGTAAACGACATCTTACTCCCCATTTTTTCATATCTGATTGTGATTGATTTATAACAAAACTGGTGTTTGTGAATAGCCATTAAATCTTTAATAATTAGACCTGGTTTCCCATGTCACTCACTTTTACATAGATAAAATACTTCTAATTAAGGACTAACCATTAACCAATTTCCAATGTCACTCACTTCTACATAAGATTAGCTTGTAGATTGTCCTTAATTGTTGATTTTTTAAATAGAGATCAATACAGTGTTGATTTCATTAATTGATCAACATAATGAGCAACATAAAAAAATAAAAGGGTGAAGTTTCGGTTCAGTGCTGCATTGTACTAAACAAACACAAACATATGTTATATATGTGTTGCATCCAATGCATTGAGCATGGAGGTAAGCTAAACACACATGAGAGAGAGAGAGAGAGAGATTTTTTTTTTTTTTTTTTTAAATGTTGCTTTTGAAATAAAAGTAGAAAACTTTGCTTTGTGGCCGTTTGTCCACAATGCTCGTTACAATTGTTCCATGTTTGATAGGCAAGGCGCCAGTTTAAGTGCATGTGATAAGGTCCATCTAGCTAGCTTATCATCACGAATGCACGCAATTTCCCTGTCAATATGCAAAATCTGGGAACCATGTCATGGACGACAAGGTGTGATAAGTGGAAGAGCTGAGAAAATTAAGAGAGAGGAGGAATCATGGAGGTACATATAAAGGTGCAAGAGTGTCATCTCACTCACACACAATCGTTTTGTCATTACAGTTTAATAGGCAATTGGGAAGAGAAGGGAAGGGAAGGAGAGAGTAGAGAAAATTACAAGGGAAGAAAAAAGAAAAATAAAAAGAAAGAAAATATGTGTTTGGATGTAAATGAAAGAAATAGAATGCTGGACATTGAAGGGGCCTTTTGTAATAGACTGATTTAGTTTTAATGCATATATCCTCATTTACCAAAAAAGAAAGAAAGAAAGAAATAGAATGTATTTGACACTTTTATCTTTTTAATTTAATTATAAAGAAATAATGATATAAATTTAATTTCACACAAAAAGTCAAAATTATATTAAGTATATAAGAGTAATTCTATGAATTTGGAGGGAAAGTTAAAAATAAAAAATTGGTGGGATCTATAGAAATATTTTCTCCCCTCTATTCTCTTCTAGCCAAACAAAGGACAATGATTCACTTCTTCTCCCTTCTCTCATTTTCCCTCAAACCAAACATAGAGTAGTGTCTAATAGCAGATTTGGTCACATTTGCAATCAGCTAACTAATTAAGATTGCAAAACTGTCAAAATATTTGTAATTTAATTGACATTTATTGGTATTCTCAACAGGAACATTTAAGATTTAAATCTCTTCTTAACTCTAATTATCGATGTATAATAATAATAATAATAATAAAAAGGCATATATAATTTTTTTTTTTTATAATGATTGTAAAATTAATTATAAAAAGCCTTATAGTCCAATGGCATAGCCTATTTTTCTTTATTAGGTTAATTAGGGTTCGAATCTCCTCTCCCCATTGTTGTTACAATCATATTATAAATAGATAAAATTGTAAAACTAATTAGTCTTTGTCTCGTGGACCATTAATAAACCACAATATCTCCATGAAACCCCTCAAACATGTTATAGCAATCAAGCATGACGTGCTCACTTGTCATTGTGGGTGCCCTTATACTAAAGGTTAGGAATTTAAATATTTCTCTTTTCCCTTGATAAATAATCAACGATCAAAAGTTAGGGAGATTCTGGAAAACAAAACGAAAACAATTACAATAGAAGGATATAGGGGATGAGAATGGTTCCAACCTTCTTACAATTACAAAACTAATTAAGATGGAAGTTTTGTTTTGTTTTTTGTTTAAACATGGTAAAACTTCAAACGTTGAAAGGAGTATTTTTGAGGGCTTCAATGGAACAGATATATATCAACTCTCTTACATAGGACCAAACCCTTACATGAGTGGGATGTTATATATTCCCCACATAGAACATAGCTTTGCTTGCTTCAAATTTTGGTTTTGTTGAAGTATTTTCCATTCCAAATATTAGATGTTTTCAATTTTCGGATTCCTTTATTCTACTCCATTTTTTAACATATACTGCCTTTATCCCTTCATTATTGCAGTCACCGAGAATCGTTGCGCCATTGACCAAACATAGTCAAACAAAAAACCATTTGAACAAACTTTCTCTCATTTTGAGGTCCCGTAAGTTTCACTAAGATGAACAAAATCATTAGTTTCTTTCTCACAACTGAGAAGCCAGAAGCAAATTAAAAATAAAATAAAATAAAAGAAAGAATACACGGTATTACAAGCATAGATTACTGCAAGAGTACGTTCAAGAAATTCATGATCAAGTCAAATCCTGAAGTGGGAAATGGTCTGACATTACAATGAATGATTGGGTAATGATAAGTTAAAAAGATTTTTTTTTTTTAATAAAATACTATATATAATAGATTAAGTAGTTAAAGTATGATAAATAAGTTGAAGTTACACTTCATATAAGTATAACTCTTTATTTAAATAAAATTACTAATTAAAAGAAATTTCAACAACCTCTCTCTTACTCCTATGGCAGCACAACGGAAAGACATGAAGCATAGGTGCGTTTCCAGATTCGGGTGTGGGCATGGGTTTGGGTGCGGGTGCGAGATTCGACAATTTTTGAAAAAGTAGGGTGTGAGTGCGGCGGGGTGCGGTGATTAAAAAATTATTAAAAATATTTTTATTTATATTTTCTATATATTTTTACTATTAAAATATTCTTAAAAAACACATTACTATGGCCTTGATTCACAAAATAAAGAAATAAGAAGGCAAGAAACAAAAAACAAAAAAGAAAATACAAAAGAAGCAACAAATATTCAGAATAAAATTGAGGAAAGACAGATTTAGGATGTTTGTCAAATCTAATTTCGACTGTTCTGGCATGATTCAAGGCCGATTTCGGCCTATTTTAGCCGTTTTGGTTTGTTTGGCCGTTTCGATTGTCGACTGATACAACCCGATTCAGCCGATGTGGCCCGATTCTGGCCAAATCGGCCCGATTCGACTCAAATCCAAGAAGAAAAAATAATAATAAAAAAAGATCAAATGCCGCACCGATGCGCCGGCAACCGCATCGGGCCACGTCAGACTCCGATGCGGCACCTCCCAGACGTGTCGGTGCTTCAGAGACGGCAAGTGCATACAAAAAGTCACACACACACACACACACACACACACAAATAAATAAAAAATAAATAAAATAAATAAATAAATAAAAGGCTTGTGATGAGATAAAATAAGAATAATAATAATTTGAAAACGCAAAATTTATTCATGTATTAACATCTTACTGAAATCTCTTGCAGTAAGAAAATATAATTCACTTTCTATGTCAATGGAGACCATCTATCAACGTTCGCTACATTATGCATACCATTGATTAGGCATGCTCTCTCCTAATTGATTGACTAAAACCTAATTAAATTAATTAAGACCATATGATTTAATTATATCTTATGGTAATTAGATTCTTATAACTCAACCAATATCTCATCGTGTTTCCAACAGAATATTCAATGTCCAAATCCTATCTCTCTAACTATCGAGTTATGTAAAAAATAAACATATAAATATATAAACCTAAAGTGTTCGATCGTGTTCTTTCTAATCTTTACTTACCCATCATCTGCCCTGGAGAATGTTTCTAATTCGTACGACCCTCTCCTTTCTCTGTTCTTTCCCTACTTTTATTAGTGTCTTTCTATACAATGAGATATATTCTCTGATTGACATTGGTGCAAGAGAAAGCCTAAAGACAATAAAATCATAAAAATTCCATTTCCACACACTGAGGAGACCAATAAGCTTTTGCTTTTGCTTTTCTGTCTCAGCCCACTCTTTACATATAACATTTTCATATTTTGATGAATCATATTTAGCAATTTTATCATGATTTTCAAAGAAAATGTGGCAGGTTTAGAGTTTCACATTGTTCTTTTCAGAGAAATAGATTGAACGAGAGAGAGAGAGAGAGAGAGAGCCATATTTACGTGATAGAATAATGAGGTAATTCATGCACCACTTTCACTCCATGCGAATAGCAGCATCACTATCGTTTATGTGGAAAACAATTAAGTGGGCGGGCGGCTTCGCAACGTAGGAAAGAATGATAAGATTACATATTATTCATCATGAGGTATGCATGACAGTGTAACATATACTGAGACAGAGAGCAAACAAGTTTGAGACTGATTAATTGCACGCCAAGCACGTGTACCTTTTTAAAAAAAATTGAAAAAGGTGTTATGTATGTTGTATAATAATAATTTAAATGTTAAAACTCAATATATAAAGATAAGCTTTTTACATAGAAACTATTTGCAGTTTCATATTAGAAACAAAGGTTTTAGACCAAGTAATTTTTAGGTACTCTTAAAGCACGGTTAATGGTGTTTTCTCTTCATATAATTGTGGTGAGATCCACTCATTATATTTATAGTAGGATCCATTATAAATATGAGAGGAGGGAGCACTAATACTCAAAGATTACATAAATATTTTTCCTTTGTCTCGGATGATAGTCTATTATAGGTCTATAACCAAAATGGAAACCAACCATTTCTTGGGTTAAAAATGTCAAAGCTCATGTCAATTATCATTTATCAGAATTACGCGTAAGTTCCTTTCACAGGACATTTAGTCTGTGTCACTATTCCTGGATCCAAGGTGATAAATTTGGTAGAATTAATAATTTCTCATAGATAGTCTCCTATAGGTCTATAACTAAAATGGAAACCAACCATTTCTTGGGTTAAAAATGTCAAAGCACATGTCAATCATCATTTTTCAGAATTACGAGTAAGTTCCTTTCACAGGACATTTAGTCTGTGTCACTATTCCTGGATCCAAGGTGATAAATTTAGTAGAATTAATAATTTCTCATAGATATTAACGCACACATACGGCATACCCAAGGATTAGGCCCAGTATTTTTTTTTTCTTCATCGGTGGTCTCTTCATAACGATTGGAAGGACTAGGTTTAAAGTATGAACTCAATCATTTGGGTTGGATGAAGATTTATAGGATGTGTAAAATAGTTACGCCTAATCTTAACACTAACGTGACTGAGAGACTATGGAATCGGAGGCTTTTGATGATGTACATACAAATATTGCTAGAAAGTGAACCAAAATTAGCTGTGTAGACTACAATTTCAAAGTTGGTTTTTAAGGAGCAAACCGTTATGGATCAGATTATGCTTGTGGAACTATGAACAAAATCTAGGTTTAATTCCCATTAAAAAAAAAAAAAACTTAGGTTTAATTATTATTTGTCCTGCGTTTTAAAATGGTACTTAACCTTTCAAATGTGTGTTGTTTTAGTCTTGAGTTCTTTGTTCTTATATCAAAATAGTCATTGCATTAAGTTAAAGATGGAAATGTCTAATGTAGAAAATTGTTGAGGTTAAAGAAATATATTGGTTTAGACTAGAGGTTGCCTATATACCGCGTGAAGAAAAAAATAATTTAAAAAAAAAATCGGAATAACTCACCTACACAAGCTCATCCTTGAAGATGAGGAGTGTATCATCGAGATCTCTGACACGCACCACCGCATTCCCAACAAAACATTGCATGCGTTCTAGCCCACTCATAAGGCTTTGTTTCTCATCTACGATAGGATCTTCAATACCTCCAACAAGTTTTTCTTCGATGCTAGTGAGGATAGTTTTGAAATGGTAATAAGATTTTGTTTCAGAATAACTCACCTAGGGTTGTCCAGTGACCCAGACCAACTGCCCGAACCCGCCCGAATCGAAGGTCCACGGGTGGCTCCGAATTCAATCTGTTGTTGGTCACAGGTTGGCAAGTGAAATAATTGAATAATTTGGTTTGGATTTGAGTTTAAAAATATTTCACCTGAACAACCCGAATCGACCAAATTATTTATACAAAAAAATATATGATTTGACATGCCAACAATAGCAACCCAGTAGTGCCAGCCCACACATTTCAGCATCTGAGACTCAGAGAGGAAAACGTTTAAACCAAAGACCAAAGTTAACTTGTTCTCACACAAATTTCCAATATGCATATCAACCGTTTAACTCAAATTAAAATTCAAAATGAATGGTGTTAATGAGAGTAGAAGCTGAGCACTCAGTGATATGACTGATTTTAATGGCACAATAACCCATTTCTAAATCAACAGTTATAATCCACAATCAAGACCCAATCTAACGATGACAATTACATATCAAGGATCTGAAATCTCTCGCTATCTCTAATAAGTCTCTTCAGTTTTCACTTCAGACTCTCAGTCTCAGAGTTCAGATTGAAACGTTTGTGGTCATGGCTTCACCTTCACACTTTCTCACCTCTTCACTTCTTCAATCTCAGTTCTCTACTTGGCTCTCTCAAACTCTATCAAACTCTCACAGTCTCACTTCTCCATTTGGTATTTTGGTTGGCTCTACAACTCTCTCTAAACCGATTCTCCAAATCCAAACCCTAGCCGCCTCCAATGCCATAGCCCATTCCCCTCTCCACCTCCAATGCCTAGCCACTGCTGCTGCTGTCCACTCCTTTCTCCATAGCTACCGCCAGTGTTTAGTCCTCACCCCGCTGCTGTGTACTCTTCACTGAGTCAGTTCTTACTCCAAACACTTAGGCAATTATTCTTTGTTTCTCATCTTTCTTTTTTGTTAGTCTCATTGGTTTCATTTGTTAAGGAAATCAAGTGTTAAAATCAAATAAACCCAAAGATTTATAATATGAAACCCTAACTAAATAAAACCTCGAAACCCTAACTATTTTACATTTGTTCTTTGTGTTGGGAAATTTAGACCCCAGTTGATAGAATTAACAAGTTTTAAATCCAAGTTGTTAATTAGATTTATTATGAATAAAACTTGTTAAAACAAACAAACATCAATATCATGTCAAAATCATGTAACGGAAAAATAAATAAGACAAGATATGATGACCTAGGAAAACTAATGAAATAAACTAGTTTCACAATAAAAAACCTGGGGGAAACCTTCTCGAAAAGCAATCCACTATAGTAAAGAGAAGTTTTAGATCTAGTACAAAACCTTTGTCCCTAGACTCTACAATCTCCATAGATGAACTCAAAGCAGAAACCTTCTACTGCTTCAAAACTTCTAAACTCTTCAATATATGAATGACACCCTTTGATGATGCACAAATCCCAGCACGTGACTAACCAATTACGCGGATCCCAGTACGCGACTTCAATCACCAACTAGAAGAAGACTGTTGGCTACAATGTTCTTCACTTCATCAACAATGAAGATTAAAAAGCACTTGGTTACAAAACCCAAAGGCGCAAAGGCGCAGTAGCTTTTTTTTTTAGAGAATAAGGTATCAGTCACCTTTTGCATATGTTCTCATTGTATTCTCTTATATGACGGCCTCTAAAATAAGCCTTATATAGGTCTAGGATTGTGAGAAAAGAAACCATACACAAATACATAAGCCTGGCCCAAAAATCAGATCTGAAAATTCTGATTTTCGTAACCTCGATAAATAGCAGGTGTCGAGATTTAAACTTCGACAGATATAGCTATCAAGGAGGTGTCAAGAAGGTGTCGAGGAGACAGAAGCTTTCTCGATCAATCCACCTAGCTATCGAGATGTGTCAAGATTGTGATGACAATCAGCTCGATAGATAGCCTAGTTGTTGAGAGGTGTCGAGCAGCTATCGAGCTATCTGTCTGCAGGTGTCGAGCTATCTGTTCAGCTTTAATGAACAGCTTTTCTTCACTTATTTCTTGGTCCAATCTTCATGTCTTTAATACTAGACTTGAACAACATGTTTCTTGAAGTATTAAACACATCCTAGATCTACCCAATTACAAGTAAAGTGCGTTTTGTCAAAGGATTAGCCAATTACATAAAATAATGACATATATTCTTAACAAGTGAAACACATATGTCCTAACACGTTGTTCTTTTTTGTCATCAATTTTAATCCTGTTTTAATTTTATACAGGATTGAAAGCTAACTCGAAATAGCGTTTTCTACCTTTAAGTTCGAAACCCATACACCCACGGTTTTTTTTAAGGTATGATTTTTGCTTTCCTTTGTGTTTAGTGTTTAAGTTGAGGTCTTTTTTTTTTTTTTTTTTTTTTTTTTTTTTTTTTTTTTAAATATGAAACCCTAACTATTTTACATTTGTTCTTTGTTATTTTTTTTTAATCAATTTTAATCCTGTTTTAATTTTATACAAGATTGAAAGCTAACTCCAAGTAGTGTTTTCTGCCTTCAAGTTTGAAACCCATACACCCATGGTTTTCTTTTAGGTATGGTTTTTGCTTTCCTTTGTGTTTAGTGTTTAAGTTGAATTTTTTTTTTTGGTTAAGTATGAAACCCTAACTATTTTACTTTTGTTCTTTGTTCTTTTTTTTAATCAATTTTGATCCTGTTTTAATTTTATACAGGATTGAAAACTAACTCCAAGTAGCATTTTCTGCCTTTAAGTTCGAAACCCATACACCCACGATTTTCTTTAAGGTATGGTTTTTGCTTTCCTTTGTGTTTAGTGTTTAAGTTGAGGTTTTTTTTTTTTTTTTTTGGTGTCTGAGTTGCTGCTTGATAAGGATAATAGACCAATCTGGTGTAATCTTTTATGTAAATCATATATTATGTGTTTAGTGATTAATCTGCTATGTAAATCATATGTTATGTTAGTGTTTAGTGTTTAATCTGCAATGTAAATCATGTATTATGTTAGTATTTAGTGTTTAATCTGCTATGTAAATCATATATTATGTAAGTATTTAGTGTCTAATCTGCTATGTAAATGATGTATTATGTTTGTGTATAGTGTTTAATCTGCTATATAAATCATATATTATGTTAGTGTTTAGTGTTTAATCAGCTATGTAAATCATGTATTATGTTTGTGTTTAGTGTTTAAGTTGAGTTGATGCTTGTTAAGGATAGAAGACCAATATGGTGTATCTACTATATAAATCATATATTATGTTTCTGTTCAATGTTTGTTGTTATTGACATTTTGCTATTGTTTAATCAATTTTAAGCATCACTGTTTTGGCTTTTATTATTAAATAAAATTTCAAGCTTATGCTGTTTGTATTTAGGCTTTTTTTTTTTTTTTGTGTTTTTATTTTTTGCATAAGTAGGACATTGTTTTTCCTTTTTGGTTTGTGTGGTTATTATTTATTATTATTATTATTATTAAAGCTATGAATTATACTTGTTACTCTAGTTTACTAATACGTATCTTTGATTTTTTTAGGTCATGGAAACCTGCACTAATGAACCCTCTATCCAAACACTAGCTGCTACAGAAGATGATAATGCTATTCCCACCCAAGTTGAAGCTTCTACTACAACCCAAGCTGAAGCAACTGCTACCCAAGCTGAAGTAGCTATTGCTAAGTTGCCCCCAGTTCCACCATGCCAAGTAAGTATGACAGTTCCTGTTAGTGTTACTTGTAGTGGTAGGAAAAAGTCAGTTATTTGGGGCCATTTTGAAAAAATAAAGATAGGAGAGGGTGATACTAGTAAAACTAAGGCTATTTGTAATTATTGACAAAAATCGTATAATGTTGATAGTAAGAGTTGTGGTACTAGTAATTTGTTAGATCATGTGCCAAATTATCCCAAGAACCCTAATAGAGAAGATCTAGTTAAAGGGAAAAAGACATTAGCTTTTGAACCCAAAAAGGATGGAGAAGATGGGTTCCAGCTTGTGTCAACAACCTTTTCTGTTGAGACTTCTAGAAAGGCATTGGCCGAAATGATTATAATTGATGAGTTGCCTTTTAGGTATGTCGAGGGGTGTGGGTTTAAGAAATATGTAACTACCTTTCAACCTAAGCTTCGATTAAAGGATATCCCATCTCGTTAAACTGTGGCTAGAGATGAGATTGGCATTTATAATAATGAGAGAGAGAAGCTAAGGAAATCCTTGAAGGGTTGTAGGGTGTGTCTCACTACGGACACATAGATTTCTATTCAAAATTTAAATTATATGCCTCACATGTCACTTTATTGATGATGCTTGGAAATTGCATATGAGAATTTTAAATTTTTGTGAAGTTGAAGACCACAAGGGGGAGACTATAGGTAGAAAGATTGAGATGTCTTTGCGTGAGTGGGGTATTGATGGGATATTCACTTTGACAGTGGATAATGCTAGCTCAAATTTAGCATCAATTAAATTTTTGCATAAGGTGACTAAAGATTGGAATGGGATAGTGTGAGGGTCGATTTTTGACGGTATCCTGGCCCAAGCTTAAGCAAGGACCCTGGACCCTCTTGTTATAGTTTGAAGGGACTGGGCTTGGTTCACCACAGCTAAATGGGCTGTTTACGAACTAGGTTATGCGCAAAGCAAAGATCCTACAACACTTATACACTAGCAAGCAAGAATATATGTATTGAACAACAAGAAAAACAGCAAAAAGACAATGTAATGTAAAAGAAAAGGCACACAGACTAGTAGGGATCCCCAAATTAATATGAAATATTTGATTATCTTTTTAATTATGGATTACAGTATGCTCACTAAAAAATGATACAAGGTCCAAATAAGCTTAAAAATTACAGACTTAGATGGCTATCCAAGCCTCAAAGACTTGCAAAGTTTGAAGCCCCTTGAATCCACCTAAATACTAGTGGCTGTTTATGGGATACTGGGAGGTATTTTCCTATTTCTTTTGAATTCTGACAGAGTTTTCTCAATGATTCTGTTATGATTCCACTATTGCTCCATGCCCCTTTGATGTTGGCTCCCTACCTCTTTTATAGTGTCATGGTAGAATTTTAGGGTACCACCAATTTCTCTCTTTTGCTCCTCTGGGCATCAAAGCTCGTGCTATGCCCGTTACTCAGATGGTAGTAATTTTCTCCTTTTGGTGCTGTTTCCCTGAAAGCCCTTTGTTGACTTTCCATTCGGTGGTGCTCTTAAGTAGCCGACCCTCAACCTCCCTTCTTTCAATGCTTCCACGCCTTTACCCTTTGTCATTTTTCCAAAGTGAGTTGGATCCTTCCCTGCCAAGTCGAAGGTCTTCTCTGCTGCTTCCCCTTATGCTTCATCTTTTTGGGTTCCCCGAAGTACCAGCCTTTTTCTCACGAGTTGTTGCTTTCCAAGCCTTCTAGTTCTATGTTGCATCACTGAGCGCTTGAGGAGGACATGTCTGTCCTTCGTTTCCTATGCTTTTTTTATTCCCCCTTTTTGAGCTGTCTCAATCCCACTCTGGTTGTGTTGCGCGTCCCAGGGATCCCTGGCTCTTAGCAGTCTCCGGGATCCTGGCCCAGTTTCTTTCTTCCCCTTTTTTTTATTTGATCTTGGCAGGCTGGGCCTTTGTTTCATGGGCTCTAAAACCTGCTCCTTCATGGATCTTGGGTTTCAAATCTTTAGGCCTTATAGTATGATTTTTGAACCTTAACATTTAGCCCTCCGAGCTCGTGGGTTGCCTGCAGCCCACGCGTGAGTAATTTTGAGTTTTAGTTCCTGTAAGACTTCTTTCCTCATTATTTTAATCTTTTCTCGGAGTCCCCCCCTTTTCCTTCCTTCAGGATCCTAACTTCCCATTATCATTGGGTATCCCTATTTCCTTTGCCTGTTGTGCTTCTTTCTTTTGTAACTTCCCCCTTTTGCACGGGACGTGGCCGTTAATATTGGAGTGACTTTCCCCGCCCACTTCTCACGTTCCCCGTAACTCTCATTAATAACGGCCAGTAACTTTCTTTAAATTTTTGCAACTGGCGCGCCTTTCCATACATCGTCTTCTTCAACTGCTCTTTGTGCTATTATCGCGGTCAATTCGTATTCTTTTTTTACTTCCTTGAGCCTTTAATTCTAAGCTTATCTTCTCCCTTACAGTTAGTCTGCTTCCTTTGCTTTCCTTCTCTGTGCTTCTTGTTTCCTTGATTTGTCTACTTCCCAACACTTACCGCCCTGATGGCTTCCTCTTCTTCATGCAAAAGGAGGAAGCGTACTCCCAGCCCTTCAGAGAGCAAGGGTTCCTCTGGTTCTGCGCAGGGCGAGTCACATGGGGTTACAGAGCGCCCTGCCTTCCCCTTACGGGACCTTTGGTACACCCCCAGTCTATTCTTTCTTCAAGTGTCCCACAGTGAGGCCAAT